>OX402589.1:8186647-8789291 GCA_948098905.1 Tiliacea aurago | reverse complement strand
CTAGCCACTCCTCAAAGAGGGGACTTATCGCCACAATCGTGGCGTGCCCAAAGTCAAGCGTGCCTAAAGAAGTTTTACTTAACAAAAATGGTTTCCTTAGTTCTCTAAATATCCCATCGTTTGAAATTCTGTAATGAAGTAGAAGGCACTTGTCATCCGTCAATCAATCAAATCCAGACGACTTAACTAGTAGCAATTGCTTTTCAAGCGTTTTGACTTCTACAACGACCTTCACCTGGATTAACATAAACTTTTCAGTAGCTTATGTCAGTCCCATACATTTTGGACTTACCCCGCACCCTATTTAAAAGCGATCGCCGCGCGAATACGCGATCGTCATTTGCATATGCCACTTTTTGTTCTGAAACCCTGAAAACGCCCTCTGTCGGCGCGACCACGCATTCAGGATCAACGAACAAAAAGTGACATATGAGCACGACGATCGCTTTTAAACAGGACGCGACCTTATCCATCACCGTTATCGCTAATAGAATGTAGCTTTGTCTATACACTCTCTCGTACATTTACCACCTCAAAATCCTAAATACCTTGAATTAAATTTGCGTCTCCTAAAACTAACACCAACCTATGGCTATTGTCTGTTAATAATGTAAACGATAACTCACACGTAGATAGTTTCACTTTTGATTTCTTAGTACCATTAATTAGCAGGCGTTATGTTGGCAGACACTTCAATGACAGGAGAAACTGGGAATGTTATGTTCTTTAGCGTTTGTTTTAGTATAAAGATGGTGTTTAATTTGTGTGGTGTGTTTTTGGTTGTTGATTTATTGCTTTCTAGAAGCGGATTAATTGCTGTGGGATTTAGGAATCAGCCAACTCGGACCAGAGAAGTGGTGGCCCAGTGATAACGGCCTGGATTTGAAGCCGTTAGTTTTGAACTAGAAGTTCGTTGGTTCGAACCCAAGAAACACTTTACTTTGTGTAATTTAATGCATCACGTCAAATCCGTCGTGAGGAAATTGGCATGTCCTAGAACCAAAAAAGTCGAAGACATGGGATGGTTCCCTTCCTCTCACGAAGAGGAGGCATGTGTCACAGCTGTGGGACTGTTATAGGCTGTTTGTGCAACTCGGTCCATTGCAGTCTCCTGCTGGGATCAGAACATTATAGTTTAATCCTAGTTATGATGTAATCCTTGATTCATCTCGTGTTTGTTTTCTGATTATTATTCTATTCCATTTCAGCATTACCTTCTTAAGCCGTCGGTTCATCTAGCCAGGCTATTCTTGCTGTGTTCACTTCACTCAAAGAGTCTACAAATTCAAATCTACTAATGACATTATCATTCATTAAATTTTTGCTGATACCAAGCTAAATACCAGTTGAGGTTTATGGGTTGCAGGAATACTTCAACAAACTAGTGCCTCTGCCAACAAATTCAATTTGGCTGGTGTAATTTTATAATAACTACATTCTGCTCACAACTTCGAACTTCCATCTGAGTGGAATTCCACCACAGAAAATATCCTTTGGCACTCAACATTGGTGTAGCTTTCTATCAGTGACATATTTTTTGTAATCAGCACTTCCAGAAATTACCTCTTACAGACAAACAAACAGTTTTACCTCTTTACAATTCTAGTTTATAATACAATTATTATAAACTAGAATTGTAACAAAATTGAAGATGTACAACATCTGTTGATGGAGTGTGTTAAGAGCAAGAATGAAAGATGAATGATCAGAGAATTTAAATTGAACATTTTGGACGTTAGGCTAATCCAAAAAAAATTGGCAAATCTTAGATCTGCGATTGCAAAGAGGTGATGAGTAGTCAATGATTCAATTTCTGTTACAATATACTCGTATATAGTTATAGTTACTTTAATTAAAGTTAAATAGTTGAAAAGGTACAATGGGTTTGGCATATCCGTATGGATAAAAATACTCTATTGTTAATAATGAAAAAAAACGAGTGTGCTTTTAGACCACACGACTGAAGTAAAAATTACAAATATTAATATTAATTATGCTTCTATACGAAATAAATTATAATAAACTACAATTAGTTTATTATAATTTATTTCGTAAAAATGTTTGTTGTGTAAAGTAGAATATTTTAAACTCTTGATTATACCCACACTATTTGTAGCCATTTAGCTATCCATCTCCTAACCCAAATTACACATTTCCCACAGCAAACATAATTAAATCAACTAGACATACTGTATGAACCGTATTCATTGTTAAAAATGTTGTTGTTTTAAATCATTCTTCGTATAGTGTTACTAATTATTCCGATACCATCTACATATGTGTTCGCACCTTTACGTGAAAGGTACGCGAAAGGTACGTGGGAACAATCTATTGTTTAACATAGGTATTATGTACATTAGGTATTAATATATTCGTGTATGAAAATGGGTAGTTTGAATTTTGTGTGACTCAGGAGATGTGAGACAAAAATATCTTTCACTGTTTTTGTTTGTTTCATTTGTTTTACTTTTAGTTAATTAAATTTCATTAAGATTTAACAAAAATAATGTATTTCTATTTTAATTGTTTAGATGGGTTGGATATTATTTTAATCATCAGCACCTGCTCTGCTATGCTGCGTTATGCTTAAGATGATCTTCACTTCATTGTCATTTTTATGCTGACTTCAGTAGATCATTCTGACGATCTAATTAATAGAAATAATTGGTTCGTATTTTACTACTTCTCTACCAAGTATAGTATCATAATTTTCTTGGTAAACCCAATATAGTTCCCTGCGGCACGCCATACAATTTCAGTCCAAATTATAGAAATTTCAAACCATCTGCATGCAAAATACACTTACTCATACATTTAAATACCATATCTTTCCCTTTCATCGTCATGAAAACACAATTATATCATGAACATTCAATAAATCACTGATAATTATAAGCAGACCACGATCAAACGCTATAGTTAGTTCGTTTCCCGATGAACGAACACATTTTACTCTATCACGAATCTGGTTACTTCATTTAGTATCATGGCGTGGCGTGCTGACATGGCTCGCAATTAACTGGATTTTGTTACACCGGAGTGTATCAATATGTTTATGATTGAGAGTTACATAATTAAATGATATATTTGACATTTTATTTTTTGTAGATCCTGTTTTTTTGTTGGCAATTTTATTGATTATTTTTTTATGAGTTGTTGAATGTTTAAATTTAATTTATCACAATTTTATATTGGGTTTTTGTATTTTATTCATTTTTATCTGATTTTATTTGATTTCTATTTATTTATGTTTGGCAATGGGTGTTATTTACCTGAAATAAATGAATTTATTATTATAACATAACATCACGCCGGTATTCTCCGAAGGGTTTTGCAGAGGTGTACCCATAGTACACCCACATTGATTGAGAGCTGTAAAAAATATTTTAAAAAAGTAGAGTGGTGAAGAGACAAAACTAAACAATTTGGGGCACAGGGGACAAAAAACTGGGCACGGGAAAGAAATAAATTAGCAATAATCAAGCAGCTAGGTGAATAGGAGCATAGAAAAGCTATGCACCTTTTTTATTGAAAATTATAGCTTAATAAAATCAGAAACTGAAGCAACTTAGATAAAATTAAGGTTAAAGACAAGGCCTCACCAGATCAGAAATCTAAAAATAAATAGGTTCGTGAAACGTGACACAATGCTTCGGATATGCTTGCAACGTACGCCGAAAAATTTGTTGTTTTCATGTAATTAATATTCAAAGGGTGCAGTCTTTCGCTCATAGCTGAATACTTATTAAGTGATTTGCTTGTTATGTCGTATTCGTATAAATATTTATTAGCAATTTAGAAAACGTTATACACTTTTGGACACGTCGTAAAACAATAGAGCTAGTGGTTTTATGTGTTGTTTTTGCAACTCTCTTTCTTTACTAGTAAGTTATTATTATCGCTACTCATAAAAGCTACTTTGTAATGTGTAAATGTTATTAGACACTTAAGAGCCAACTAGTCTCGCGCTCGAACTCACTGTCGGGCGCGGCCAAAAAGCACGCTGTCTCACCTAGCATCGTGTCCGACAGAGATAGCACCAGTGATGAGCAGTTAGAAGCTAGTCTACACGCATAACGTCTAGTCGCACGCACACAAACACAGTGCACGACGATTCATACTAAACCGCGCGCGTAAAAATATACGAAAACTCCTTTGGAAGGTGGGGTTTTATGAAAAAACTACTGCATAAATCAATTACGAATAAAGTTTATTATAATCTTCGACAATTGAGCTTTGTCGGAACGAGCTTTGTTTTTGAGATTTTATACTTCTTTTATTACTTATTTACGCCCAAAGTTGCGTTAAAATTAGCAGGAAAAACGAATCTTTGTTGGCTCATAACTTTTTACGACAAAATTAGTAATAAGACAAAACGATATCATGTTTTACTTTAGATGTACAATGTGTAACAGTGGAGTAAAACCCCCCCGAAATTTGTATGGAAAAAGTATCGACTAGTTGCGTCTTAAGACGCGGATATATTCCAGTGACCTTGAGTGGTTAGCTTGCGTGTTCTGTACTGAGCTCACGCAACGCGTCGTACGTTCAGCCAGTAATAGGACTCGCCCATCAAAGAGCGCTGTCCCCAATTATACGCATTATTAATTTATTATACACAAAACAAAAGGTATTTTAATAAAACGCGTATACTAAAAGATCAATAATTAGCCAACCTCAGTTTTTTATCCACGATAGATATAACTTTACAAATTAATTTCACTATGTAATAGAAACATAATCTAAAATATTCACATATTAAATTATTGAGAAAATGCTCTAATTTAACATATAAGATACCATACACACAAGATGCACAACACATAAGATATTGTACTTATTGGTGTGTGAAATAAATTAATAAAATAAATGAATGAAATATATTTTTTTCAATTCATTAACACTACTCGTTTAGACGTGATCTTCAGTATAAAATCATTAAATGTTGGCTATCGTCGCCTTAACTCAGAAGACTATAAAATGAGTTTTCTTTCCATAAATCTTCGTTAATTTGAACTGTGGAAATTGGCGACAAATATAGCGTGCCCAAATTTTATAATATTGCTCAGGTAAAAATTAATATTGTGTTATCCGAAAATAAATTCTGAAAGTAACAGTTGATAATCATCATCGGAACATAACAGTCAAAAGACGTCCACTGCGGGACACAGACTTTCCTCAAGGATGGTCAAATCGATCGATTCTGGTATAATTTGGAAATAATTTTTATGTTTAGCGTTCGTCATGGTGTGAGCAGCAGCCTAACATTTCATAGTTCACATTACAGTATGCTCTCACAATTACAATATTCAGTGTGATGTCCGCTGCGTCTGCGCAACACACGAAGCTTATATTCAAATGATTTGTGGCTTAGAAAGTTAGCCATATATTTACGCAATTTTCAATTGCTAAGCAAATACCAGTGAATATATGGCAGACGTTTTATGTGTTAGGTTATCGTAAAATTTTAACTACTTATCTATCTATAGCTCTTTCTCATAACCTGTAGTGCCTAATTAGGTACCTAATTTACTTAAATATATCTACTACTCTCTATTATACTTCTTCTTTAGCATAATCAGCCTATAATGTTCCCACTGCTGGGACACAGGCCTCCTCTCATCGTGAGGCAGTGGGCCGTAATCCACCACGCGGGCCCAGTGCGGGTTGGTAGATGTCACATGTCTTTGAATGTTTGGTTCTAGGACATGCCGGTTTCCTCATGATGTTTTCCTTCACCGTTATGAGAGCAGTGGTGGCCCAGTGGTAACGGCCCTGACTTACGAGTTATAGGTCGTGGGTTGAACCCAGGCAGGCGCTTTACTTTGTGTAAATTATTTAATCACCACTTCTTCTTTGTCTGCATTTATTATTATTAGTTTACTAAGTTTAACATTGCCAGTTTAAAGAAGGATATGTAGCTTGCCTAAAATAAATTATGAAGATTGTTTTTTTTTTTGGAATCTTGATGTCAGTACCTACTAGAATAGAATAGAATACACTTATATACTTATAGAGTAGAAAATGCCTATAGCATTAAGTCCGCCTCTGTACAGTTGTGTGCTTAAAGTATCAAATAAATAAATACTCAATATTATGTACACGCAGGGAAGGGACGCCCTAGAAGGACATATAGTGACCAAATTGGTGATGTTCTTCAGAAAGGTCAGGTGCGTAGTACTCGCAACCGGCGTGCGTGCTACGTTCATACATCTAGTCATACTAGATGTATGAACGTAGGCGAAGCAAAAGGAGAATGTAAGGAGCGTAGCAAGTGGCGTTCTATAGTTTCTGCCTACCCCCATGGGAATACAGTTACAGATATAAATTTTGAAAATAGGTTGACACAATGGGCGGTCTTATCGCTAAAAGCGATCTATTACAGACAACCTTTCGATGAATTAAAGAGGGAAGGAGAGAAAAACATGTAAAAATCATAATATTATGTTATTTCGATATCCGCCCAGCACGCGTAGCATGACCAATTCTATCTCTATTCTATTCTACCCCGGGACCATTTTGGTTACCATTTTAGAAAAACCCATACGGTGTGGGTAATTTTGAATGCCTTAAATTAAGCCGTTCAAAAGGGTTACCCACACCGTATGGGTTTTAATCGAAAACCCTTTCAATGAGTTACCAAAATTTTATATAAGCCGGTCATAAGGGTAACCCATATCGTATGGGTTTTTGTTTAACCGCTTAGAAAAACCCTATTGAAAACCCTTTCAATGGGTAACCAAAATGGTTCCTGATATAAATATATATAGTATACAATAATAAACATGAAACAAGAGCAAGGAACTACTAGATGTGCACATTTGAACATACAGCATTCGACAACCCAAATTTTCGCAGCCAACAATTTACTCACCACTTGTTCGTGAACATAATTCCAAATTATCCTGAACATAACGATAAAAACGAACACATTACACAGTTCGCACATAGTTCTCGGTGATAGATGGGCGAAGCGCACGCACATTGACGTGCGCCAGAGCGTACGGGATTATGTCATCATGACGGCTGCGCCGGAGTCGCGCTTTGAGCATGAAAGCGATAATGATGGCGGAATTAACATTATCATTGTATCATCATCATCGTCAGAGCAATGAATTAGTGTTAAAATGTTATTTTAGAGAGTTATAAATAGATTTTAATAGAGCGCATTAGTTTGAATGCCTTTTTTTTTTCTGGGTGGGAAATTATAAAATAACTTTTCCCGCTCTGGGTGGAGCAGAAGGGCGTGTCAGACTTTTACTGACTAAAACCCACCCGTGTTCCTTCATTTGCCTGTGTGCCAGGGCCACGATATCCCTTTCGGACAAACTCGCAACCCTGGCAGGCATTGGTCCTAACGGACCCCGTCAGTTGGCGCTGACGTCTCGTTGAGGCGCGCGTGGAACACAACGCGCTGTCGTCCCTGGTCTGGTAGTTTGAATGCCTAGTAAATAGTGAGGAAAAGGAGTTGATACCAATAATTAAAGGAATACACGAGCAAAATAATAATAATTTAGATATCATGTATATGTTTTGTTAGAGACCCTAAATAAATAATGACATCGTTTGAACAGCATAGAACAGAATATTATTACAATAATATCTACTAATTATTATTAAATACATTTTATTTTTGTTCCGTGTGCTGCCGTAGGTAAAGAATAGCATCACCCCATTTCTTCCCGTGGCGTGGGTGTCGTAAAAAGCGACTAAGGGACTTACTAGAGAATGGGCAGCAGCGCAGCGCTCTCTATGCATTTTAATACCATACTGCGATCGCCAACCCGCCTGCCAAGCGTGGCGATTATGGCAAACCAGGGGGGGGGGGGGGGGCGGGGGGGGGGTTTTTGCCATAATTATTGCCATCTGGGGGAGGCTTATGTCCAGCAGTGAACATCGTTCGGCTGAAATTATGAAGATGATGACATTTTATTTGATGATATTTGGTGAATCAGTAGATACAGATGACACGAGATTTGTCAGTGAATTGTGCACGCACACACACACAAATGCGCTCGCGCACTATAATCTTGTAAAAAAAATACTTAAATCTAAAATTGAAGTAATAAAATTAGAGAGGATCGGCACCGTTACTCCTTAAAACAGACTATTTCATAGCCTAGCAAGGAGAAAAGCACGTCAGCCACTTGATTGCCAGATATTTAATTTTACCTACTTTGTGATAACTGTTACATGTGCTGCAATCTGTTTTTTATATAAATAAATAAAGTATAGGATATCTCAGAAACAACCGCAGTTAAACTTCAAAACTCGTTTATTACTCTCACAACTTATTTATAACAAAACTTATTTCTTAAAATTAATCACCATGGTATATCAATCCCACGACCGCTCGCTGCCATCTCCCATCAAGAAGTGTCCGATCTCTGTCAACGTATCGCAACCGTCGCCACCAGTGTGGCTAGTGCAATAAATTCAATCTCCCGATTTTATTCAAATCCGGATTTCCGCTGTCAGTATGGCCAGTAAAAAAATAATAAACCGTAAATCGATTTGATTATTAGATTTTAAACAGTGTAATTAAGTTAAATGAATAAAACCTTACAAAAGATTATTTTTATTAACAAGAAGTCAACAATACGCACATGAATCCGAAAAGTAAAAAAAAAATAAAGAAGTAATAGTAAGTAAATAAATAAATAAATAAATAATAAATAAATAATAAGTCAGAGGTGCCTTAGGTTCGAAGTCGAGAAATAACGAAAGATTTATTGTAGAAAAACTTATTTAGAACAAGAATTAGATGAAAAGTAGTTGACTACAACATCAGTAGCCACTCTAGTAAGTAACAGGTTGTCAAGCACTAGACGGTAATTATTTCCGACACTCGACTTTTATTGAGATAAAGTGATCGGGTAGATACTTGATGAAGGTAGTCTGTGGTCTGTCACAGTAATAAAAGGAGTAGGTGGAAAAGTACAGTAGTACCCAATTGATATGGCTTACCGATGTACCTGCGCAGAAGGTGAATTTTAAAAGTGCGGGAAATGCTATTGACCAATCGGCACGCTCCACACACCGCGGTTCTTTTTCCTGTACCGCTATTGTTCGGCAGCTGCCGCCATGTTAGCGCGCGCCACGTGGCTTGTTTGTCAGCCGCCATACTTGTGATCGAGTGCACGCTAGCAGCTCCAGTGTATTATGAACCTTATAATAGTGACCTAAGGTTGATTGTAAGTTTTAAGCATTATTTCGTTAATCTTCGGGGCCCTACTTTCTTTTCTGTGCGAACGAAGATTCACGACGCGCCTTATCAATTGGGTACCACTATACTACGTAATGACTGTGCAATGGTAGCTGTCATTATTTTTATTGATTAAGGGTCGATTTTTTAATCGTCCGATAACTTTTAGAGGCGTAGTTCATAAACGTAATACCAAAATAATGTTTAAATCAAACATATTCTTAAGGTAGTGTGTCTTTATTCCGATTGGAATACAGAATATCTAGGTTCCCAAATATACATTTTGAAAGGACACTGATTTAAACAAGAGTTATGAGAAAAGTAGTTAATTAGTAAGTTTTCTATAAAAGTTTTTAATTTCTCATATCTCGTCTCGTCTTTATATTATTGTCTTTTAAAAATTTATATTTGGGAACATAGTGTAATTTCATCTAGGAGCACTCTTAGACACCGACTGAACTCTCGTCAATAAATTGTGAACATCAACTAATATTAATAAGAGATCGCTCAAACTAACTCGGTTCGATATTTCTCTTCGCGTAGTTCATATATTTGTCCTGTTTTATTGAATAAATAAAATAAAAATCATGTCAATCGATCGCTCCGTTTTGAAATTAAAGTAGTCATCATTCATCCTTCACATTAGTTTTTATATTAGAATCGATTATGTTTGTTTATTTTGAATAAAAGATACTCTGTCTGAATACCATAAAGTTGCGTTTCAATAATCATTCTCGTTGGCAGGTGCAGCGTTGTGTAGGTACTACCTTCTGCGCTCAGGTCTCAAGTTAAGCGGGTTATAGTAAAAGTCTCGTTTAGAATGTAATCTCCGCTAATATAGCTCACAATAATTAATTTAATTTGAAGTTATAGTGGTTATTAAGTAGGTGACAAAATGGAGGCGCTAAAAAATAATTTATTCTCAAAGTGGGCAGTAGACAAAATAAGTATGAGAACCCCTGCAATAGTATGTAAGAATAAGCCCATCCCCACAGCGCAGAGGCGTCGCTCGAGCCCAGTCTCCTGTCCCTCGCACACTCTCTGCACTCAACCCTCTCTTGGACGCTAAGCCTCTCACTGTGATGTGTTCCCGGATGAATGGAAGATCTTGTCAACATGTCTGGAGTATTGTGAGATGAGCGTATGACTGTCGAGCAGCAGTATTCTTTTTCTTTTGTTTTTTTACTAATATAATGTGTTGTAATGTAATTAATTAGCCTTTGGCCGTTTTATGTTAAAGTAAAATAAATAAATAAATAAGGATTGAAAGAGAAGAGAGATAGTAGGTACAGTACAGCATTTATTAAGGTATTTTCCGCTACCTTCAAATCAATCTAAAAGCGTCGCCAACACACAGCCTTCTAAAAATAGACATTACACTCAATCCACCCCAAAAACAGTCAAATTACAAAGCAATAAACTAAATACGGTAAGCATCTCTTTATATTCTGAAGCCGATCTTCAAAAATCTCAAGGCCACCTTTTCCAAGAAGGCCGGTGTGAGAAGGAATACCATTGATCAGAGCCATGGGAACGTGGAGGCTCATTTAAATATTCATACTGTTACAAGAATTGGTGTGGGCAGAAATGGAGGAGGACAGGATGTCGAAAATATTGAATTTAGATTAGTTATTTGGATTTAGAATTTACTTAGTATTCATATTAAAAGAAATAAGCCTTAGTTTGTAAAGATCGATGATTTTAATGTACTGACGATTGATAATAAGGACGGCAAGCGAAATTACCAAAATGCGGATGAAGATTAGGATCGATAATCAGCCTATAACGATCCCACTGCTGGGACACAGGCCTCCTCTCTGTGAGAGAGAGTGGGCTATATGTATAATCCACCACTCAGGCCCAGTGCGGGTTGATGGATGTCACTTATATCTTCGAAATGTTGGTTGTAGGATATGCTGGTTTCCTCACGATGTTTTCCATCACCGTTTTGAGAGCAGTGGTGATGAAATAAATTACACAAAAGAAAGTGCCTGCATACGACACACGGGCATCAGCATAGCTATTCACAACCATTCGACACGCTTCCGTGCCGAAACGAACATCAATCAATGGTATCGAAGGGAGTCTTCTCAACACTGTTGACAAATCAAAAACTGGAAAATGTTGTCTGTTTGAATCACATAGTCGATCGCTATCCTTCCGACAGCTGTTTGCTCTCGGGGGCAAGTCAAATCAGGTAATCGCAATTTATGTCATTTTCGACACGATAGCCTGTCGATTGGTTGTGAATAGCTATGCAGATCGATGGGTAATACCTTGTTTATTTTATCTACAAATAAGTTGCGTGTTCGGTGTTTAACTACGCGGTACTACATTGTAATAACTGCTTATATCTTCGGATAAATACGTCGTATAATTATGATCAAACTTTACGTATAGGTAGGCTTTACGTAAGTTCATTCAATCATCAATACTGACGGAAAGTGACTCCAACGTTAATTAATTTCAGACGTTCTTATGATAGGAAAAAAAATTAAAGGAAAAGGTGACGGAAAGAAACGGGAAGTGTATAAATAAATATAGAAATAAGCATTTGTAAGAAGGTGCAAACTAACAGAGTAATAAAGAGAAGAGATTAATTAGTAAATAATAACTTACACCAGAAGATACTAAACAATTTTTTTAAAGAGGCAAAAGAAACTGTTCAGAAGAAAAATTTCGAAACAAATTAACAAGGTTGGTCAATGAATTTCAAATGTGTCCAAGAAGTCTATTTTCAATAAGGTCAATCATGAAATCAATACTTACTTATGGTTTAATTTTGACTATTCGATCACTTACATACACTATCGTAATTATTTTGTGAAATTACTTAATTCGATAGAATCGAATATTTAAGTAGAGATCAAGACGATCGATTGTCGAAGGACCGATAGCCGATGGAGCTGACAAGTCCTGGAGTGGAGACCACGTATCGGTAAGCATAGTGTGGGACGCCCCCTAGCTAGATGGACCAACGACCTTAAGAAAGTGGCTGGGACAGACTGGATGCGGAAGGCGGAGGACAGGGTGTTGTGGCGCAGCCTGGGAGAGGCCTATGTCCAGCAGTGGACTGCGATAGGTTTAGTTGATTGATTGATTGAGTCAAGACAGCCATCAGATTCTAACCTGGCAACACTCAACGACACTTTAGAGTCAAAAACTGGAGAAAAACACAGATTTATATGACGGTCGATAAAATTTAACAGAACCGCTTTCCTAGTATCTAAACCATGCTAAACAAACAAAATATGTCGTGGTCAAAGCATCAAAGAGTTTCAAAACAAAAAACCATCAAATACCCATAAAGCTCCAACTGAACTAAAATAACTATAATCACTAAATAATGTACTGAACCAATCAAGTAGTAATTGTGCTTGTAATATTAATCAGTGTTTACACAAAGGTTTTCAACCGATCATTATTGTTAATGGTCCTGTAACGGACGATACTAGCTAAGTGGTTGAGCTTTATTTTTAACTTGGCCCTGACAATAATACTATCAATGATGATAAAGATAAGAAACTACTAAAAATCTCTATTTAAAACTAGGTTTGATAGATTTGTTTTTGGGTGGTAAATAGGCTTATTGGTCGATTCGCTCAAATTTACTCGACCAAAACGGGCGGATCGACCCTTTTAAATAATATTATTTTTCTGCAGGCGATGAAATGCAAATCCAAAAATACGTACTAATAAATTGGTACATTTTGAATTGTATGCAATAAAGTTATGAAAAAAGTACACTAGAAACTACATTTACCAATTGTTTTTGTACAACTTTATTCTGCAAACGTTAATGAGTAGGTAAATATTTTTTTTTCTTTGATAACTAAAGTTCTTAATAATTTATTACATTCTAGCCTAATAGACTAATAAGCAATTTAACACTAACTTATTATTTGAGTAAATATAAAAGAAAATATTCCTTGTGCCAATTGTCTAATACGTATTTTAGGAGAAATCGTTTCGCCCAATAAAATAACTTCATGCGAATCGCCTAATGAAAAAGTAATTTTATTTAAAATGGTCGATTCGCCCGTTTTGGGCGAGTAAATTCGTGCGAATCGACCAATAAGCCGATAATAAGCACGCTGCCCACCTGATACTAAGACGTTCCGGCCACCGTAGGCGCGGGCCTGCGGACGGTGAGTGATGGGTAGCTCACCATCCGATAACGACTAGAACCGGGTCGACGGCGCGTCGTATTCCACGCGCGCCTCAAAGAGTTGTCAGCACCAACTGACGGGGTCCGCTAGGGCCAATGCCTGCCAGGGTTGCGAGTTTGTCCGAAAGGGATATCGTGGCCCTGGCACACAGGCAAATGAAGGAATACGGGTGGGTTTTAGTCAGTAAAAGTCTGACACTCTCCGCCCGCCCAGAGCGGGAGAAGTTATTTGATAATTTCCCACCCAAAAAAAAAAAAAATACTAAGACGTCACGGCTGTTTAAGGATGACGTTTGCAATATCAGAGAAATCGCAGGTGCATTGATTGATTTAATTATTTTTTAAGGAATTAACAGAAGGGCTAACAAAAAGATCTGTTTCTAAATGTAAACTAACATAATCCGAGCACTGTTAAATAGGCTAAATCACCTATTTTAGCATACAACATGTTTGATTGTCAGTGTGATATAAGACTGTACTGTTATGTAGGATTTGCAGACCCATATTTTTACATTTAAGTTACCAAGGCAGGTGGATTGTTGAAGCTGAAATATGACATGTGTGTGTAATCATAACACTTCATTAAACTGAAACACAGTTACGCTGTTTGTTGTCTAAAATATCTAAAATAGAACAAATTTTGATTAAAGTTTCTTGCTTGAGTATCCCCTGAAATACGTATCTGAGATATGGAGTTCACGCTTCCAACTTTACTTAAGACGCAGATATATGCCAGTGACCTTGAGTGGTTAGCTTGCGTGTTCTGTACTGAGCCAACGCGTCGTATGTTCAGCCAGTAATAGCACTCGCCCATCAAGGAGCGCTGTCCCCAATTTGACGCATTATTAATTTATTATAAGTACACAAAACAAAAGGTATTTTAATAAAACGCGTATACTAAAAGATCAATAATTAAATTGTCTTTAAATTGGTGAAGGTTTCAGACAAATATGCTTGGTAGATTTTGCGCCATTCTCAGTTTTTTATCCGCTTGAGACATAACTTTACAAATTAATTTCACTATGTAATATAAACATAATCTAAAATATTCACATATTAAGTTATTGAGAAAATGCTCTAATTTATCATATATGTTTTTTTAAATCATTAACACTACTCGTTTAGACATGATCTTCAGTATAAAATCATTAAAAGTCGGTTATCGTCCCTTAAGTCTATCAAAATTTAGACGAAGTCAACAACTGCTGGACATTATGTATAAGCACACCCTAAATATTGCATCAACACACGGTACCGATTCCAATCTACTTTGAGAACTAAATCCACTGTAGGTATCCTAGATTATGGTAGAGGGATAGGTATAAATGGATGGACAGTTTGTTGTCTGTCTGATAAAAGATATACCTATTACATTGTATAAATCTTTAAAGCAACTGGTGGGAACACTGTCCTGCTTATATCAAACTACTAGCCCGATACCCGTACCTAATGCAAGTATAATGAGTTCATTGCAAACATACATTACGTGCTTTATTACAAGATTCAACAGAATCTCTCGATTCAATCAAATAGCTTAGATTCTGCCAAGAATTATTAGCTCAATATTACATTTATTTTAAAATCCTGTTCGGAGACGACATCCCCTTTTCTCTTGTATTGGTCTACGAATTTCGGTAACGCGGGCAATCAGTTTTTGTCCTTTCAAACTTCAACACAATTTTGCACATTATGGGAGTTATTTTCACGGGAATACGAATCTTTCTAATTTCACGTTCCTAGGTACAGATTTTCCACTCTTTTGATCTATAAATAAAACTAGCAGTAGTATGTACTTCAGATAATAAATTCAAAATTTTTCATTTTGGAATTTATTACTACCTGTCAAACCATGCTAAATATTCTGCAAGGTTTCACGTTATTTATAATATGCGGCCAGTCAAATTAAGAAAAACAAATAATAGTTTTCTATTTAACAAAACAATTGCGAATTTACTGTTACGGAATAGTACATTATGATACAAGTGAGCTAATGGTGGTCACTACACTCGAGGCAGTATTATTCTCGGTGATAAGGGAGCCAAGTGTATAATGATCAATGCACACGCGTTTCATACGACGTTTTTCAACACCCTTGCGAGGAAAAAACAGACTTGTATTGTTATTAACTTTATGGAAAATGGCGCGCTGATTTTGTTTTTTCCGCGCATGTGTAAATAAAGGCACTGGCAAAACCGCTAAAAAGACTATATATAATAAAAAAACATACAGCCGAACATATAACCTCCTCCTTTTTGGAAGTCGGTTAAAAAATATACTATGTACACAAAGTAATTTAACTATTATAATTTATTAGTATTAATATAATTAAATTAGTAAGTTTTGAATACCCAAATTAAGAATAGAATAGAATAGAATACTCTTTATTATGTACCTACACCATAAAAGTTACAGATATAAATGTTGATATTTTACATAGGGTGACAATGGGCGGTCTTATCTCTAAAAGCGATCTTTTAGACAACCTTTGGATGGATTAAGTTTAATATGAAGTGAAACAATATTATAATTTGATGAAATCATGATAATTTTGATGATTCATTTATCATAATAATTGTAACCTAAAATAGTTTATTTATTAAAAAATATATTCATTGTTTTTAGACATGAAAACTTTTTGCGGAGATTGAAAAAAAAATGTAATGTAAAAAAAAAACTAGTGTGGTAATTTAAAGTAAAAAACACCAGTGTATAATAAGCTGAATTATGAACTTGTATGCGTTGCCTTAAGAGTCACTTTACATGAAAAAAAACTGTCAGTCGTAGGACTGCACGTCAGAAGTGAAAACTAAGTAACTTGTGAATTGTATCGAAGCGTTCGGTGAAGATGACACAAGTGCCATGATTTTTGTTCAGAAAGTGCTCAAAGCGCCTAAGTTAAAGTTTCCACAAAAAAAAAAAAAATATGAATGAATGAATGAGTCAGACTTTCGGGCTTCTGGCATCATTACCACAATGTAAGCATTACATAAAAGATACAAAATACACTTTACGAAATAACATTTTCATATATTTCCATAAAGTTTACGATGCGTTGCGTTCGCTGTCAGCGGAGTAAGTGCAATTTTCACAAGATAGTAAAATCGTAATGCAAGTGAAAATGCGTTTAGTATTGCTTCGTGTTTTATTTTATTGTTTGCGGCACTCAATGATTGGTTTTTGCGTGTGGAAAATTATTTTTTTTTATTGTGAAGTATGAGGAAAATTAGTAGGTAGTTACTTATAGCGATAATTTTTTTTTTCTATTAAAATATTTTCTAAAATAAAAACTAAGACATATTATTATCTTGACAAAAACATATCCGATTTTTATCAACTTTCTTTTTAATCGAAGATATAATATTACTAGCTTTTGCCCGCGGCTTCGCTCGTGTTAATTTAGAATTTACAAAACGAAAGTTTAAACGTATACGCAAAATTTCAGGATGATCGGTTCGCATTTCTAAAGACACGTGGCGCCATCTATTCTCATACGCTCGTTTTTGTTGTTTTCCTCGGGAACAGTACTTTTTTTCGGGATTTAAGGTACCCTATGTCCGTTCCAGTACACCTGACAACGTATATGCAAAATTTCAGGATGATCGGTTCAGTGGTTTAGGCGTGAAAAGGTAACAAACAAACAAACTTACTTTAGCATTTATAATATTAGTTAGGATTAGGATAGGATGTTATTTAGCAGCCCTTTATGTACCATTACAGGGCAAGTCCGTCCGCTTAACCCTTTAGCGTAAGCTCTGCCTGTGCCCAACCTTTAAAAAAAGGGACAAGTTCGTCCCGCTATCTCCTTCTGGGCCTATACCGTTATTTACATAATAGCTTGGTCTAAGATTATACACGGTGATTTTTAATTCACTGTTAACCTTTCAGGAGGTTAAAGTACATAATTATGATAGTAAACAACTTTTACTATGGGACCAACTACGAAATAGCAAAAAAAAAAATCTATTTCATACATTTTCATCAGATAAATATTGCATTTTTGTATGAAACAGCTGATATTTTTATCGATATTTCAGAGTTGGTCTCATGGTGAAAGTTGCTCATAATCATGAGTACTTTCACGCCCTGCAAGGTTAACAGTGAATTAAAAATCACCGTGTATTAATCCAAGCAAGGGCATAGCTATAAAGAGGTAAATGAGTTTGTATGTAGTCGGTAATCTACGGAACAACCGATACCGAAAATTCTTTCACGATATTATTTTAGGATAGCTACCATCATGCCCTATAGATATTTTATGTTAAAACCAAAAATTTCACGCGAACAAAAGTCAAAGTCAAATTGTTTATTTCAAATAGGCCCATATGAGGCACTTTAGAACATCAATATTTACAAAAAATAGAATTGATTCTAGTCGCCCCTTCCAAAAGGTAGTTTCGTATGGAGAAGAATAGGCAAGAAACTCCACCCTCTCTACTCTACTCGTTACTCTTTTAAAATCTTGTACAATAATTTATATAGGTACATTAATTATATAATTATATGTGAAGATGATGCACCTAGAATAGAATTACTATACCACAATAGGTAATAAAAAGAGTTAAGAATGAAGCAATGACAGCTAAATTATTTATGTGATAGATACATGGTACTCACATATTTACAAAAATTGTAAAAAAAAAATACGGTTTCCTAAAAAATAACAGTATCAGTGTGAGTTAAAGTAATCACAGATTTTAAAATAAATGTCATAAAAATAATACATTAAAGAATTATAAAAGCAGCCTGCAAAAGCCAAAGTCGCGGGCAAAAGCTAGTCTGCATTACACGAAGTCGTAGGTAAATAGCGCTGTCAAATACAACTATGAAATCACTAAAAGCTACCTACTATATATTTTACGGTCGTTTAAAAGCCACCATCAACTATCTGACAGATTAAACTAACGATATTGGCTGAGATACGTCCACGAGTCTTTAAAATATTGCTGTCATCCGGTGTAACGGTCACCCATCTAATGACTAACCTAGTTGCGGGTTGCTTAACTTTTGCTAAGTGAAGGACGTGTACTATGTGCTTAATGAGGTTGGTGTTTGGAATGGCAACAAAGATAATCATCATAATTCTAGGTTTCCCCAAATGTAAGATTTTAATGAAACAGGCGTCTGTGAGCTACGCACGGCGTTTCTTCAAATACAGGACCTCCTTTTCGAGAAAAAACAGCGCTTTAATATTATTGCACTGTTCAGTTATCAACTTTCGGCCCTGAGCCGAGCGTTGATTATCCAAAAGTGCGCTTTTATTCATTCTTTAATTTAGGTGACACCTAGTGTTCGTGAAAACGGGCAATTATAATATATTTATTTTTTTAAAACGTTGCCCCACTCTAGGAATTTCTCCTGTATTGTACCCACAATACAGGAGAATGTATGTGAGTTTAAATGTCTGTAAACGCGGGTGCGGGTGCTGTAACAGCCAGACCGGAACAACTACTTGTAGCTCATACAAATATTTGTTCCATGCGGGAATCGAACTCGTGACACGCAGCGCAGCACTCAATCGTTAACCACTGCACCAACCGTGCCGTCGAACTGGTCTTGCAGTAGCCTGGTTTCTTCTGTTTTTTATGCATTCAGCTTGAAGTACCTACATAGTCATAAAAACAACTTACTATATTATAATTCCATTATGAAAATGTATAGCTAAATTCGTCAAATAATCCAAGCTTAGAAAATAACTGACTATCGATCAAATCATCATCATTATACACTAACATTGCAAAATCAACTCTATCCCAACCAATATAAGGTCTAATTACGCAAATCATGGCAGTCTGCGCACGCGCCGATGCGTACGCGCATCTCGGGACCGCATCTCCGTTTTTCGCAACGACACACAATCGTTACGGTCGGGTAGTATACAATAAATGTTGCATAGAAATTGTATTTCAATTTTGCTGTTTTGTAACTGTTTTCATTGTTTGTACATAGTTACAATAGTATCTATTTATGTACATGCGGTGATTACATACAGTGTTGGGGGTTGTGGTTTTTGAATTGCAGTATCTATGTTATAGTCAAAGTCCGATACACAGTCTCTTCGCGGAAGGACTGGTTTATCCTAGGTTTGGCCAAAGCCATCAGGCAATCCCCGAAATACATTTCAATTTCGCCCTTTGCCTGAAGTCTAACCTAACCTAACCTATTAGTCAAAGGCCGAAAATTTACATTTGTTTGGGCTTTGACTAAGTCATTCAGTCTGACCTGAGGATTGACCAGTCCAACCTAGGAGCGCCGGAGCTTCGGAGTTTGCCTATAACATCTACATATTTGTTTTGTATTGATATTCCGCTATTTGTTATTTGAATCGCATGTCATGTCATTCCAATTCTCGTTAGTTTAGTTCATATTTCAAACTAGCTTTTGCCCGCGGCTTTGCCCGCGGAAATTATCCCACGGGAACGTACCTGCTACCGGGATAAAAAAGTATCATATGACCTAACTCAGATCTGTATGCTTTTCATCCAATTCCGTTCCGTTTTTTTATTTTTTGTTTGTAGCCGTTATGTAATGAAATGTAAAAAGACAGTCAAATCTCTTACATCGCTTTAAAAAAGAAATATATATATTAAATACATAATTGTGATTTTTAAAATCATCCCCTATTTTAACCCTTGGGGGATGATTTTATAATATCGCTGAAACACGTTATTCTTTATTTCTTAACTTAAGAAATGCTGGGTTACCCATACAAAGTTTAATCCCCTATATCACCCCCTCTAAGATTATTTTTCAGACAAAATGTAGCCTTTGTTCTTCCTCAGGATGCCATCTGTATCTTTGCCAAATTTTATCGAAATCCCATCAGTAGTTTAGGCGTGAACGGGTAACATACATACAGACAGACATACCGAGATCCTTTCGAATTTATAAGATTAGTATGGAAGTACGGATTGTGTTGGCAAAGACTTGAGGTGTGTTAACTTAATAGGATGTTAAGAACTACCTATGTAGGTACCTACTTGTGTAATCTAAACTCAGCACGGACCTACATTCATTAGAAGGATACAACGATACAGCAGCCACTAAGGGCAATATTCACATGTGGAAGCGACCTAGACTCTGCACAGCACACGCTCAAGGACTGCCCTACGTGGGCCTGTGAGTTGCAGGTTTTGGTCACCAGGATCGGGCAAGACCTGTCTCTGCCAGCAGTAGTGAGGGTTATGCTGACGGAGACAGAAAACTGGAGGGAAATTGCCTCCTTCTGTCAGACCGTGATGGTCAAGAAGGAGGCTGCCGAGCGGGATCATGAGAGAGCTGATCCCGCTCGAAGAAGAAGGCGACGAGGAGGCACTCGCCTCGACGCCTAAGGTGGGGTTTCGGCGTGTTAGGCGTCGAGGCGAGTGCCTCCTCGTCGCCTAACACGCCGAAACCCCACCTGCATCATTTAATACAGGCGGGACTTTGGAATCGCGGGCGATCAGAGTGGGAACCCTGATTGCCCACGGAGCGATTCCAGGGAATAAGGTGGCACTGTGATTATGTGCTGCCGTGCATAGCGAGGCTTAGGGGAGACCTCTTTATAGTCTCCCCAGAGACGTGCCCTAACAGGCGTTGCACAAAGGGGACTCCGGATTGGTCTATTAAGAGGTAACGGGAGGACTCCATGTGCTGATGTGGTGATCACCGGGGTGGTTTTAGTGAGGTAAGAATCCCACACTCCCTGGTCTTTTTCCCCAAAGTCCAGGTGCCTTTTAAAGGTTTCCCCCAAGAAAAAAAAAGGCCAATATTCACAGACCGCACTTTGACAGCTGAAGATAACTTCAAAAGTATGCCAAACATTAGATTACACCCAATTATTTCATTTCATACACACATGATGCCCACTTTCTTACACACACATGATGTCCATACGTCACCCTCCAGCGCTATCCATTCGTTTTTCCAGTGTGTACCTAATCACGCATTTCACAAAGACTATAGTTAGTAGTCCACTGTTAAACTTGGGTTTTTGGGTTCGATTTCTAGGTCTGACAAAGTCTTAAATGGTTTTCAGGGGTCTGAAATCATGTCAAGTGTTTGAGTCTGGTTTTTAGCTAACCAGTTCTATGGAATAATGGAAGTAAAATGTTCTCCAATTTAAAATCTCATGTCCACACACCGATTTTGACAGCTATTTTAGCAAAATTTTCGCTAGTGGTGTCAAAATCGGTGATTTTTTAAACGCCAGCAATTTGAACCGTACGTGTTTCATACGCAAGCTTACTTTACACATCTGCCAGTCTTCGTTTACAGGCGTGACAGTTATGTATGTACAATGATTTCGCACACAATTCCATACGCAACATCCTCCAGCGCAATCCATTCGTTCCGCCAGTGCGTCACTGCGCATTTTACAAAACTTGATTCCACGTTGGCCTAGATTCCCAGTTCGTGCAAAGTATAAGGCCCGTATTACAGAACCTAACTCAAAACTCCAACTCGTTTAAAGCATTTTGATTGGTTGAAAGTAATGCTTGAGTTTTGAGTCTTGAGTCAGGTTTTTTCAATCACGGATTTCTTAGTGGCAGCCTTTTTCCCCGATTAATGGTATTGCAATCCCGATTACATAAGACTTAAACATGTAGCGTCATCAACATCGCTACATGCGAACTGCACGTCACACTGACGTCACGCAAAATCCTGCATCGCGCAAGAAGAGTTTACCGCGCGACTGTCATATATACAACGTCCCGACATCAACCGTCGGGCAGTTGCCCACCAGACACAACACCCGTCTGGTCAGAGGATCCTCCCTTTTCTATGGAGGATGAGTGAACTTTACACCCTGTTCCTCATATACATCCAAAAACAAGTGAAATGTGGGTGAGCTATACAAATACATACATATCTGCTTACTAGGTATACAGGCGTGAACTCATGTATGTACAATAATTATTTCATACCCATACACACAATGGGCCATACGCAATATCCTCCAGCGCTATCCATTCGTTCCGCCAGTGTGTCACTGCGCATTTCACAAGTTTGTCGCGCCGTCACGCAAGCCTGCCATGTGGAGCGCCAACGCAACATTTCCGTCTATTGTCACTGAGGATCTGCTGAATTACTGCCTGTAACTTACTTTTACTATCAACGGAAGGTGTGTTGGGGAGTTTTATGGTGTTTTAAAGATGGTACTTTGTCTATACATAATGTATTGTATTGGTGCTGATCCATGTGTCGTGTTCGTGAACGGGCGCCGACAGTAGGGACTGGTCATTTCTAAGCTACCATGGCTTATTTTAATTTAATTTAATTTTTGAATTGTTTTTGAGTAACCGATACTTTGTATCAATATTTTAATTTAAAAGAGTCCGTGGAGTTTCTTGCCCGTTCGTCTCTTTAGGTAGACCTTTTCAGTTTTGGAATGGGCAACTAGCTTCATCTCTCTGACTGACCGACCCTTTGACAATTCAAAGGTGCCTGTAATTGGTTTATTGGTAATACATGCTTTGAGTTTGAGTTTGATTGAATTATTATCTTTGCTTGTACCTCTCATAAGGACGCGCTCATTCCTAGGCTTAGGGCCTACATTTTGCTTTAGGAACAATTGCGTCTAACAAACTCAAAATAAAAAATACTCAGAGATTTTGTCTCTTGGTAATTCATAAATACTTACATTATATTATGGAAAGTACTCATTCATTAGGCTTCTGCTTCCGAACTGGCGAATAACAGGCTTAGGCTTGTATTACAAGCCCAAGCCTGTCAGTAAGTCCACTAAGGGAGTAATAAGGTCAAGAAGATAGACAGCAGCGTCCTAACATCACTGACCATCCATCAGAAAAAGTGGTGATGACCGCAGATAATAAAAGAGGACTCTAAACATACTAATGTGATGGTGATTTTAAAATGTGTGTCCACTAAGTCAATCCACAACAGACGAATAGCCCTAAGAGTAGAAGAAGCTGTAGATTGCAGATAATCAATTATATCAGTAAAAAAATATTAGGGCAAAATTGACGAAGCCCAACAGAAACCTTTTCACATTGTCACCATCAGTGGAGAAAGTGAAATAACTGCTAAGTTGCTGTACATGGGAATTTCCTTCGCTTACATACTGCGTGCATAATTGGAAAAGTCTGTTCATGAGGCAAGCACTTAGCACTTACAAATTACTACGGAAGGTTTTTATGTTTTGCAAAGGATGTAACTTTTTAGCAAGTAATAAATCTTTCGTTGGCTGATACTCTGTTGGCACCTATTCTTTTTTAAATGTCTGAATATCTTCATGCAATCCATGAGATGGGTTATATATTTCAACCCGTACTAACTACTACGCCTTGTAGAGCTGAAACAGAAATCTGGGATCTTGTAGACAGTGGAACTCCAAATCATTTATGTGGATCACCACCCACTAATAGACTGAAGATTAAACCATTCCAGTGTTTATGTTTTGAGCCTATTAAAACAACAATAGAATCTAAGCAACTTAGTAAGTAAGTAAGTCAATTCTCAGTCACCGTTTTCATATAAAAATGGCACATGCAATAATGTAGTCTCAATCTCTGTGTTTGGGTAAACCCGTTCAATAACACGTACATGAGTACGTGTTATTGAACGGGTTTACCCGCAATTCAGCTGCTGAACCTATGAAGGTTCAGCAGCCGAATTGCGTAACACTATCAATCACACTCTAAATCATTTTGAAGGATATTGCTAATCCATTGCTTCGTATGTTCGAAAAAATTGTCTGCTTAACAACGTAAATAACGCAATGAATGTTGTTGAACTGTCAAAATGAAAGCCATTGCTACTGTAAGTGTGTTACGCAATTACCCCCTTAACAACGTAAATAACGCAATGAATGTTGTTGAACTGTCAAAATGAAAGCCATTGCTACTGTAAGTGTGTTACGCAATTACCCCACTGGTAATAAACCGAATAAGATCAAAAAATAATGAAATAAAGAAAAGAAAGAAAAGAAAGAAATGAAAGAAAAGAAAGAAAGAAACTGATCCCACTGCTCTAGAAGCACCTACAAAGCAATAAAAATGTATTTTATCAATAATTTTTGAGGCAGTGTGTTCCATTCCCTCACAAACTTAAAACCGCTGACCCAAAAATCATGGCAATAAAAAAACAACAGTCTCGTAAGCGGAAACGCGTCGGGTTCCGCGAATTCGTTACTAGCCACCGAGCCTACTTTAAATTCATTTGGCTGTAAACAATGCTGACTGTGTTTCCTGCCTTTTCTTAGATGTATTGTGTTAGGAGAGGGCTTGTAGGTACTTTCTTTTTAAATCGTAGAAAAGTTTTGGGGGGTCAATGTCTCTTTTTAAACTTGACAGCTGTCAGTCGGCCATTTTGATAAAGTGACATAAGGAGGAGAAGCAATGGTCCCATTCCTACCTTAACTGGCCGTGTGTCCGATGGGATATAGCATCGGCAAAAGTTATGACCATTTCAGACATCAATCAATATGGACCTCAAAGAATCTGAACAAGATTATGTCCGAATTTTTAGTTACAAAATAATTGACATGAATATTTACTTGGTAAAGTATTGTAATTATTATTTTAATTATTGTGAATGAGAAGACTATGGGGGTCATTGTTTTTTTTATGTTTCTTTTCTCGGTTAGTTTTTATCATGGTCTGGCAGTTTGGGTAATTTATGCGGCCTACCCAAATACCCTGTCTTGGTAGTGTTCGTTGAATCGTTGAGACAAATACGTGCACTGACTGGAAAGTTCCACGCCAATCTACATGGTCTTTACATGATCTGACCAAGATTATGTCTGGACTTCAAAAGAGGCTGTGACCTCTGAGTTTGTTTCCAGTTTTCTTCTCAGAATAGTCAGATAGGAAACGCCGACCTCATCTAGTTTTTAAAATATGATTGACATGTAAAAGTGTTTGTACAAACCTACTTACAGACTTACAGAAATAAAATAATTTATTATTTATGCACTTTCATTGAAACTGTCATCCCCTATATGATCCCTTTAGGCGAGGTTTTAAAAAAAATATTCCCTAAGGCTCACATTCGTTATACAAATAAGGAACTCTTGCGCAAAATTTCAAGCATCAATGGTTAAGGCTGTGCGTTGTCTGTCAATGAATAAACTTTAGATTTTATTCTTCTTCTTCTTCTCAGCATGTCGATGGCAATCTAAATGGTCTCGACCCATAATTCAGCTACGTGTTTGGTGTCATCACTAGCGTCCATCAGTTCCTATATCGTGCAGCTTTCAAGACACACAGGACATGATACTAAGTGAACCTTCGTTTGTGGAACAGCACCACATTTACACTCCAAGCCGGAGTCGTCTATGAATCTCCACCTGATCAGGTTTTCCTTGCTTCGGCCAACCTGGTCCGGAGTCTGTTTAAAGACTTCCAGGTCAGCCAAACGCAACTCATGTCCAGGTGGAAGATCTTCAGCATATAGGACAAATGGTTTGGGTAAGGAAGCACTGTCTCGCCACAGCTTTAATCTTTTGATCGCTCGCCAGTGAGTGGGACGAAAATTTAAAAAAACTTTTTCGGCTTTTCAGCCATTGTGACACGAGGATGTTGTCGAGTGTCGGAGACCATTTTGCCTCTCGCTGGAGCTTGCCACCACTTATCATCATAATTACAGCCGAAAGACGTCCACTGCTGGACGTAGGCGTCCCCCAAAGGGAGGGTTTGCCATAATCGCCAAGCTTGGCAGGCGGGTTGGCGATCGCAGTATGGTGTTAAAATGCATAGAGAACGCTGCTGCCCATTCTCTAGTAAGTCCCTTAGTCGCCTTTTACGACAACCACGTTAAGAAGTGGGGTGGTGCTATTCCTTAGGTTCGGCAACACGCAGACACGTCCGCCACCAGGCAGACAACTAGATTTTTATTGAGTCGAATAGAAGAAAGGAATGAATACTGTTATTAGTCGTGTTTACGACTAAATAATACATAGATTTCGTCTATAAACCTAATCCGCCTTATTACAAAACAAGGTTTATCTTCAGACCCAGGTTTAAAACATGGAGCCATTATTGAATTTCGAACTTTATTTCGACTATGGTAAAGTTCCTAAACACAAAACTGACAACTTAGTACCGAACTATGTTTTCAGTTTTGTATAAAGAACGGTATTTCAATCACTGTTACGTTCTTATTACAAAAACTGGCTCCATGGTTTAAGCCATGTCAAAATATAAATCTTGTTTTGTAATTAAGCGGTTTATGTTCCTTATATTTTCTCCAGTATGTAAAAGTAAAAATGTCGTAAAGTAATCTTAAGTTCTCAATAACAGTAATGTTTTGCATAGTATTGCTATCATCGAGATTATCATATAAATTACAGTTATGCAAAATTCCTCCTTATTCCTAAGTTAAATGTAGGTATGCCACATCATGTCTAAAAAAGGACATGTCATCATAATGTCATTGTGTTGTGTCGTGTGTGTGTGTGTGTTGTGTCATATCGTGTAGTGTCATGACTAAGGACATTCCTAAAACTTTAATGTAACAAATTGTAAGTTATTGAAATAATCAATTTAAAAAAAAGAACATGTCTTTGATTGATTGTGGTGGGTAGCAGAATTAGAAAAATAAAGTAAGAAATGGTCAAATCAAAATATATCTACATACTGGTATATCTCATTTAATCCCTGAAGTGAACTTTATAAGGGCGAGGGAGGGGACTTTTTAACCGACTGCAAAGAAGGGTCATATTTTATGAAAGAAAGAAAAATAATTTTATTTGTCACAGAAACACGTGCTTAGGAAAACATAAACTCGAGCAAGTAAACATTAAAAAAAAAAACCTATCTACATTATAATCACGAGCACAAAAATAACAAATAGTCGGCAACTGCACGTCATGACTGTGACAAAAAGGCTTGCACTCAGCATGATGCTGTGCTATGGGGGACCCACAACACAGCGCTGATTTTCAGTGGAAAACGTTTAACGGGTTTAACGTGGTTAAACGTTTTAATACTAGTTTCTTGTATTAGAATAATCAAAGGCTTACTGCCATGAAAGAATTGTAAGGGAATGCATGCAGCCTTTATTGTGTCAGTAAGTATCCCTTTTCAAATAATAACCAAGATAAGGTGTATGTTCACAATGCTTTACCGCTTGAAAGGTATATCCAACTTTTATTGGCAAGAGCTTTTATTTCGCCTTTCACAGTCATAGCAGTACAGTAATACCCAATTGATATGGCTTACCGATGTACCTGCGCAGAAGGTGAATTTTAAAAGTGCGGGAAATGCTATTGACCAATCGGCACGCTCCACGCACCGCGGTTCTTTTTCCTGTACCGCTATTGGTCGGCAGCTGCCGCCATGACAGCGCGCGCCGCGTGTGATGTTTGTCAGCCGCCATACTTCTGATCGAGTGCACGCTAGCAGCTCCAGTGTATTATGAATCTTATAATAGTGACCTAAGGTTGATTGTAAGTTTTAAGCATTCTTTTGTTAATCTTCGGGGCCATACTTTCTTTTCTGTGCGAACGAAGATTCACGACGCGCCTTATCAATTGGGTACCACTGTACACGGTACAAGGGATCAGATAACAACAGGGTATACCTTCTCTGCCCTATTTGGCACAAAGTTTAGAAATTCTATTGTACATACTTGGTACGTACCTACATTTTTTATTGATACAAGCTCTATTGTTTAAGAATTTCGTAGATTTCACAGTGGAACTATTGTTAGAGAGAGAGGGCTTACATGGAGAGTCGAGTCTAGCGGTTTTATTTTGGGGTTGTGATTACTAAAGAAGATTATACAGGGTCAAATAAAACTAGCTAGCAAAACGCCGCAGACTGATGGATATGTATATCTAAACGTTATGAAACAAAAAATAAATTGATGAGATCTTTTGATTTGATTTTTTTTACTTGAGATATTAGTTTAAAAAATCAGTTTTGTTTTTGTGTAGACTTCATAGACATGATTGGTATCGATAAGTAAACACGATAAAATAAAAATAAACTGATTTTCTCAACTCATACATCCAGTAAGCCACTACCAGAGGTCGTTCACCCCAAAAAAAATTTATCATCCATTCATTTACATTTTTATTTTTTCGTGTTTCGATATCGATACCAATCACGTCTGCATAGTTTTCCTAGCTAATTTAAATTGACCTTGTATATAAATATTAGCTTTTGCTCGCGGCTTCGCTCGCGTTAATTTAGAATTAGACAATCATTTCGGGTTGTACTCTGCTTGTCTCATAATATAATTCAATAATAATTCGAAAGACACGTGGCGCCATCTATTATCATAAGAACGTTATTGTTGTTTTCCTCGGGAACAGTACTTTTGTTCGGGATGAAAGGTATATATGTCCGTTTCTGTACACTTGACAACGTATATGCAAAATTTCAGGATGATCGGTTCAGTGGTTTAGGCGTGGAAAGGTAACAAACAAACTTACTTTCGCATTTATAATATTATAGTTAGGATATCTGAAGGAGTGTCAATTTCCGAATGATTTCAATGTATTTTTTGGAATTTCCAAAAAGAAAATGATATTTTTTTTATTTATTTTTTTCTCGGGTAGTGATGAGCAGGTCCAGCTTCTGGTGCCCACTTATCGTTGAATTTTGGAACATGTTGTATAAATACTATATCCCATATAAATTGACACCCCTTAAGATATTTTTAACTACCTCATGGTAGTTAAAAATATCTTAAAGGGTGTCAATTTCCGAAGGATTTCAATGTATTTTTTGTAATTAAAAAAAAAAGTCTAGAAAGCTGCAATCAGAACTCATCCGAATCGTTACCCGACGGAGAACCGAGGCTTCGAAATGACCACGTTTGTATGACAATGTTGCTCTGGGTACTTAGTTTTGACGGTAAGTGTAAGTAAACCTATACCAAACACCACAGATAATTTACTAGCTGACCATGGAGATGAAGAATAACACAATTATTTTATAGATTTCAGTACTAACCTTAATATTAAAGTTTTGATTCAACCACATACCGTCACTACATTAAAGTTTTTGATAAAGCAATTTATTCACGATATTTATCTCAATAAATCTCAGTAAATTAACATTTTGCAACCAACTTTGTTTAATTTAACCGACCCGTTATGCCCGAGATACACGGGGCTAGTTTCTCAAGCCAGGATAGTAAGCTAGCAAGCTAGTAAATCTGGCTTTGTGTATACAGGGTTATTTTTAAAACGTCAACAACCTTAGCTAAAAGAAATCAGCTGTTCCCTACATTTTAACGAATTATTCGAACAAATGTAGGGAACAGCTGGGTTTTTTTTCGCGATTTCAGTTTTGGTCCCATAGTAAAAGTTGTTCATAATGATGAGTACAATGACCCCTTAAGAGGTTATTGACGTTTTAAAAATAACCCTGTATAGAACTAGATTCATTGTTAGGCTAGTAAGCTAGCGTCTCAAGCTATAGGATAGTTTAATAGGATGGGATTCTATTTTCTGAGCTAGTAGCTAGTAGCACCCCCAGCACTGATTTTAATACACTGCCTTGTGTACTAGCTTCATATGGCCGGGGAAGCTAGTATTCGATTGGTTAGTGTGTAGTGACCTTACGCGTTTTTTTATTCTGAGCACAATCACGCTTATAATATATGTTCCCACTGCTGGAATATAGCCCTCCTCTCTTCGAGAGGGAGTAGGCGCGGCTAGGTACGCGGGTCCAGTGCAGGTTGGTAGATGTCACATGTCTTCGAATTTTTGGTTATAGGACATGCAGTATCCGGTATCCTCACGGTGTTTCCCATCACCGTTTTGAAAGCAGTGGTGATGAAATAATTTACACAAAGTAAAGCGCCCGCTTTGGTTCGAACCTACAAACTACAACTCGTAAGTCGGGGCCATTACCACTGGGCCACCACAACTTGTTGTACTGTACTGGCTTGAAATGACCTGGCATCATGTAAACAGCATTATAGCGTGTGCCAAGCCAGGAGACCTGCTCCGAAGCGTTAATCCGAAGTATCGGCCGAATGTTCGGCCGTTTTATAACTTCCATAGTTTCCTTTTTTGACTTTGAATCCTTACCCGACTCTTAAAATCACATTTTTGACTTTGGCTTATATCTTTGACTGTCGCTTTTTTAGGGGCCCGTACCCAAAGGGTAAAACGGGAACCCTATTATTAGCTCCGCCGTCTGTCCGTCTGTCTGTCTGTCCGTCCGTCACCAGGCTGTATCTCATGAACCGTGATAGTTAGACAGTTGAAATTTTCACAGATTTCTGTTGCCGCTATAACAACAAATACTAAAAAACAGAATAAAATAAATATTTAAGGTGGCTCCCATACAACAAACGTGATTTGTTTTGCTCGTTTTTGCTAATTTGATAACGGCAACAGGTAGACGCTTGAAATATTCACAGAATAATTAGTTATATATTCACTTTAAAAATAAATAATTTAATTAAAATAAAAGAAATATTTAAGGGGGGCTCCCATACAACACACGTGTTTTTTTTTGCCATTTTTATAGATAATGGTACGGAACCCTTCGTGCGTGAGTCCGAGTCGCACTTGGCCGGTTTTTTTTTGCTGTATCCAGCCATAGTTAGCCGTCGTCAAGCAACGGCCGAACATTCGGCCGATACTTCGGATTTATGTTCGGTATACCCTGGACCGCAAGCCAGGATAGTATACCGAGGTTCTAGCTTTTATCCTAGCTCTGAAAAATTAGCCTCGTGTATCTCGGGCATTTGGCTGTTTTGATCAAAATGTAGTATTTTGTATGCGGATTGGATTGAAGCACCAAAATGGGAGCAATAGGACCAAATTACTAGATTTAGGCGATTTATCTGCACAATACTTGTATGAGTGGGTATCAAGATTGTAAGATGAAATAGCAGTTTATTACGATCTTAATCTTTGGGAATTTATCGTTGATTGAAACGTCAAAGGTGATATATTGTTTTCTTGTGAATTGGAGTACGTTAAAGGCGTTTGTGGATGTCAGATCTATCTGCAAGGTTAATGAAACATTTATTTCAGGCTACAATGGCCCATAGACTATATACCTTACAAACTAACATTTATAAAGCACGAGTAGTTCTGCGAACAAGTAGACCTCGCGAGCAGAAACTTTGTGCAACAATTAATATAGTTTTGTGATGAGAAGGTGGTTAAAGTTCCGATTCCACTAGTAGAAATCTAAAAGTGAGCAATTTACTGCATTTTGAGGAGCTATTCTGCTCATCACGCGAAGATCCTCATCAGATCTTGACCAAATTTCTTTGAGACCAACTTAAAGTTACAACCATTCAAATAAATAAAAAACATCGATATGCGATCTCATCAGGCGGAGATATCCAGTAGCACCTTTTTTGTCCCTTTTTGGAGGAAGTACCCCTCCAATCAAAAATATCCGATATAAAAAAAAATCACGTCATAAAACCTGTATGCAAATAATACCAAGAAAATCTTGAGAAAACGTTCAATTAAAATTAAAGATAAATTTGGCAGCGCAAATACTTTACTCAATTGTACAAGGACGTGCAATTCTGTGTTAAGACGAGGCTAAACTTGCAATAATCGTCTTGCAATAAAAATGATTTCGTTTAAGTCGCATGCAATTTTATTGAACGGCAAAACTTGCGTTCCATTATTGTATGCAATTTTATGGAAATCGCACGCGTGTAAACACTTGCATGCAATTCAAGGCAATTATTGTACGTGCTTTGTGGCATACGTTTATTGCTCTTGAACGTTATAGAAACTTGCACCATGTGATGGGGAATGGGGCTTAAGGAAAGTCTGCTTTTGTACCTTATTGTGTGTGGGAAGTTTAAATAAATAAATAAATAAGTTGAATTTACGACTACGACTTCTATTTGTAGCTAATACGAGTACTAATATAAACTTTATGACTGCTGTTATACTGGCCGTTAAAAGCCCAATAATATTGACAATGTCAACTACCGTGCTGTGTGTTAAAACTCATTTACAATCAAGACTGGCGCGATATTGCGGGCGCGACAGGCAGCGCGACGCGGAGCGCGACACATTCCATGAAGTTTTCATAGACATTGTGCTACTAGTGTTGCGTCGCGCCTGTCTGTGGGAGCCTTCAAACTCACTTCTCTATACTCATCCACAACACATCACTAAGTATACAACATTATAACATAACATCACGTCTGTAATCCGAAGGGTTAGGCAGAGAATACCTACAGAACACCCACATTTCGCCAATTATATTTAAGTCCTATGTAATAGCGAGCCTATCGTCATCAACCGGGCACAAATCCAGACTCCGGGCTCCTACTAACAAATTCCAGATAGAAAAACCCAATATCACTTTCCCCGACCTGGGAATTGAACCCAGGACCTCATGCTCAGCAGTAACGTTTGCAACCACTAGACCAACGAGGCAGGTACTAAAAAGATGCAGGCATTTTTCTAGTGTTGGTAAAGTACGGTCGCGAAGTAGAAAGAATTTCGTACAATGACCCTTCATTACTTATCTATATCGCTCGCGCATAATTGTATTGCCGTCGCACTCGCACATTAGAAGGACCTTAAAATGCGCGAGCGTGACGGTAATGAGGGATCATTGTACGAAATTATTTCTGCTTCTCGACCGGACTTTAGAACAATCTGGAATAAGTTTATTAATCAGGGACCATTTCGGTCACCCATTGAAAGAGTTTTCGATAGGGTTTTTCTAAGCGGTTAAACAAAAACCCATACGATATGGGTAACCCTTATGAACGGCTTAAATTAAATTTTGGTAACCCATTGAAAGGGTTTTTGATAAAAACCCATACGGTGTGGGTAACCCTTTTGAACGGCTTACTTTAAGCCATTCAAAATTACCCACACCGTATCGGTTTTTCTAAAATGGTAACCAAAATGGTCCCTGGGTAGAATAGAGATAGAATTGGTCATGCTACGCGTGCTGGGCGGATATCGAAATAACACAATATTATGATTTTTTCATTTTACTGGGTTTCAAGTAGGTATAGAACCCATTGAATGAGTTATCATGTAACCCTTTCACTGGGGTTCAAGTATAAAACCCATTCAATGGGTTATCCTGAACCCTTTCAATGGGTTTCTAGTATAAAACCCTTTCAATGGTTCAATCATCATGATAAAGGTAACCCCTTCGAAAGGCTTAACTCTTAACCGGGGTTGTACGGTCCATGATAATAATACCTACTAAGTATTTTCAATATGACCACCAACTCTATAACCCATTAAGAATCGGAAATCAAAACTTGAATTAATTTACCTACCACTAATATCAATTAAATTAACCTCAACAAAAAACAGAGCTCAAAGCAAAACAGCCTCTAAATGCAAGTCTAATTGAATCTCACTTCAAATCAACATTGTAATATAAATCCGAATGAATTCCCACAGTCGTATCATAATTCATGAGAGAACGCTAAGCTATCAATGTATTCATTGCTATGTATCCGGCTGTTAATGAATTTGTCGCATATGTATGTATTAATATAAACTGTAACTGTGTTGTTTGATTTTCAGTCTGTTTGCGGAACGAAGAGAGTTTGGTGTGGTCCCAGAACGCGGAAATTATTGGCGTAAATGATTTTATACTTTAAAATAAAAAAATAACGACTGACTTCCAAAAAAAATCAAAAAAAAGTAAAAAATAACTTTAATTTCGGAAGACACCGAGTCTTTAGTTCTGTATTTTAGTTTTTTGCCAGCGACTTCCGAAATTAACGTTATTTTTCACTTTTTTTTAATTCGGTTGTAGTTTAAATCAATTTAGCTAGTAGTTTTATATGGTATCCATAGCCTTACAATTCCGACAGTAAGTTATCTCACTACTTTAAGATGGTAATAAAATTTTCAGTTTCATCGTAAGTGTTCTCCAATTTGCCCAATCTTCGACATTTTCAATCGTTAATCCATTAGCCCTCATGTCATCCTACAGGAGGAGTGGTGGCCCAGTGGTGGCGGCCGCGACTTACGAGTTGTAGGTACAAAGTCAGACAGACGTTTAACTTTGTCTAAATTATTTCATCTCCATTGCTCTCAAAACGGCAAAGGAAAAAATCTTACGGAAACTAGTCCTAGACCTAAAAATTCAAATACATATTGTGACATCTACCAACTGGGCCCGCGTGGTGGATTACAGCCCACTCCCTCTCAACGAGAGGAGGCCTGTGTCCCCCCGTAGTAGGAATATTATAGGTTGATTATGATTATGCATCCTAAAGAACATCAACTCTACGCCTTCTTGAGCGCTCTGATTACTACAATAAATTAAGATAATCGTGCTCTGGTTGAGGACAAGTACGTAACTTAATTTAAGAAAAACACAAGAGATAACCTATATTGCATTGAAGTAGTGGCCGAAATATTTTTCAACAGATCGTAATGAGATCATTTCCATATTGGGTTATTCCCAAAGTACTCCAAAAAGAGTTCCCTAACCATGCAAAATATAATATTGTTAATTAGGTTTCATTCTACTCCATGATAATATTAAAATGTTCTCAAAGTACTCCACTCCATTTTAATCAAAAAACTAATTTAAAGACCTTAAAACAAAATGCTAAACTTTAAACTTTATTTTAAGAATCTTTGTGACTGACTGTAATGAAATTTATGTATTTTATAGGTAATTATGTAGATGGAGCAGTTTGATAGTTAATAACAAATAATCGGTAGAGTACTTTGAGAATCATTCCAGATACCTATGGAGCAGAATGGGAACAAAATAATAAGTATTTTTAAATAATTATAATTCCTTGGAGTAACTCGGGAATTAATGTATGAGATTCTTATCTTTTTAGAACAAAAGAATGGAGTACTTTGGAATAACCCTCTATATTAATCACGGACTAATTAAAACTCTAGGCCACTCTTTAAAAACGAAATGAAACCAATTGAAACACTAAGTCCTCACTTGTTATTCATTAGGTTACACCTAAAACTATTAAATCTAGTTAGCAATAATTATGCAAAATAAACGAATAATTATATTCCGAATTGAGTTTTATATGACCATAAAGTAGTGTAGTGAAGCGCTGAGTTTCGGTTTCGGCAGATACCAAATTAGCGACCGACCGATACCAGATTAATAAAAATACTAGATTCTACCTGAGACTTCGTCCGCGTAAATTTAGGCCCCGACCCGCCGCGGCGCATCGCATTGCTCTTAGTTCGTTTTCGCTTAGCGTTCTTTCTGAATTTTTGTTCGGCTCCTTAGAGTCGTACCGTAATGTTAGATACCCTATAGGGTATCTAACACCCTATAGGGTATCTAACATTAGCCCAATTCATAGCCAAAAACGGTCGGACGGGACGGGGATGGTTATAACCGTCCTCAAGAATTGGGCTATGAAATCCAAAAAAAAATTTTTCAAATCCGACTGGCAGTTTCAGAGATTCATCATCATCATTTCAGCCGAAAGACGTCCACTGCTGGACATAGGCCTCCCCCAAAGGGGGGGTTGCCATAATCGCCACGCTTGACAGGCGGGTTGGCGATCGCAGTATGGTGTTTAAATGTATAGAGAACGCTGCTGCCCATTCAGAGATTAGCGCGTTCAAACAAACAAACTCTTCAGCTTAATTATATTAGTATAGATAGATGACAGTGAAAATACATCATGCACTTCAAACAGTGCATTGACGTGTAGTCATAGTAAAACCCTTTTTAAAATACAGTCGTTATTATTATGGTTTTACCACTGATAATATTTATGAACATACTAAACCATTTCCTTTAAAAATGTTTTATGGGCAAAGATTAAAAATACAGTACGTGCGTAAGTATTCACTTATCACTGCTTTTAAAACATTAAAAGTTATGAAACATGGCTTGCTTTTGTAACCAATAACTAAAGTTAGAAATACAAAGGAATGTTTGAATAAGTCACTTAAAACATGGATTCTCGTCCGATAAATCACATTGATTTTCAATTGATTTATAGGATCGACATTTTGTTTATTCAAACAATCGAACTAGTTTCGTTTCTAATTAAAATTTTGTTGAGCTGGTATCATATATTAAGCCGATACTAAAAACTGTGCCGAGGCCGAGTGTGTCCGGTCTCTGCCGAGTTTCTTAGAGGGATCTTAATTAATTCCGACAGGCGTCCGTTCATATGAATGTGTTCGGTAGCAATCTCGTATCTATGCGCTTTTAATATAGGCAGCAACGTGGTGTGGAAAGAACATTTACGTTATATTTTTCATTTTACATGTAAATTGAATTTGTTGCAGCTGCATGATGCAAAGCGTAGCAAATATGGAAGGATCGAAGCATGCTGCGATGTTTTGATAATGTCTTCAATCATACCAAAAAAAAAATCAGAAAAAAATTGTGAGCCGTCACGGGACGCCTGGCAGATCTGAAACATCGAAATCAACAAACAAACATCGAAAAAAAGGTCAAGGTCGCGTAGCGGAGGGACCGCGCACGCGCATTGAGCGCCCCGCCAGCAATCAGTTTTACTTGTGCCTATAGATGTTTCACATAAAAAAAAACCGTTTCATTAATCAAGTACTTTTTCCATTTAAGGTACCGTTTATGAAAAATTATATCAATAAACCCAATTTTATATCAACAAGTACAATACCCACTTCACCTTGAGTTGTGTTCTCCTACAATAATTTTAGATTAAACCAATAGATATTACAAATCAAAACAAAATACATTACAACTCAAGATATCACTTAGCCTCTCAATAAAACTAAATAATTCATACACAAAACTTAACATTTTCCATACACCTAATAAATAATTAAAATTTATTCTCGATACCGGTATTTATGAATGCGAAGTCTGTCTACGCACTAGTGAGCTATCAACAGAATGACAGGTCAAGCTATGTTTGATAGGAAATTCATTTAAATGGAATCATTTTGATTAACATTATATCATTAGCCGGATCGTAATACCGATAGGGGGTTATTGCAATCAGCTACTGGTCGTGCCAACCTGTTTTAATATCAATTTCGTGTATCAATAATGTTTTGTTAATGAATACATGTGTTATTTGTGGCTTGCACTTAATAAACGGGGTTGTAATTTGTTCTTATGCTTGTTCTTGATATGGGTGTGAATAGACAAGCAATGTGGTGTTAAGTAATCTGTAATTTTCCCTGTTTCTATGTTACTGAGAAAGGATCGTTTAAGTTACCCATCGTAAATGTGGTGATGCCTCAAATTACCACTCATCATTACAGCCGAAAGACGTCCACTGTTGGACATACTTAGGCCTCCCCCAAAAGGGGGGGGGGGTGCCATAATTGCCACGCTTGGCAGGCGGATTGGCAATCGCAGTATGGTGTTAAAATGCATAGAGAACGCTGCTGCCTATTCTCTAGTAAGTCCCTTAGTCGCCTTTTCCGACACCCACGGGAAGAAATGGGATTCTTTACGTCCGGCATCACACGGAGCTAAATACCACTGCCTTACAGATATTGAACGCATTTTAATGTAAAAGCCCCTAAAGCAACGAAGTTTCTTCTACATTCTAATCTAAAGCCTTGCCCACACTAGAGCATATTTTGTATCGGTTCATAGTTGATACTGAAATTCCACTAAGATTCAAGTATAAACTATTTTTAGGTAAGATGTATCGCAAATTTTCTAGTAAAATAGCCACCACTGTCATAATTAGAGTCCGACTTGGGTCCGTTTGCACTCCAAATTTTTTGGTCAAAATACGCGTGAGGGAGAGACTCTTCTTTGTGTGACTGCGGTCTGGACGAGGGAACTCTAGAGCACTTGTTTATTTCCATTCCTCGTTTAACCACTCGTCTTTACGACATACTCCCTTCTGATTTTCCCAGCCCAATTAACATTCCTTTCCTATTATCTTTAGCCCATACCCCTGCAGTTAAAATCCTTTATAAAATCCTATAAGATATCTACCTACTGAATGTTCCAATACTTATTTTGTGATGTTTTACATGTTCTAACCAAAAATGTTTTGTCCTTTTTTAGCATGATCCATGGATGTCACCACTACAAACACTGATCAATAGTTTTTATAGTTTACTTTCTCATACCTTGACATTGGCAAAATCATCGAACGTTATCGATGGAGCCGTATCCTTCAAAAAATTGAATTGAATTGCTGTAATGACCTAATAAATGAAAAATATCCTAATGAGTACCTATGAATCTTCGTGTATTCCCGTTCGTCCCCTCGACTTCGTCCCCAGAGGGGGACGAACGGGAATTCGTTATTTATTTTCCCGATGGTCCCTCAAAATTTTTTGGGGGGACGAATGGGAATAATTTATTAATTCTTTTCTCGTGTAGTGCAAACATCAAACCTGTTTTCCGGAACGGATAGGCAGAAGTGTACTACCGATTATTACACTTATATTTTGTGTTACCTACAGTCCATTAGGTAACAAAACTGTTAACCTTTTCCTTAACTAACTTATTTGTAACTTAGAATTTATAAGTTTAACATTTAGAGGTATATACGTTGTTATCGTAGTCGTTTGAAAATTTATTCGGTATCATTTTACTAAAGTTACGGCTATACTAAAATAGATAAAATGTCAGATAACTAACTTGCACCTTTATTAATTACCTATAAAAGTTAGATATTTCGTTTATTTTCATATTTTTAAGGTTTTGTTCAATAATGTTACCAGTAATGTGGGTTGCACTTTACTAATGTAGTATTTTAGGTATACCTGATGATTTGTATTACATAAATAATAAAGTTATTTAATACAAATTCTGAAAATAGTAATAGAAAGTGCAATACAATATATAACTAAATGAGGTTCACTCAAAACCAGTTTATTTTTGAAACATAAACAAAAACAATTATAATATACAACATTACTTTTTGGTTACACTAAACCCAGCATAAAAATCTGCTGTTCCATACATTTTGTCGATTTCAGTGAACCCAAATGCTGTTTTTTTTTCGCGATTTCAAGGTTGGTCCCATAGAAAAAGTGGTTCAAAATGATGAGTACAATGACCCCTTTTCGGGTTTAGGTTAAACAAAAACTAATGTTGTATAATTGTTTAAATCTTAATCGTTTTAACTAAAACGACTAAATAGGATTTGAACCGATGAAACTAACCCGTTTATAAAAAAATATCCTTATCGTATTTTTTCACAAGGAATGCTTTTAACGAACCAGTGATGATTTTTTAATTAGTTTGTCATGGTTTAAAACAATTCTGTCAATGCACTAATTGTTCTCGGAATATCGGTTTCATTTAATGAAGATTGTAACCTCATTAAGAATTTTCCACTTACGATCTGCAATTGACAACACGTTGTAAGCAAGGTGTTGTTCACGAACTTGTTCTTTGCTCGAGCACTGGCCTTGCCCAGCAGTGTGAAAATTTCTGGATGTTGATTTTACATAACAGAGTTCACTCACAGAGCCAATCATACAAGAAATCGTCCAAAATGTAGAAATTATAAAATTATTTAATTTCTGTAAGAAGCTTTGTACAGTAACATCACGTACAATAAAATTGCACGTGCAATAAAATCGCATTCAAGTCAACAAGTACGGACGAATGAAACAAGTAAAAAAAAATCTTAAGATGACCTTTAATACAATTTTTATGAAATATTTGGTAGCGCTAATACGGGCAATACTTGAATCAATTGTACAAGGACGAAGAAAAATGGTGAAGGAAAATATCGTGAGGAAATGCCTGAGAGATATTTGTCGACGGCATGTGAAGCCAAGTCAGAGGCCCATGGGCGGCATAAAAACTCTGACACCAGGTAAGTCACTAACCACATGAAAAACAAAGATCCGACTACTCTGAGAAGAAAGACCGAAAGAAACTCAGAGGTCAAAGTATCTTTTATAGTTGACCCATCCTATCATAGCAGTCCTATAGACTGACCGCCTTCCACGTCCTTCGCAATTACCAATGAGTAAAGCCCAGATGGACATTGACATGCCCATCTCGTTTATTTACGTTAGTGCTTACGTACGCTTTCTGTAACAATTAGGTAAATCTAAAGATTTTCTCTCTTCACCTGGCCGGTTTTCTTATAGAAAATTATTATAGCTTAAAAAATATTCTATATTTAGTTCCTCTGTTTATTTTGAGAATCTTTTACAAACAGAATACACTATGCATTCTTTGGACCATTCATTCCCATCTTAAACCCAACTTCATTCTTCAAGTATTCCATTTAAAAACTTCTTGATGAACAAAAACGAAATTAGCGATTAATTAAATAGTGATACTTAATCGTGGATTATTTAAATGAATTTAATTAAGGCGTGAGGATATGGTGGCAGGTGTAGGTACTTGTAGGGTAGGTTGATTCTCGTAAGGTAAGGTAAGTAGAAGAATTAATACATTGTGGCGGCTGATGCGTTTTTGTTTTATTGATAAGGTTCTACGTGAAGAAAACCCCATACATTTCATCGCATACAATCTTACCAACAGAACAAAAACTAAAAAAGATTACAGCAGAATTAGAAAAGTGTTACAATAAAAAAATGGATGACAAAGAGTATACGGAAACTCATACGAAAACCAAGTTAATATATAGCTTATAAAAACTGAATATAATTTATAAATTATTTGTTACCATTATCTAAGAATTTTATTATGTTTAGACTATTCGAATCAATTTAAAAGATCAATCGTATAAATGATACCTATGGCTGTTTTTTCAGGAGTCGTTTAAAAGCTCCTACTCAATTAAACATTGTGAAGAAAATGACAAACATAATTAATTGTACACTTTACTTACTATTTTAATATTTGCTTGCCAATTTATGGCGAAATGTGTCATTAAATAATATATAATAATAAAAGTTTATTTCAATAATTGTTTACAATGATACACATGTATATAGGCTATACTAGTTTCCTGTTACAAATGAATTAGACATCTGTAGCCGAACTAGGCAAAAGCCTGTATTTCGGCTATCAGCGCCAAACCCCTCAAATAATTATTTACATTTAAAAATAGCCATCAAGTAGTTATGCTAACATTTTTTTGATATAAAAAAGGGATTCGATACAATAACATAATATAATCATTAAAAGCAATAATATCAGGATTTGTTAAAATTAAAATTAAAACATATACAAAATCAAAAATAAAAATAAAGTAACATCTGGACAGTGTGTGTCCTCTCTTTGTGTGATATGATAATGTGGATGCGTGAATATGAGAGGGTGTGTGTTTGTGGTAAGTAGTTAATCACTGTGGTATATGTAGTATGAATTCAGTCTCTTCATAATTTAGTTTTTGTAAATATTCGGTTACCTTTTTCTTACAATGTGTTTTCGTTAAGGGGTAAATGTTAATTGCTCTGTTTATCTTATTATAGACGTAGGGTCCAATGAAGTTGGTAAATCTTGAGCTGAATTTAGTTGTGCTTAATTCGTTTCTGACGCATACCTTATCCTTTCTACGTTTTTGTTGATTCAGCGGATTATAAGTTTGTTTACTGTGTTGTAGAAGAGTAACACTAAGGAGATATATTTGTCTCACAGTCAGAACCTCACAGTTCTTGTACAGTTGTGCGGTGGGGAAAAAAATACGTTTAAAAGTACTTACTTTGAGTACTGCACGTTGGGCGATCTCAAGACTCTTTAACGTTGTTTTTAAGGCGCCACCCCAGGAGGAAATACAGTAAGACAAAAGCGATTGACAAAGAGCATAATAGATCTGTTTCAGCAGTTGTGGATCAGTGACATGTCGTATTTTTTTTTTAATAAATATTAATTTGCGAATTCTTCCACATAGGAGTTTAATGTGTTCTTTTAAGTTAAGACTGCTGTCCATTGTTACACCTAGATATTTAATTGTCTGCACACGTTCCAGTGAAGGACACGAGCAGACAGATCTCGACTGACACTCGTGTGAGATGATTTTCTGGCTCCTAGTGACTCCACTTACATTCCTAATGGCAAAACAGATAAATTTCGTCTTATCTACATTTAAAGTAAGAATGTTACTCTGCAGCCACTTTCCAACCATATCGAAGCCGAGCTGAGCAGCACTGAAAGCCTCATTCCAGGTATTGGCTGCAAAACAGAGGGCAGTATCATCTGCAAAGGAGATTATTTCGCCTTGGGAGAGCTTAAGATTTGTGAGTTGGTTAATGTATACCAGAAATAAGGTAGGCCCCAAGATGCTGCCATGTGGAACTCCATGTGTGATCGGGAGGCTATCACTTTTGTGTGAATCAAAGTCGGACAAATTGAGATCGTCCAGTCAAATAGCTTTTGAAAAGCTTATGCTGCGTGCCTCTGATTCCCATTATTTCCAGCTTATCCAGTAGGATGGAGACAGAAATCGTATCAAAAGCCTTTGCTAGGTCTAGGAAGATAATGAGACATTTTTTTTCTTCTATCCAGGTTTGAGCTAATATAATTTGTCAGTTTATTAACGGCCTGCTCAGTCGACTTACCTTGCCGAAAGCCGTTTGATTAGTTGACAGCAATTATTTTTTTTCTAAGTAGTCTACTAATCTTACGTTGATAATTCTCTCTAGTATCTTCGAAAGAGCCGGCAGAATAGATATTGGCCTGTAATTATTGATACGATTTCTATCACCACTCTTATGAATGGGGCAAATCTCAGCCTTTTTTAGAGACTCTGGGAACACACCCGACTGCAGGCAGTTGTTAAATATTTTTGTTAAAGGTGGTATAAGAATATCTTTATAAGTTTTTAGAAAATCGCTACTAATGTTATCCCACCCATTGGCACAGTTTGACTTTAAACTAAGAATGAGGCGTTCCACCTCATCTTCAGTGGTATCCATTAAAACAAATGAATATACATTACTCTAACAATGTACGTAGCTACTATCTTTTGTACCACATTGAATGCAAATAAATGACTTTGACTATAAAATATTCTATTATAAGCAGATTTTTCCCTAACTTTTCCATTATCTATGGAAAAAAATTCAATTTATATATGATTTGTTCAACTTTTTTGAAGTGAAAACTTCTTTAGGCGCGTTGAGCACTTTTTGGGTGAACAAAAATCGTCACCGAAGGCTTTCCATGAGCTATATGTATAATGTTTTCACTTCTATCGGCGGTCCCCAAAGACTGCCCCGCATGGTTTTTTATTTTAATTTTAAGTGTTACTTACTTAAAATAAACATGCTAGATTCACATCTAGTAAATGTCAATCAGACATATTCCGTCTTATTACAAAACAAGGTTTATCTTCAGACCCAGGTTTAAGCCATGGAGCCATTATTGAATTTCGAACTTTATTCCGACTATGGTAAAGTTCCTGAACACAAAACTGACAACTTAGTACCGGACTAAGTTTTCAGTTTTGTATAAAGAACAGTATTTCAATCACTGTTACGTTCTTATTACAAAAACTGGCTCCATGGTTTAAACAATGTCAAAATATAAATCATGTTTTGTAATAAGGCGGATTGAGTTTTAAATGTTTTATTCAATTTGTGATTGTACATCAGTTTTGTGAATTAAGTAAAAAAAAAAAAAATCGAATGTAAAACCTATTAGTTGATAAAATGTAAAATACCACAATAAAAAAATATACCGTAAGTAAAGTATGGCAGTATCGTTAATGTTACCGTTCAACGTTACACATCAGTGAACCAACATCCTAACCCATTTATTGAATCCTCTGCTTACATTCGACCGCACATCAAAAGCCGCCGACTGGTTAAGATTCAATAGTTAACTTACAAAATGTCAATCAGTATGCTCATCGCAAAAAATAGCGCACATATGATAATGAGCAGACGGTAAAGCACGTACGTTTAATTTTATATAATTGTTATTTGATGGAATTATTCGCGAGAACGGTCATGTTTAAGTTAAAGGCTTTAAGAGTCTATACTACCTCAAATGGCTTAGCATGATCCTCCGTTATGTCGAAAATACTGAAGCTTTGATTTTGAAATAAATATATGGTAAAGTTGAGGATTAATGCTAAGTACTATGTTTAAAAAAAACACGATTCCTTAATATTTTCTTAATAGAAAAAAAATCCAAAGTTACCTCAGTTACTTCAGTATAAAATCATTAAAAGTCGTTTTCGTCCGCAGGAGCTCAACGACTCGACGAACAATACCAAAAAAAGGACATTTGGGTAGGCCGCATAGTGCTCAAAATGTCAGACCATCATTAAAACTAACTGAAAAAGAAAGAAAAAAGGAAAAAATAAAATTAACCACATAGTGCTCACATTCACAAAAATTAGTAATAAATATAATGTTTTTCAAAGTAGGTAAATCTCGTATTCACCAATGTCAATAATGATGTATACAACGTGTTTTTTTTTATATCCCATAACTCTAGGGTATGATTGAGGCCATATCAAAGAATCAACTGGCATATGAGTTATTTTCCAATCCTTCGTTATTTTTTTTTTTCATTTTTCATACAAAATAATTCGGCAAAGTCACGATTATTAATGTAAAACACCCTTACGTGAAATATGACAACGTCGCCAAGGTAGCTTTCCCTTCACTAGCTGCCGCCGGAAAGCCCCGATACCAACATACCTATATATTTTATTTTACTACACTACTGCGAAGTTTGGCAACCTCGTAAAAGTAAAGATTCGTCATACTGGTGACAATTTTTGACCTAATTTAATTATGATTGATGATATCTCCGAAACGATGCATTTTTGGACCACCTATTCTAGGAGTTTTAGTATTATTTTTACCTACAGAATATAACCCTAGAGTTATGGGATATCAAAAAAAACAGGTTGTATAAAAATACAAAATAAACTAACTACTTAAAAACTAAAAACTACTAAAGTTCAATCAACATCACCATTAAACTAACTTTGTTAATAATCATTATCCATAACTGCAATCAACCTTGACTTAAACCTACACCACAAATTATACAACACTCATTACACAATTTGCCGATAACTAGAAAAAACGCGAGCGACCTATAATAACCCTATTTCAGTCTAATAATACCCTATGTTTTCTAGAAACGGATAAAATCCTTTGACCTGTATGCCGCAATGCGCTTTTAGACGCCGCCCATAAATACAAATTGTGACTATAAAACTATATCATTTTAACTCTTTAAGTTATAATTGACACGGAATGGTTTACGGGGAAAAACGCTTTTTAGTATAGTGTTAACGAAAGTAAAAATTCTCAAAGATTTCTACGAGATTCTACAATTACTTAGATATTCAGAAAACCCGAACTGAAAAGTGTGAAACTTTTTCCGTCTGCAACTTTATTTATTTATTAAAACTTTATGCACAAGTAAAAAAATACACTGTACAAAGGCGGACTTAATGCCTGAGGCATTTTCTACCAGTCAACCTTAGGGTGATGCAGAGACAAAACATGGCAGGTGCAACGTACGGGATAGATAGCTCACAAATAACTATAAAATACAAGCATAAATAAATACAAAAACATAGATAGATACATACATACATAATATACCAAAATAAACTTTGTCAGGAGAAATAATGACCGGTAGCAAAGAAAACCACTCCAGCAAATCACCTTTGAGATGTTTCGGCCAACTTCTGACGAATATGTTCACGTGCCTTCACTTATATGTTATTATGCTTTAACTTGAAACTGGCGCTTTATCAATCGACTCGTCTTCAGAGAAAAACATGCATTGACAATTTTTCGCATAACTTTAACAGGTCCTGTAATGCTTCAGTATTGGAGTTAGCGTTTTCGGATCAAACAGCTCAGCGAAGCTGTGTGATCCGAAAACGCTAACTCCAATTGTCAAGCTGACAGAAATTCGTCGTGATTCGTTTTGAATTTACTTCGACGTCAATTATGTAAAAAACGTAATATACAAATTATTTAGATAAATCAACTACTTAATTACCTGTACCTTTCCAACTTTACTCCAAGCGTTAGACTTTGGAGTTTGGGATTCAAAACTCTTCCTTGTGGCTTTGCCGTAATTTAGCGTAACAGCAGATTGCTGCTCTTAGTGCTCATCAATTTTCTTGAAATGATCTCTTATTCATCATTATAAACACGTGAACCTTTGTGTAAATAATTCTAACCAACATTTTCTCTTCTTTCATTACCTTTTCTTCTTCACTATTTCTTCATTATCAATTCCTCTCTCCTGAATCATCATCATTACATAATACAGTTCCTTGCTCTTGTTTCATGTTTATTATTGTATATTGTATGCAATAATTATATATATAATTGTATATTGTATGCAATAATTATAATAAATATATATATAGATAAGTGTATTTTATATGTATTTATTGTATATGTAAATGGTACACCACTGACTACCTGCAGTATTGTCTCTCCTTCTCCCTTTAATCCATCCAAAGGTTGTCTGTAAAAGATCGCTTTTAGCGATAAGTCCGCCCATTGTGTCACCCTATGTAAAATTTAAACGTTTATATCTGTAACTTTTATGGTGTACATAATAAAGAGTATTCTATTCTATTATCTTAATCCGTGTGGTGCCGGACGTAAAGAATAGCACCATCCTATTTCTTCCCGTGGGTGTCGTAAAAGGCGACTAAGGGACTTACTAGAGAATGGGCAGCAGCGTTCTCTATGCATTTTAACACTATACTGCGATCGATGTCCAGCAGTGGACGTCTTTCGGCTGAAATGATGATGAATAATGAACTAACATTATAAATGCAAAAGTGAGTATGTTTGTTACGCTTTTACGCAAAAACGTCTGAACAGATTAGGATGAAATTTGGCATATGGGTAGACCATGACCTGGAGAAGGACACATTTTCCTTTTCGTCCTAGATTGAAAACCCAAATCTAACTCGGAAATAATTCCAAATTAAGGAATTATTTCAGAGCGATTCATCATCATCATCATTTCAACCGAAAGACGTGCGCCCACTGCTGGACATAGACATACAAAATGGGGTGTTTGCCATAACCGCGACGCTTGGCAGGCGGCGGGTTGTGTTAAAATCAGGGACCGTACAACCCCGGTTAAGGGTTAAGCCTTTCGAAGGGGTAACCCATTCAATGGGTTACCTTTATCATGATGTTACCCATTAAAAGGGTTTTATAATAGAAACCCATTGAAAGGGTTACATGATAACCCATTAAATGGGTTTTATACTTGAAACCCAGTGAAAGGGTTACATGGTAACCCATTCAATGGGTTCTATACCTACTTGAAACCCAGTAACATGAAAAAATCATAATAATATTATGTTAATTCGATAACCGCCCAGCACGCGTAGCATGACCAATTCTATCTCTATTCTACCCAACTTCTTGGTTACCATTTCAGAAAAACCCTAAAACCCTTTCAATGGAAAGGGTTTTCAAAAGGGTTATTCTAGGCAGTTAATCAAAAACCCATACGCTGTGGGTAATTTTGAATGGCCGTTCAGGGTTACCCACATCGTATGGGTTGTTTATCGAAAATCCTTTCAATGGGTAACCAAAATGGTCCCTGGTTAAAATGCATAGAGAACGCTGCTGCCCATTCTCTAGTAAGTCCCTAGTCAAAGCAATTATTCTTTAGCATTTATGCCCTATTTGTTGTCAATGATCCTGTGAGTTCTAAGCCTGTAGGAATAACAAGAAATTAGGTTTCAGTTCAAGACCAAACCCTTACCGACTGCGCCAACCCTCTCGCCAAAATTACGCCAAGTTAGGTAAAACGGTTGCTTGCAGTGATATACCGCTGTATTATATAAAGTGCTGTCGATACAGGTCGCCAATCCGTCGCCCATTTACGAGGAAACTACTGCGAATACCATGTCGTATAATCGATGGAAAACTTGACGCATTTATATGTGAAACTAGTCAACTATTCAAAATTTGTGAATGAAAACTTAGTATTTTAATTCAAAAGTAGGTCCTATATTAGGGATTAAATTCCGGAAAGACCTTCGAATTGTTCGCAGACTTGTTCCAAAAATAGATGCCAGCATTTACTGAATTAAATGGATTGGGTTCATAAAATCTGGATCAGACATGGACAAATGTTATTTTTGTAGCTTTGAAAGTACTTAATACTCTTTAATACATAACATTTTAGATGAACAACTTAAAAAGTTTATGAGATATTTAAAGTTAAGTTGTTACTGAATAATAAGGGAGGTAACAATGACAACATTTATTTTTCACATAGGAACAAATCCGACAAGATGATCGATATAAATTTGTACAGAATCTAGACCTCATAACCAAAAGCAATTAAAATCTAGCAACTTCTGAAAGCTTTTCTACCCATTAAAAAGCTCAACCTATTGTTACCTATTTTCCTTTCAAACTTTCTTTAAAAGCGTTAGCATATTAGAAAACCTTTAACACCCAACAGTATTTAGTAAATGAATGCCCCAACAACTATGAAAGAAAAATACAATATGAACTCAACAAACAATATCGATTCATGCCACTCACTCGATTCAAAAACTCGATACTCCGAAACCTTCGTACAAAACTTCGATCAGGACAATCCCTATCAATCATTCTGTGTGCTACATAATTAATACCACAGCTCAAAAATCACCACCCACCGGCAATTTGTCTACCTCGCCGTGAATACAGCTTTTATCAGTTCATCATGGAAATAGGGGTAAAAATAATCAATAGACTCCTGCCCCACCCCTTAAAGCGCATGCGTGATGGTATTCACCTGGTGGTGGTGGTATCACCCCATGGGATCGTTCATGCCGTGGTATTAACCCACAGCTCATTCTTGTAAAAGATGGCTGGGGAGCAAGACTTGTTCGTGTTTGGGCCGACCTTTGGGGACTGCTCTTCAACACCATCATGTAAGTTCTAATTTTAAAATCTTAGGTCAACCTTTTTTTTTAAATTACGTCATGGATATTATGTTTTTTTTTTATTGTTTTTTTTAAGATTTTTTTCTTCAATAGCAGTCATGAACGAATTCAATTCTAAATTCATTTTTTTTGTTTAATAATTACGGTTCCTAGAAAAAGGTGTGTGCGCAGTTTTAAAGTTAAAATTTTCTTGTGTATTGGTGCCGCCATTTTGAATTTTCCTCTGTGAACGGCGGTAAATGTATGCTAAATATTCTTTTGGTGATTATACTGAGCATTTTTAGGAAAGTTTCAAAGAATTTAGGAATCTTTTCCGGTGTTAAGGCGTTTTTCTAAAATCAGAATAGGATTCTTATTTAAATATAATTGAATAAAACATTGATGTATTAAAAACATCAATTAATACATCAATGGAAAAAACGGGATTATTTTCAAATCTTAGAAGTGCAAAATTGAATTATCGTTATTAATATTATAAACAATTAATTTGAAAATCTGAATTTTTCAATACAAGAATTCTAGGGTGACTACTCCAATTATTATCCAAGCGATTTTTATTTAATATACGGTCAACTGAACTCAAATAGTAACAATTTTCAATTGTTTTCACAGAAAACCACCCAAGCCTGACCATGGAAAGCGGTAAGATGTGTTTAGAGATAGTTTCCACTGCAACGGATTTGCGACACGACATATCGTTCAATATTCGTGCGTGTCGTGCGCAATGACGTGAAATGCTTTTTTGTTAATAGATTTTTGTTGATTTTATGCACTTTTTTAACTGTTAAGTATACTTCTGACGTGTACAAACACTCTATGTATATTCCATTTCAATAAACAAGCTTCATAAACACACACGCTATTTGTTTTGCCTCACCTATCCGTATTACGCTATAAAGGGTGATTCTGTTAAAGCGATTATTGCAGGCTTTTAATAGTTTTGAAATACAACCCCAGGTAGTAGAGTTACCCTTTTAGGGTTGGTCACCCTTTTATGGGGCGATAATTAAAATTACAGTGACTTATCAAACATCGTTACTAAGGGTTGCAGACTTACCTTGTGTCTATTTTGGAATGAAGAATGACGCAGCGGTACTGAAATGCATTTATCTGTCTGTGTTTTTTAAAACATTTTGTAACGGACTGTTATGCAACGTACAGCCTGAACCATTATAGATAGACACATGAAAATAGGCAAATACATATAATATAGTATAGCCTAAAATATAATTTTCAACAAAAAAAAAACACTGGGGCTAGCGGACAGTGCAGTGGTGGCTCAGTGGTAACGGCCGCGACTTAACAGTTGTAGGTCATAGGTTTGAACTCTGACAGGCACTTTATAATGTGCAAATTATTTCATCACCACTGCTCACAAACTGCTGGATTATTAACAGTTGGCGCTAAGCATTGCGTTGAAAATCCAGTGTGCGAAAAAAATCGCCGCCGGAAAAAATCACCGCGGGAAAAATTGCCCGTTCGCACTTGGGCTAATGTACAAAAACGAATACAGTAGCATACAACAGTTACGTTTTATATTATCCAGTAAAATTATGATTTCACCAAACAAATCTAATAAAATTAATAGACTAAACCGTAATAAAATTATTTACTAACTGCATAACCCTTAAACAAGTCAGTTTGGGACTGAATTACTAATTATAATGTTATGAATGTTCTACAAATACTAACTAATCGATACATTAGTTAAAACAACTCGTGATTTTAGTATACTATGTCGATAGCAAAGGTAACTGGAGCAGAGTTTTAGTACCCGAATCAATTAAGCTGTTTACGATCAAAATTAAGCTTCGGTTTGGAAATATTCACATATAAGTACGAGCAAAATTATTTCTACACTTAGCTGTTTTGCGCAATATTCTGGTTTACTAATGTCCAATATTGTGAGGTTTTTTAAACAAGTATTAAAATAAAACAGCTCATTTAAACTATAATTTAATAAACGTGAAATGACGACGTATGTACGAGTAAACACTTGACTTCCCTATTAGTAAAATAATAATGAAATTAAACACTTTTTAAATATTCGTATTTTACACACAGTAATTATTCAATAAAGCATCCAACAATAACGATTTCTGATAACGGCCAGCCATTTTTTTTTTAAATCAGTCTATTGTTGCAGGATTACTGCGTAACACACTTAAAGTAGCAATGGTTTTAATTTTAACTTCATTACGTTGTTGAGCAGACAAATTGTTCCGAATATATAAAGCAATGGATTAGGAATATCCTTCAAAATTATTCGGGTTTCGCCCACGTAGCTTTTTATAAAATAAAAGTGAAAAAAAAACTCTTTACTAAAAAAAAGCAACCTACTTCCAAAAGAAAACACTACAAAGTGAAAAATAACCTTAATTTTGGAAGTTGGATCTAATTTAGTTTCTTGCCACCGACTTCCGAAATTAAGGTTATTTTTCACTTTGTAGTGTTTTTTTTTTTTAAGTCGGTTGTTTTTTGTTTATAAAAACTTTTTTTTTTCACTTTTTAGTGGGTCAGTTTGAAATTTATCTTAGTAACAATAGCCTAAAGTCAACTACTGCTCATGACATTTTACAAAATATAGCTTTTACCGATAATATAAATATAAACATACATAAAAAAAGGTTCCGATGAATTGAGAACCTCCTCCTTTTTTTTTGAAGTCGGTTAAAAAGTTAAAACGGTCCAGCCGTTTCGGAGATAAGCCGGAACCAACTAAATCTAAAAACCAAATGCAAAAAATAGTTTTTTTTTGCATTTAGTAAAAAACTGTTATATTTAACATTACCAACACTTAAATTTAATTAATTTGTATAGATGTATACGTACTTTAAAAATTAAACAGAGGTAAAATCTGTGAGTTTGTATTTACGGGGTAATCTTCGGAACTACTGATCTGATTCGGAAAATTCTTAATAGGGGAAGCTACAGTATTGACGAGTATCATAGGATTTATTATGTGTTAAAACAAGAAATTTCACGTGAACGAAGTCGCGGGCAGAAAGAAGCTAGAACTTTATAAAAACGTAAACAGAACTTTGCAATCTGTTTCTAAAATATTCAATTAAATATTATAAAACTTACAACGTTTTTATGGCTCACGAACAAAGCATCGTGAAATCTGTAGAATAGTTATGTATCAACAATTCAACATAGCTAATTTATATTATAGGTGGGCGGCGCGTGCCACAAGTGCGGTATTTTATGTTTCTTTTGATTAACGTCACAACGAGATTTCGTGTAGTGTGCCACGGGTCGAACAGAATGGCGTGATTTAACCTTTTAGAGCCAAATATGTTTATTAATTAGGCGGACGATAATTGGTGCTTTCACCTTACGTTTTTTTTGCTTCCTCGGTTGCGTCATGGTTTTAATTTTACGTAATAGCTCTAATGTGTTCTACTACGTAATAAACCGAGCCTCATTGTAAGTAGTTTATTAATAGAAATAATTTGAATAAACACCACAAAATTATGAAAAAAAAATTCTAGTTGTCTGAATTTAATGTTAATAAGTTCTAAAAATTTTGACTATTCAGCGGGACAAGTTGTTGAGTAGACAAAATCGAACCCTATGCCACAATGGATTAGGTATATTTTTCAAACCCCTCGAATTATGATTGAGTGTTACCGAATTAGGGTGCTGGTCAATACTAGATTACCTGTACCGTCTACAAAACGATGGTGTGCTACTTTATCTATTAAAGACAGTTAATGGATAAAATAGTACATCCATTAACTGTCTTCGAAGTGACGTTTATTAAGTTATTCAGAATAAAAATAATATGTACATATAAAAAACAACTTATGTCTAATTAATTATTAAAAATAACAAAACTATATCCTACTAACTTAATTAAAACTATTCACAAACTAAAATATGGCGTCGAAAAATTCATCCACATCGCTGTCGGCTGGAAATGTACCCAAGAGACTGGCGGCATTGCCACTTGTATGGCAATGCTTAGCCTCTGGTCAAGGCAAAAAAAAAACTGTTGATAACTTAACTTTTAACCCTAATTGTTAATATTAATATCGCTACTAATATTAATATCAAACAATTTAATAAACGTTACAACTGACCACCAGGCTTCAAAACCGGACTCTCATTAAAACCGAACAGTCAACCTGTCTTAGATTACAAACCGTGAGAAACAATAAACGACAAAGATATAATAATAAACAACTCCACAAGATACGACACTCGCTTATCTGTGTCAAGGGTGGTCCAAGTCCATAATTTATAATCCTATCTCACGCAATCTCTGTGCCTTTTAGCGAGTAATTATTAACACTTCCAGTAGTCAGTAGGTACATGTCACATCATAATCATAATTGGAAAAAATAACCAATGTTTTCTGACCTCTGTACAGAGAAGTGCAACATTTTTTCAAGTGTCAAATTAAAGTGGATAGTTTTGACATTATGTTTGACAGTTGTAGGACAAAGATTAAAAGATTGGAGAGCAGACTATTGAGTGACAAAGTTGGTGACTATGATTTATTGCAGTCGTAAAATCACGTAACAACACATAAGCTATTTGATTTCTATTAAAGTTTCTAAATACGGAATTTTATAGCTTACTAGATAATTTTAAATTAAATTACTTGCCTTTTAGAGTTCTTGTTATTTTTATTCGCTGTTGGATTTTAGGATTTTATATCATAATAACATGGTTAACAATGGAATTTTTAAGTTTTTAATAAAAAAATATTTGAGTGTTATTAAGTTATGGTTAAGAATTTGATTCCAAAGCTAGACTGGTAGTATAATATAAGATGGAATGTGTTATGTTTTCACTGGAAGTGATTTTGGGTTGGATTTGTCGGGCGACACGAGCTGACTGCTCAAAATTATTTATTCTTCGTCCAGCCCACTGAGTTTTGTCCTACAAAAAAAAATCCTGGGTCGTCTTAAACAATATGCTTTGTTCGTCCCAAATTATAATAATATATAGTTTTAATTATTTTATTCCCGCTTCATCTATATTCCTTGTACGGCCTATATTTTTTTTTGTATAAGCCAAACTTACTTTTCTGTCTGTCTTCTCCGCGAGAGAATATTTGCTCGTATTATTTTATAATTACACTATTCATGCAAGCCTAGTACTTTTTGTTAGGTCTACTGCTTGAAATTGTGCACAACGTGTCGTGTCGTGAACAGCATACTGTCTTATAAGCAACGTACACACGGCTACACATCAGAAAGAAAGAAAGAAAGAAAAATGCGTTTATTGGCATTACAGCAAAAAAAATACACCTTAAAAACTATAAATAACACAGAAAACAATTAATTATAATGCCAAAAGGGCCTCAGCTCAGCATAATGTCAGATGACAACACAAGGTGTACCACCTGACGCTGATTTTCAGCTGCAACGCTGACCTCTCAGTGTGCGGAAATCCTACACAATGCGAGATCAGCTTATACTAGAAATGTATAGCTTGATGTGTACCCGTCTGTACTACGGATAAAAAGTATCCAGGTTATTAACCATTTCATCCAAATCCTAATTATAGGATAATACTAATGATTGAAATACTATCTTGAATTTCATGCAAGCCTAGTATTTTATGTTAGGTTACTGCTATTACTACCTACAGATAAATTATTATTTGCTATTTCTGAAATTTTCTGCGCAGTTTTCTTATTTTTTTTTCTATAAGAATCTTCTACATAGTATTAATGGAAAACTTAAAACACATTTTTATTGTAGATTTATAATAATACATACTAAGTATAATATCTTGTAATCGTGAAGAGCCCAAAACGACAAGTTAAAATATATAATTTTTTGACGTTTAGAGAATTATGAAGTTGCTAAATTGAAGAGCACAACTGTGACGTAGCATGACAATTGAAGTGACAGGTATTAAGTTTAGTCGGTTACTTGAGAGCTCTCTCGTCACGTGATTTTTTTTGTTTACCTTTTAACTACCTAAACCAACGGAGTATAGTTTTTTAATCCCAATCATATTTACCATCAGTCTTATGCAAGAAAGCTCGCGGCATCATGCATAACTCTAATTCAAATAAAATACAATATTAATTTCAAATCCCGGGAAATTTAATACTAACATAAACCGTTTACACGGTCCGATTATAATCGAGAACTCGCCACCATAGTTACGCAATCGAATGAAACTCGATACCGATTGTAAGGGCTTGGGCACACTCCGGCAAAAAGCTGTGTAGCTGTGTGTGTGCGGCAGAAATAAGTGTGTATTCAGAAAGAGAGAGTCCGACCATAATCGTCTTTACTTAGATACCTATTTATAGTGTTGCCTCCACTTTTATCTATGAGCTCCTTGGTTTATACTGCCTTTCAGATGGTAATCTTCTAAAAATCAGGGTAATGTCAGGGAAATTGACTACCAACTTATATTGGTCACAAAATAATAGGCCCGTTTTGACGTTTACTCACGATAAATTGATTCAAGTTAAACGTCAAAACGGGCCTATTATTTTGTGACAAATATAGGTAATGGTCCGTTCAAATTACAACAGTAATTTTGACAGTTGTATGAAAAGGCTTAAACACGGAAAATTGACGTAAGGTGTCAATTTACTTTTAACAATTAAATCCTTCGACTGTACAAACAGATTGTTGCTAAAAGTAGATATATTAATTAGAATTTTATTTAAGGGAAATCACAGTATTTAAGGGGAATCACACATTTCGAGTAAGGCTCGTTTTGCGTGGACTAAATCAAGAAGTTTAAAAATTAACCTGCTCTATTGAATATCTCAATCCTTAGCGAGTGGATTGCGTAACGAAAAATCAATGAAGTTTATCGACTAAACAAACATTCGCGTTAAACGTCTCACAGGTCGTCGTTCCCTGTTTAATCGATAAAGCGGACCTAGCTTTTCCGATTTGATACATAATTATTTATGAGAATACTTTCAAAGACCTGATAACCTTGTTGTTTATTTACAGTTTGACATTAATTGGGAAATTTAAAAAACTACAGCAACCCTTGTCAATATAATTTATTTATGGAAAAAAAAAACCAGAAAGATAAAAGTTCTGTTCTCCTTCTATTCGTAATACTATCGACCAAACTTTTAACCCGTGTGACCAAACCTTTAATCGATATAAATTCGAGTAGATTCGAGTAATGAGCGTGTCGTCGACGATTCCGAGACCTATTTACCGGTAAGCTGTCGTAATCTTTATTAATTAGTTTAATTCTGGCGGAAAAAACGTGCGGTATTTCTACATTGCACGAGTCTTTGGCGTCGGTGTAGTGATAGCAAACAAATTATGGTAAAAGCTATTTTATTACAATATTTTTTTAATTATTTAAAGTTGTCACATGGAAACGCTCTTGTTCCTTTTAATGTCATGATAATAATTCTCATCAATTAGGCCTTCTTTTGCTGTAAATGAGAGGCACATAGTCCAAGGCATTGTTATGCCAACAGTTATTGTTTGGCCTATCTCGTTTTTGTTGATAAAATGATAAAAATATGTAAGAGGACATTTGATACGGTCTGCTTTTATTTTTTACAATAAGAAACCATCTTATTAAATATTCTCACCTTACAATAATAATACATCCCATGCCGATTTCGACTATACGGTGACATAAATAGTAACTTAAATTCCATTACTTTAATTGTTACCTAAAGTTTAGGTACATTTTAAGGTCACCTACCTTAACTCACACTTTTTTTTTTACAGTTACCATGTATCTATCACATAATTAATTTATCTGTCATTGGTTCATTCTTAACTCATTTTATTACCTAATTGTGGTATAGTAATTTTATTCTAAGTGCATCGTCTTCACATATATAATTAATGTACTTATAAAAAATATTGTACAACATTTTAAAAGAGTAACGGTGGAGTTTCTTGCCCATTCTTCTCCATACGAAACTACCTTTTGGAAGGGGCGACTAGAATCAATTCTATTTATTTGTAAATATTGACGTTGTTGGTTCAAAAGTGCCTTCTATGTGCCTATTTGAAATAAACAATTTGACTTTGACTTTTGACTTTGATATAATTATGACTGTAGGCACCAGTGGCGAAAGCATCATATAACACGATTCCTGCCGGCTTCCCTTCGGAGGTTCTCATCAACAACTCTACCGCTATTGAAAAATGGCACAGTCAATGGTCTACTTTTGCCAAAAAATATAGTTACACCACGGGTATTCAATTCACTATAACATCCAAATAACAAAAAAAACTATTTTTATTAGCTTTAAATTGCAACAACTAAAAATAAAGTTTGTTTATTGTGTAGTGGTGCATCTTTTTGGTTCTGCTACTTGACGATAGATGGTGTTAAATTCAGTAAAGAAAAGATTTCCTTTTAAATAAATTTATATGTTTTTTCTTTATTGATTAGTAAGTAAGTTAAAGTCGGTATCGCTTCGGCTTCTCTCATAGAAAAATTGACACCTGGCCGCTGGTAGGCACAGTTTTGGTGCGGTCGGTACCTCTACGATTGGATCTGCAGTATGTAGGCTATGCCCTTAGATCGCTGGAGGAGGCTGGCGGATATTGCTAAAGGATTCAAATTAGATGTCGTGTATGACAGTCTAAGATTAGAACAGTTTAGTGACAGTAACAGACCACCTATCCTAAAATCAATTAGGAGAAATTAGCAACGTGACTTATTTTCAAAGGATTTTTTTCTAAAATAAGTAATATACTAATATTACTCTCCTAACAAATTTTAGGATAGGTGGTCTGTTACTGTCACTAAACTGAAGGACTAAAGGATTAAAAAAAAAACCTTTGAAAATAAATCACGTTGCTAATTTCTCCTAACTGATTTTAGGATAAGTGGTCTGTTACTGTCATTAAACTGTCAAGCAACATGACTTATTTTCAAAGGATTTTTTAGGATTGTTAGATACAACTCAACATAAGTACACTGCCACAACGATCTTTTGGAGCTCGAATAACGTCAACAGCGGGGCGCTGTTGGTGAACATTTTGTGTAAATTGTTTTGTGAAATGTATTGAAAAAACAAGATGGCAGCGTTAGTTCCGATTTTGACCACCCGCCAAAAGATCCTTGTACAGGTTTATTAGGGCTATAGAACAAAATCCATTTGGTGTGTAAGGGGTTGTTAAGTTATCGACCACAAAAATACTTAATAATTAGTTTTGTTGAAAATGTAGACGCCTTTATTCAATTTTTACGGTGACAATTTCCAAGAAATCATTTAGATTTTTGTTGTAGCCAGTAAAGTGGTATTTTACGTTTCTTTAGGTATACGTTTGTGAAAACCCGAAACCAGGTTCTACTAGTGAGAAGAAACTTAGGCGGAACATAGCTTAAACCTTGAAAAAGATGGCTGGTTTTCACTAGGCATGAATCTATTTGATCCCCAATTTATACCCATTTTTATTTTCTAAAACAACTAATTGACAACTCTAATAATTATAACAGATACACATGCTTTAAGGGTAAGGTAGCCCGCGAAATTCAAATTTTCTTACGTTTTTTTGCAATTTGCAGGTCAGTAACAGGTTGTATGTTCATCTAATTATGATTCGCGGCAGTAACAAATATGGCTTTACAGAATTATAATCATTAGAATCAGCATTACATCTGTCGAAGTTCAAAAAATCCTACTGAACGATTATTTCTGAAATATTCATTCAGTTGAATTTTTTTAAGTGAAGCGCCTGAGTGAGCCCGAGCCCCTTAAATGAAGCGCCCGAGTCTATTAACTGCGACCAACTTAGATGTAGCGGCACCGCTCGCTTCGCTCGATCGGCTCACACGTTTGGTCGCAGTTTTACCCTACAGGGTGTCCTAGCTTAGTTACTGGAGCAACTTTGAAAAGAGGTTAGAAAGTTAATAATGCTCATTTATTAAACAAAAAAATGATAAGTAATGATGATCGTTTTTAGTCAATGTTTTTAGATGATCAATTAAATATTTCCCCTTTACACTAGAGGCCTGTGTCCCAGCAGTGGGACCATTATAAGCTGATTACGCTATGTTAAAGTCAAAGTCTAATTGTTTGTTTCAAATAGGCACATATAAGGCACTTTTTAACGTCAATATTTACAAAAAAAAATAATTGATTCTAGTCGCCCCTTCCAAAAGGTAGTTTCGTATGGAGAAGAATGGGCAAGAAACTCCACCGTTACTCTTTTAAAATGTTGTACAATATTTTTTATAAGTACATTCATTATACAACTATATGTGAAGATGATAAACCTAGAATAAAATTACTATACCACAATAGGTAAAAAGAGTTAAGAATGAAGCAATGACAGATAAATTAATTATGTGAAAGATACAATACAATGTGTTCACATATTTACAGACATTGTAAAAAAATTATATATATATATATACGTTTTCCTAAAAATAATAATATCAGTGTGAGCAGAATTTAAAATAAATGTCATAAAAATAATAAGTTATACAATTAAGTTATAAGTTATAAGTTTATTCAAAAAATAATGTAGTACAGTAAAAACATTTTTCGTAATTCTATGTAATAGTTCACAAGTGTTACATGCCTGAACTAGGACATCCTGTGTTTCAGGCGGTTGCAATTAAAATAGCAACCTGTTTGATTTTGATTGTCTAGATTGTCCTATGGAGCTGGACCAGCATGTTTCCAAGCTTTCTTATCTTGGATATAATCCTCTAATTTGTAATACCTATGCTTGTTTTAGTGGTTAGACACCTAACCGACTTGCTTGACATGCTTTTGTTTTGTAATCCTGTACCTACTTAAGTACTTAATACCTGTACCTACTAATATACTGTTAAAAGTCAACCTCTACTTCACCTGGCGCCTCTTTTAAAACTCGCGCTTTAAACATTATCTTTATATCTAGGTACTAGTAATCACAAAAACATTAATCTAATAAATCTTTCAATTCAATTAAACTCATTCGGCCTTATTACAAAACAAGGTTTATATTTTGACATGGCTTAAACCATGGAGCCAGTTTTTGTAATAAGAACGTAACAGTGATTGAAATACCGTTGTTCTTTATACAAAACTGAAAACTTGGTTCGGTACTAAGTTGACAGTTTTGTGTTTAGGAACTTTACAATAGTCGGAATAAAGTTCGAAATTCAATAATGGCTCCATGTTTTAAACCTGGGTCTGAAGATAAACCTTGTTTTGGAATAAGGGGGTATGATTTTATCAATTTAATTGGAAAATCTTTTATTTATAACCATTTCCGTTAGTCTTGGCAGGTGAACGGAAACATTGATATTTACTTTGCAAAAGGAGGTCGCGAAATTACAGACATCGATAAAATATCATTTAGCACTTAATAACTTTATTTAGTTTAATAGTTTTGAGATTAATGGTGATTAAGGCAGTTGCTGGTGATTGCAGGTGATTTATCATTGATTAGAAGTTGTCATACTCTGTCGATTACCGCTGCGTTTTGTAACGCCTGTGTATCAATAAATTGGTTTCGTTTAACTTGTGCAGTCAGTGACCTGCATTACCTGACCCCTCTTATAAAGAAGAAGAATTGAAGAAGGGTCAGGTTAAGCAGGTCACTAACTGTACCTACCTATACAAGGTTATTTTTAAAACGTCAATACATATTGACAATGTTCTTAAGTAACTTTTTAGACCTTTGTATCTTGCTTATGTGTATGAAGTTTCACTAAAATCGGTTCAGTCATTTCGAAAAATAAGGGCTTGAAAGTTTGTATGAAATGCCGTACGTCGTAAACACTCTTATACTTTAAACCAAGGAAATTTTATTTATTATTTCTGACATCCTATTACTCTATTGGTTTAAGTAATTAAGTAAATAAAGGTAAAGAAATCGTAAAAAGGGTTTTTGTAAATGACACTTTCTTGTTTAAAAATACGTTGTCACTTATATAACGTAGAGATCGGATATTCGGATGCATATTCACCTAAAGTTTGAGAGTTGACTAGTATGGAGTGCGCTTCGGTACGAGAAAGTGTCGGATTCCAGGACTGACAAGTTTTAAGAACTACTCTTTTGTAGATACTGTGTATCCCCGAATAAATATATTTCATTTTAGAATAAAAGGTTTTGAAGAAATATTAATAGTGTTTTTTAAACGTGTTATATTGTCCACAAAATTCTTGCCTAGTTCTAAATAGATAAGAAATATTTGTTATACTTAGGAATACAAAATTGTACCTACACACTGTTATTAATGAAACCCCGCGATCCCGGTATTTTAAGAAGCCGTTTCCATACTTTGTATCCTTTGCCGGGAAAAAAACGTACTTAAGCTAAATATGCATCCGAATATCCGACTCCAATGGTATTATATTAAATTATAACCAATGATGTATTACCTTTAGATGCGTTGTCTGCGCTCAATAATGGCAAAGTAAATGCCAGGCAATTGCCTGACATTAACAATAATAATAATTATAATTACGTACGCGCCAATGAACATGCAGCAGCTAGTGACGTAATTAAATATGTATGTTCATCTCTTTCTAACAACAGATATCGGTATAGGTCTTTCCTTGTCTTCACGCGCTGTATGATTGTATGCAAGTATGTAGCTACAATCATGGCTTACGCTGTTTTTGAGTGCACTAATGTTCGTGTATGACGCGTCTATTTATAATACGTCATTGATTATAACCAAATTTGTATACATAATCACGAGCTCCTCTATGGTTCCAAATACGTTAACATAAAACTAATGGGAATTTTCTCTTGTCCACAGATTACTCTTGACAGAGCCACCGAAAATGTCTCCATGACTGAACCCAGTGTGTCGAGGTAAGTCACATTTTGGAAAAAAAGTTTATTTTTTTAACCGACTTCACAAAAAGGAGGAGGTTCTCAAGTCGTCTGTATTTTTTTTTTGTTTAAATGTTTGTTACCTCAGAACTCCGTCGTTTATGAACCGATTTGGAAATTATTTTTTTAATTGAAAGGATATACTTCCAGATTGGTCCCATTTTTTTCAAAATCCAGTTCTGATGTTGGGATCCATGAGTAATTGAGGGAACTCCTCAAATATTATAGGCATACCTATAGTGATTTTTATATTTTCATCAACAAGTCAATCATTTGCATTCGGAAAGTATAATTTGGTGAAGTGGAACAGATGAAGAAGGCCACAGATGGCCACCGGAACTTCTCAGTGATACGTAATTCACGGGTGGCGATGAGATATCTGGATTAATATAGTTAAGCGAAGCAAATTTAAATAAATAGTTCTGATCAAAATGGTACCATCAAACTGATCTGATGATGAAGCCGGAAGGTAGGCACTGGAACTCCGTTAAAAAACAATGTATCCTACCCGTGTTTGGTCTTATTTGAATTGTCATGAGATGCACTCTGGTTATAAATGATTTTTAACCGACTACAAAAAAGGAAAAGGTTCTCAGTATATATATATATCTAGCCGTATGTACATATAAAAGGAAACCGTGACTGATTGGTCTATCAACACAGCTTAAACCACTGAACAGATTGGCCTGAAATTTGGCACGTAGGCATCCGCTAAGAAGGGGTTTTTGGAAATTTGACCTTTAAGGGTGGAAAACGGGGGGTTTTGTTTGCATGAAAAATCTTATTCCTAGGGTTAATAAACTTGAAACTTGGACGAACACTTACGTAAGTAAATTATAAAGTTTATATTTTTTGTTAACTTAACTTCAACGGATGGGATGTCAAAGCTTGTAAGGAAGAATTTTAACGCGCGGTCCGATCAACTTGAAACTCAGTATTTATACTTAAAACCAAAAATTAAGAATAACTCAGGGTTTTTCGAAAATCTACCCATAACGGGGTGAAAAGGGGTACTAAATTTTACAAGAGAGGATTTTACTACGTGGCTTGATTAACTCGAAAATTGGTATAACCTATAAGTCAAATAATGGAAAAGTCGCAAACCACTTTAAAAATTAACCTCTTTGGGGGTGTAAAGGGGGATGGATACAGTTTGTATGGAAAAAATCTTCTTTCGTTGATCTATTAACTTGAAACTTAGCCTGAATTCTTCATCATCAGTCTCCTGCCCTAATCCCAATTTATTTGGGGTCGTCGTAACATGTCGAATTACACTATAGATTTAATACATACAAAAGGAAACAGTGACTGACTTACTGACTGATCTATCAAGACAAAGCTCAAATCACTGAATTGATTGGGCTATTTGGCACACAGATAGTTATTATGACGTAGGTAACCGCAAAAAACAGATTTTTGAAGATTCAACCCCTTAAGGGGTGTAAAATAAAACTCTGTTGTTTTCATAGCAAGTAGTAGTATACGAATTGGTGTGGGGTAGGTACCATTAAAAAGTGAAAAATAAAAAACTTTTTTACAAAACAAAACAACCGACTTCCAACAAAAACACTAAAAAGTGAAAAATTACTTTAATTTCGGAAGCACATAACATAACATCACGCCTTGTTACCTCGAAGGGTAGGGCAGAGGTGTACCTATAGTACACCCACATTTAATATTATATTTAATTGAATTTCGGAAGTCGGTGTCTTTGGTTTTGTATTTTCGTTTATGGCCATTATATTAAATGTGTGTGTACTACAGGTAAGTACACCTCTGCCCAACCCTTCGAGGTAACAAGGCGTGATGTTATGTTATGTGCTTCCGAAATTAAAGTAATTTTTCACTTTTTAGTGTTTTTGTTGGAAGTCGGTTGTTTTTTTTTTGTAAATTTTTTTTTTATTTACTATAGGAATTCTGTTTGATCTTTCTCGTGATATTAACGAGCCTTCAAAGTCAAATTATTTATTTCAAATAGGCACATAAATGGCACTTTTGAACGTCAAAATGTACAAAGAAAATGGAATTCATTCTAGTTTTCACGACAAAGATTTTTTTTTCGTGTACCTAGTACTACAATGTTAATTGTCAACATGCTTCTTTTATTATATTGAGGCAACTCATTTAAGAGTAATTACAAATTATTGATAATAAGCATAAAACTGTTGCAATTAACTTTGCATAAAAATTAGGCCTTGATTAACAGCTGATTTGGGCCACAGATAATGTCTCCGAGTTTATTTTTAACACAGACAGATAGACACGTTGATAATAATTACGATGTAGGTAGTCAGTATAATTATGTACGTAACTACATTTTATGCAATATTAAAATTCGGTAATTTTAATGCAATAAAACATCTAGATTTGTGTGTGTAATATTTATTGCGGAAATAAAAGTATTGAGTAAAAATACGACAAGTAGTTTAGGAGTTATAAGGGTGAGCACACATTCATACAAACATAGCCTGTAAAAAAATAATAACCTCATTTGGCTTTGCCGCAGTCGATTTTTTTTTTAATAATAATAAATCAATAAAAAAAATCAAAAACAAAAGTAGTCTGAAAAGGGTAAGCGCTAGAATATCCGTAGATACGCTCAACTCTCCGACCCATTATAATTATTTGCAATAGGAATTTACTAATCTGACTTCATTAAAATCGAATTCATGATTGAAATATAAAATATAAAGAGAATTGTATCAAAAACGTGAATAAAACCTTAAGCTAACAAGGCACAGATTTTTATTACAAAAACCGTCGGACCACGCACAATGAAGGGTTCCGTAGCTGGGATGAGTTTATCCCAAGAACAGACTTAACATTGTAGTTGAAAAAAATGTTCCCCGATACATTCCAACTGCAAATGTAAGTTTGTACGTACAATATTGAGTAACTTACCATGGTATTTTAAGACTATAGACTTCTTATAGGTTTTCCTTTAATCTACAAGTATAGAACTATTATTCTCTACATTTTTTTCAAAACCTTAGGCTCAGTAGTGTCGGAGATAAGGGGAATGGTCAGTTTTCCTCTATTTTCTTTAATAAATTTAAAACGAATTATTTTAAAATTATTAAAAAAAATTGTAATCCTCATAACAAGTCCTTTCATTTGACGGTACGGTTTGCAAAACTTTAATTTTCATTTTCTAATTTTCCCCCAGAGTGAACCCCATATTAAAAATTTGTTTGTTTGGGCCACAAAAATTGATATGTTCACCAAATTTCAACTTAATCGGTCTAGTAGATTCGGAGCAAATCGGCTGAAACAGACGGACAGACAGACACACGAGTGATCCTATAAGGGTTCCGTTTTTTCCTTTTGAGGCACGGAACCCTAAAAATGCGTTTTTTATTTTTATAACAAGTTGTTCTTGTTATGTTTTCCCTGGTTCAGGTAGACAGGGTACAAAAATATCACATTTATTGACAACGACCGATAAAGATTTAGTGGGAACTAAGTTTGTTTTTTATTCTTTTTGTCTGCAATACCAAAAATCAATATTTTACCTCGTTGTGAGAAAAATTTGTGTTGATAATATTATATTAAAAATGATTTAAAGAACTTTATAGAACTTTAAATAACATTATTTAAAAAATGTCTGTCCTTATATTAATTAAGTATTACCTATGTATCGTAAGGAAAACTGATGTTTCTCTGAAATCGCTAATCCGTAAATACGCCTTTTCTGTTTGAAATGAGGTATATTTGCAACAGGCTTGTGAAGAATAAAAGGCGAATAAAAAATAAACGCTAGTCAGGGGGTCAGTGACGGCATAAAAAAACATGCTTGTTTAACCTCACTACTATTAAAAATAAACCTACAACAGTACAAATCCCGTTACCAATAACCACTACAAAATAAAAACAGAACAAAGGGTTACGTATCTAGATCAAGTCGCACAGTGTTCAAACTGGCGTGGCGTGGACAAAAAATGTTTATTTATATAAACACCGGTCAAGTACGGAGCAACGTGTTTCAAGTTAGGGCAGGGCAGCACTGTGCTCACAAAAACTTGTCGGGCAGTAGGGATGTCGGAAGTGTGAAAAGTATCGATATTTTTTGTATGGTTCACGTTCTGTAGTTCCTGCCTACTCCCATGGGAAAAAGGGGGGAGCTTATGTAGGTATAATGTGTGTATGTTTCTAAAGTGTATCGATATCGCTCAAATAAATTTAAAAAAATCGATATAATGGCAAAATTTTGTAAGAATATTGCTGTTTTTATCGACTTCGTACAAATTCGGCTCAACTGTGAAAGAGAAGTTGGAGGTGCGCCGCGTATGGTGCGATGCCGTATTTTTTCGGATCTTATTGATACGTTTTCGATACTCGTTATTTTATAACAAAATATTAAATATCGCCAAAAAATATCGATGGGTACATCGATATTTAAATCGATATATCGATCAATATCGATATGTCGATATTTTTTCGTCAAGTCTACCGGGCAGCACATTGGGATGTGTACAGCATGTTGCTGTTATTATTTTTGCGTAAACATCAGGCAAATGTATGTTACGCATAATTTATGTCGCGTAAATCATCAACTTTATCTTATGGTGGAGTTCTTTTTTACTCTTGACTTTTTAAAATAGCCTTTAATGTTCTAATTGAACTAAAGTTACTTGAATTTTGACTTGGACATAATCATGGATGATACCACGTTCTGTTTTAAATAAATATTGCGAGCTTGTTAATACGATGGAAGTCTAAAAGGGTGGGGGGAGCATAATTAGCGTCGACTCTTAAAATATTATATTTTTCACAGATTCTCCATTTTTTCACACTACACCACAAAACGTCGGCCTTTAAAATTCCCACAGTGATCGATGCCCGTCTTGAGCAAGCGCGGTGATCGATACCCGTCTTGAGCAAGCGCGGTGATCTATGCCCGTCTTGAGCAAGCGCAGTGATCTATGCCCGTCTTGAGCAAGCGCGGTCATCTATGCCCGTCATGAGCAAGCGTGGTGATCAATGCTCGTGTCTTCTCTGTCTGAGAATAGGCCTTTGCCCTGCAATAGGACAAATAGGCAGGTATAATACCTGCCGGGTAGGTCAGATGTGGTCTTCCGTGGTGTGCCGGACGTAAAGATTATCACCATCCCATTTCTTCCCATGGGTCTTAAAATGCGATTAAGGGACTTACTAGAGAATGGGCCGCAGCGTTCTCTATGTATTTTAACACCATACTGCGATCGCCAACCCGCCTGCTAAGCGTGACGATTATGGCAACCTTTCCTCTTTTTGGGGAAGGCCTATGTCCAGCAGTGGACGTCTTTCGGCTGTAATTATGATGATGATTATAAAGTGCCTGCATGGGTTCGGGTCATCACTGCTCTCTGGGTTTGGTGGGCGTAAAAGCGCTCAAATAAGACTATACTGCATTTGAAATGAGATTAGAAATTTAAATAAACTTCTTGACAGTCCGTTCAACCGATTTCGACTTTTATTCAATAGGCTTAAAGAGCCACATTAAAAGCAAAAACGTGGTAACAATATCAACTGTTTATTATAGCTGCCATTTGTCTTGCCACCTACGCAATAGAAGTCATAATCGGTTGAACGGGATGTAAAAAAGGTTTATTTAAATGTCCAATCTTATTTCAAATAAAGTATGTAGATATATTTAACAGCCTGTATCCACAATTGATTGAAAGGTTGTCACGTCTGGTGAACTACTTCACGGTGCAAATTACCCGGGGCAGTATAACTAGGTTTGTTATACCCGCTCAAATTGTATGCATCTTTCATCTTTTGCGGTTTTCCGTCGGATGGGTCGATTGACTACTTAATTGGGTTTAAAAAGGAGATCCTTTGTTTCGTGCGTACGCGCAGATGAGCGGTACGGTGTCTTTGATGTTGTATACGTGTGTTTATTTAAATTGTAAGGGTAGTTAATCTTGTTATTAATTCAAAGTCAAAGTCAAATATTTATTTCAAATAGGTACATATGAAGCACTTTTGAACGTCAACATTTACAAAAAAATAGATGAGATGATGCTAGTTGCCTCTTCCAAAAGGTAGTTTCATATGGAGAAGAATGGGGAAGAAACTCCACCGTTACTCTTTTAATTTTTTTTTTACAATATTTTGTTTGAGTACTTACATTAATTATTGATTAAATGTGAAGACGATGCATATAGAAAAAAAATACTATACCATAATAGGTAAAAAGAATTAAAAATTAAGCAATGAAATATAACTTAATTATGAGATAGATACATGGTGCTCACATAATTACAAACATCGTAATTGTATTGAGTAGTCTTGAATCTCTCAAATTATTTGTTTACTGCTCGCCTGCAAATTATTAATCATGAAAGTAATAAATAAGTCATGAAAGACTTCCTTTATTATGCCTCATAGGTACTCAGTTTTTAACCGACTTCGCAAAAAGGAGGAGGTTCTTAGTCGGTTGGTTTAAAAAAAAATAATATTAAACTTAATTTTATGCAGACTTAGGTAAAGTATTTCCTGAATCTATTTTCTACATAAATGTTTCAAGGAACTGTATTTCTAGCTTTCTAATTCAAAGTCCAAATTAATTAATTTTTGTACGACAACATTAGGGACTTCTCATGTTCATCTCTCGACGGTATTGGGCATGAAAAATTTTATGGTTCCAAAAGGCACCAGTGTAAATAACTTACGTCAATCATGTGTGAGAAATGCCGTTTATCACTCTGTGATAACTGATAACCGAAACAATAACTGTTTTAAGGCTTCTACATACCGGGGCGATTTGTCGCGCGACGCGACACGACACAAAGGCACCGCTCGTCCCGCGACACGCGGGGCTTTTGTGCCGTGTCGCGTCGCGCTACAAGTCGCGCTGGTATGTAGAAGCCTTTAGGGTTTTCCATACTATATAATACTTTCCATACTATAAAGCTGTATTCTTTTTTTTTTTTTATACTAATATAGTGTGTTGTGTCCTTAAGTAATGTAATTGGCCTTTGGCCGTTTTATGTTAAAGTAAAAATAAAAAAAAAATTTTTTGTGAGCTTACTGCATAATTTATCAAAAATGATAACAACGTTTTTTCAATAAAAAATATACTTTGAATATTTCAATGATTTTTTTCATTATTTTTCCCGTATTTTAGAGACCTAATTTCATAATATATCTTTTTTTTTACGAAAATATAAAAAATCATGCATCTCTATAGGGTTAACAAAACGCAGCCCTAAAAGGTCTACCCTACAAGGCTGAATATTTTGGAATGTTCACCCTTCAACCTAGTACAGTCAGGCAAATTAATTATTTAAGAAATGAACACCCTACGTCAATTTTCCACGTGTTATAACTAGTTCATACAACTTTCAAATAATGACAGTTGTGATCTGAATATATCTACGGGATTTCTTTAATTTGGTCGTCCATTTGCTTAACAATCACTTGTCCGTGTCTTTACATCGATAACTTCTGAAAAACCAAGGCCACACCGACCTAAATAATACAAAAACAGTTAAACCCAAGGAGAATCCGCAAACCAGCAGTACGTAATGGTATGAATCAATGAGAAGTCGCAATTAAGAAAATAAGCGACTAATCACCTCTAATTAGTGATTTATTGCAATGTTGCCAGTAATTACGGAGACCATAGCTATTCAATGCCTCAGCATTGTCCTGTCTAGAACAAAACGAGCTATTCAATAGTTTGTACCTTTTTGGGATACAATTTTTAGCCGGTAGAGGGAAGACAATGATGAGCCAACCTTTGTTTTAAATCATCATACCAGTTTGTCAAATAAAGGGATCGATTAGGATATTTAGCAAACAGGGAAACTAGCAGGTTTTAGGGCATAATAAATGTAATAAAATATTTTAGTGAATATTTTCCGGCAAAAACAGTTTGATAATATTCGATCACAAGCGGTCAGTTTCATCAAAATCAGATGGGAATTTTCGGTTTTTATTCTTGCTTGACATACTTAATTTTAATAATGGCTCTTATTTATTTATATTTATTTATTTAACAGTTTATGTACACACATATATACAGACAAGAAAAAAGGAACAGAAAAATACGTACAAAGGTCTCTTCTGATAGTTACAAGCCCTAATTCACTATCAAACATGATATAAATATATCAACTCCTAATACTTAAAAATAACATGAATTTAAGTAAAAATACTTCTGACACAGATTTATGAAGTAGCTCCATTTGTTAACCCAGGATTGGCCAAACTCTAACAAATATTTTTTTACTTACATGTCCAACTCCAATATTGGCCCCACAACCGACAAATATAAAGGAGCGATGACAAATTCATCTCACTCCTACATGACTAAACTGCTGACAGCAAAATTAACAATACATGAAACACAGCTGCTTCTACCACTTATATTAAAGGCTTGAACATAACTGACCTAGTTATCGACACCTGCATCTATTGAGCTCTAGGCTATAAGGTGGTAGTAATCTGTCTTTGTTCAGATCCAGCTTAGACTGGTCGGCTACCAGTATTACCTACCAGCAGAATTCAACCGAAAATTTTATTTTTTGGATGAAATGAAATTCGGCTTCATATGCATTTTTAGTCGAAAAAAAAAAAACAAATATGTTTGTTGTTAGGATTTTCTGTGGTAAAGGTAAAAAAAAATTGTTTAATTTTTTTTTTTTGTTGCTGGTCTGTGTCAGCTTGTAGGTTGATCAACCTGTTACTGACCTGCAAATTGCAAATAACGTAAGAAAATACGAATTTCGCGGGCTACCCTGATAACAAAACTTTCGCCTAAATAACAAAACCTACCAAACGGAAGTCCCGTAATTTAATGGTCAAGATTTTATATGGTAATATTTCAAAGCATTAATTCGGACAAACTGTCCTCATGTAAACACTTACCGTCAAATAACTCTTGTTTTTGTCCAAACACGACTAGATATTAGTATTTAGACCAACGTAATTTCGAGTGCTAGTTTGTTTCTTGATTTAAGGCGAAGACTACACTCGAAACACGTCCTTTTTTAACCGACTTCTAAAATAGGAGGAGGTTCTGTGTTCATCTGTATGTATTTTTTGGAGTTTCAAGAATCGATTTTCATATAAGGCCGGGTTTGGAAATTTTATGAGTGAAATTAATACAAGCGTTAACTAAAAATCGTTACGTTTCTCTGCGCAACGTACCATGCGCACCTTTCAAGGAGTTAACTCCAATCGTGCGTCGGAACTGACACACACACACACACTTTATGCGTCTATTACGTTCCACTCCTCCTGTAACACCCTTTTCTGAACTGAGAATTTGTAGTTTTGACCTTATCAAACACTTACTTAAAGTGATTCCTTCAATGTGGCTAGGAAAATTCAACATTTCTTTGCTAAAAACGTGTAGCGGCATCAACATCGCCACATGCGAACTACGCGTCATACTGACGTCACGAAAATCCTACATCGCGCAAGCAGAGTTTACCGCGCAACTAGCATAAAAACAACGTCCCGACATCAACCGGCGGGCAGTTGCCCACCAGACACAACACCTGTCTGGTCGGAGGATCCTCCCTTTTCTATAGAGGATGAGTGAACTTTACACCCTGTTCGTCATGCCTCTAAAAATGTAAGTAATTTGGAATTTCGTGTGCCACATTGAAATAATCACCATAATAATATTGCTAAGGCAGTGTTTAACAAGTTGTCAACTTTAAATTCTCAATTCAGAAACCGGGTCAGTATCCTCTGGCGTAAGTCAAATCAAATCAAAATTTATTTATTTAGACAACAAAGATCCATAATGTTAGTAATACCTTAAAGCTAGTGTTAGTAAAAGTAAGGTAATATTAATAATAATATTACAAGGGTCTAAATATTTATCCACTACACAAACCCAGTTGTAAGCAAAAAGTAACTAACTTCTTGAAAACCCTTTCCTATGATGACACAGAGAAATTGCTCCCCTCAATTAAATAACAATTGTATTCAAACAATTGCCGACACTTTCACCACCATTCACCTACACATTCACCACCATTCACCTACACATTCAACTCTATTCTCCACCATTCACCTACCCATTCATCACCATTCACCCTTTGACTGCGTTTGTTGTGTTATTTTAATTTAATTTTAATTTTCCTTTTCATTTATTTATTTTTTGTTTTAATTGTTTAGTAGAAATACATGTTACCTGCCTGTTTATTTGTATAATATGATGCCACTAAGTGGGGCCTGGTGACCTATAATACAGGTTTTTTCTAAAACCTACTTCAGGCACTAGCTCTCACAAATGTGAATTTTTATATTTCAAAACTGTTAAGTGCTACATAACCATTGTGAGAGAAAATAAATAAACTAATTATATTATTGGAGTTTGAAACATTTTGCACAGAAGATGACAAAGTAAGGTACAAGTTTCTCACTCGGCCATCCTCTCCACAAAGTGCCTCAAAATGGGAGAATAGACACTCTCTGTCACTGTTTTCAGAATGCTGTCGCTACTGGCCCGTGTTCTAGTTACTAATGATGTGATTTTTAGCATGATCGCATGGAAGCCGTCAGTTCGATTCTGTGCAAACATTTCCGACGCACTACAGAAACGGGGCAGTCTCAAGAGCATTCTGAAAAATATATTAAGAAATTGGACGCGCGAGACATCTAGTGACCTTTTGGTGTAGCTGGTCCATAGATCCCCCGTGTACAGACCCTGACAATATGCCTTGAATAGTGTTATCTTGACCTGGTCAGGGCAGTGGGAGAATCTACTTATGACTTCATGAACGTAGGTACAAGCTTCTGCCCGCGACTTCGTTGGCGTAAAATTTCTTGTTTTAACATAAAATATATCCTATGATGCTCGGCAATACTGTAGCTTCCGATCAGTCAAAGAATTTTCGTAATCTATCCAGGAGTTCTGAAGATTACCCCCTATAAACAAACTCCCAAATTTGACCCCATTTTAATATTATTAGTAGGTATAGATGACGGGTCGTCAGAAGCCCGAAAATCTAACAACCAGTCTTACCAAGCGGTATTGTCACTTCAGCCGAAAGACGTCCACTGCTGGACATAGGCCTCACTCAAAACTTGGGGGGGTGTTGCCATAATCGCCACGCTTGGCAGGCGGGTTTGCAATCGCAGTATGGTGTTAAAATGCATAGAGAACGCTGCTGCGCATTCTCTAGTAAGTCCCTTAGTCGCCTTTTACGATACCCACGGGAAGAAATAACCCGTGGTGCTATTCTTTACGTCCGGCAGCACATGGAATATCGTATTGCCCAGTGACAGGGTTCTGTAGGTCAGATAGGCAGTCGCTCCATTTAAAGTACGGGTATTCAGCAGACTGGAAGCTGACCCAACATAGTTGGGAAAAGGCTGGGCATCTGATGAAATGACGATGACGGAAGAATAAATATAAAGCATCGAGGTTACATTTAAGCGATCAAGTAATAAAATGTAGAATTTATCCTAACGATATTTTATGAGACAACACGATACAATGTTTAAAGTGTGATTTTTATTGGCCGTCGTAAATATTGGTACAACAACATGTTAAATTGAGATATTCGATGTTAATGGCTGTGGAGCAATTCTAAGGGCCTGTGCACACCACGTTTTTTAAGCGCGCCGGTGACGCGCGTTTTAGAAACGTGCGGCGACGGCGCGCTTTTATCGTACAGAAGGTCTACAGGCTGCGTCTGCCTCGCAAGCGTATCGCGTCTGTATCGCTACAAACGCGCGTCAACGACGCGTTTAAAAAACGTGGTGTGCACACCCTTACCAGTGCCTTTGTGACGCAAACGTCTGGTCTTGGATGCTAATCATGAATGACGTGAGTTTAAGTTATAATAAGAAAACTCGCCTTGGATGATTCAGTAAAGATGTTATAATTGTGATTTAAATAAATAAAAAATAAAAAAAACTTAGATTTTGTGAAAATATTGTAAAAACTTTTACAAATAGATACTTTCAATCATCTGTAGTTTTTAATCCAGGGACTGTTTCTCAAATATCTTCTGATATGACTGATCTTCAGGATGTACCATTATCTGTCGATACATTTTCTCAAGATTCTAAACGAACTGATACTGTCTCCATTTTAAAATCAGCTCCTGCATATCTTGTTGTAGGTTGGAACCTCCGTTGTATGACGCCATTCAATGCACGTCGCCAGCCCACCTACCAAGCGTGGCGATTATGGCAAACCCCCCTTTGGAGGAGGCCTATGTCCAGCAGTGGACGTCTTTCGGCTGAAAAGATGATAACGTGTGATAAGAAACTTTGTTCGGCAAAACTTTTAATAGAAGAGTCAGGGCATCAATTAATACATCTCTCTAAGTTAGATTTGTTCCCCAATCTCTGTAGTTGCGAATCATTTTGATCAAGATACTATCAGATCTCATACTGACTTGCAAATTGCAAAAAACGTAAGGAAATTTGAATTTCTCGGGCTATCACTGCGGATCCACTTTAACCGGAAATTCTGACCAGCAATGATCAGGAATTTCCAGTTAGGTAGAACACCAAATCAAGGCTAAGTAAATGGGTAATACAGAAAATGCTTGTAAAGTGACCACCTTTCATTTTTATCTCTGCTTAAATCAAATGCACAACAAATAAATCATTTTTATTAGTAACATGCATCGATCACTCACTGTTCCGACTTTCCTTGAGTTTTTAATGGCAGTATTCCGTGTTATGACCTAATAGCGTGATGACATGTGTGTTGGTTCCGTAATAGCTATTTTGATATGTGGCCGCCATCTTGTTTTTATGTCACTTTTTTATGTTTTAGGTATTGCAGTTTTCCTGGTTTCAGTTTGTTTGTGATTCCTAACGTCATGAAGTCAGGGCTGATTTGTTTTTGTTATTTTTTTTTCTCGTTGGCCTAACATTACGGGCTGTCTTCATTATGTTGTCGTCTTAAGACTGAGATATATGCCAGTGACCTTGAGTAGTTAGCTTGCATGTTCTGTACTGAGCTCACGCAACGCGTCGTACGTTCAGCTAGTAATAGGACTCATCCATCAAGGAGCGCTGTCCCCAATTTGACGCATTATTAATTTATTATACGCAAAAAAAAGGTATTTTAATATAACGCGTATACTAAAATATCAATAAGTAAAATATCTTTAAATTGGTGAAAGTTTCAGAAAAATACGCTTAGTAGTTTTTGCGCCATTCTCAATGTTTTATCCGCGTTAGACAAAACTTTACAAACTAATTTCACTATGTATTATTTATACTAATTTCAATATTGTACAAGATTTTAAAAGAGTACCGGTGGAGTTTCTTGCCCATTCTTCTCCATACGAAACTACCTTTTGGAAGGGGCGACTAGAATCTATTGACGTTCAAAAGTGCCTTATATGTGCCTATTTGAAATAAACAATTTGACTTTGACTTTGACTTTAATATAAACATAATCTAAAATATTCACATATTAAGTTATTGAAAAAATGCTCTAATTTAACATGTATTTTTTTCAAATCATTAATACTACTCGTTTAGACGTGATCTTATAAAATCATTAAAAGTCGGTTATCGTCGCCTTAAAATAAATGCCTATTTCTCAGTCCATTTATAAATGAATGCATTTAGATTTTGAATAGTCCAAATAGCTTCTAAAGCTATTTGGACTATTCAAAATTTAAATGCATAAAGCAATCAAATAAACAAATAAAGCAAGTACCTACCAATGATAGACATGTGTAGGTATTGACAGCGGAAACGAAATTAACCGTTTGTCGCTGTATTCCCCTTAAATGCACTGCTATTACGTGGACACGTAAGATAATTAACCGTGGTTTATTATTATTGACAGGCTACTAAGTTATCGATAGGAAACACATGTCAGCTGCACTTTAAATTATACGGTGCGCCAGCGCGAGGTTTGACGACAAAGTGCAGATGACATACAGAAGGCAAAAACAAACTGATATATGATTTTAGTGACTTTTAAATCTGTTAAGAGGAAATGCGGGCGGATAGAATTTTAGAGTAAAAAGTCATAAATCGAGGTTCGGCTCTCGCCTATTTCCTCCTCCAATATTAAACCAATTTAAAAGATATTTCTTATACTGAATAAGAAGGATATATACTGTGTCCCTATGTCCCTAGAAATTAGTAAAAATAAAACACAAAAAACATAACTGGATGGATTTATCTAGTAGGTAGGTACCTATCCTTAAAATATTCAATTTGTTTTATTTCATTTATTTTTTATTATTAATGAGAATATTATATATTTTTTTAATAGTTTATTTTATTATGAATAATATAAGTAGTTATTTTATTGGAGTGGGAAATTATTTCTTTTAATTCACTTGGTGAAATTGAAAACCTAGTTAGCAATAAACAGAACAAAATAGGATACGTACATAACGATACAGGTAAACTTAGACTACTGTTTAGTTCTTGCACAGTAATCCCATAACCTCTTATTAAGTACTATGAGTTTGTTGAAATAAATACTATCAATATACCAATGGCGGTCGCACAAAGTAAATCTTTGCGGCTATTAGCTATTAGATCAAGGATGTGACTGCTCTATGGACGATTAGGTGCAACTTTTAGTCGTCGTTTAATTCGAATTAATCCAAGATGGCGCTTGATAGCATAATCGCTGACAGCTGTCAAACGATAAACGTCATTTAGGGTATATTCAAATCCTCTATTATAACTTTATAAGCTCGTGTGTTGTCTGTGTGGTGCCGGACGTAAAGAATAGCACTCCCCCTATTTCTTCCCGTGGGTGTCGTAAAAGGCGACTAAGGGCGATTTTCTCGAATGAAAACTGAACGCGATCAGCACTTAAACTACGTTTAAGAGCTGTCAGTGTCATTATTTTCTTTGTTAGACAGCTCTTGAACTCGGTTTTTAGGTGCTGATCGCGTTCAGTTTGATTGGTGAAATTCGCACTAAGGGACTTACTAAAGAATGGGCATTTTTACACCATACTGCGATAACCAACCCGCCTGCCAAGCGTGGCGATTATGGCAAACCCCCTTTTTAGGGAGGCCTGTGTCCAGCAGTTGACGTCTTTCGGCTGAAATTATGAAATATGGTGAAGCGAGTGTAACTAAATTAAGATGATTTTGGGATCAATCAATCTGCCCTCCTTTTCCCGACTATGTTGGGGTCGGCTTCCAGCCTGACCACATGCATTTGAATAACAGTATTTTACAATGTAACGACTAACTATCTGACCTCCATAACCCAGTTAGAATAATAATCCTCTAAGACCGAATTTCGACCATGGCAACCAATCTCAGAGGAGACCAGCCTTCGGCGCGGGAGATATTTTAATGCACAAATGACACAGGTGCACCCTCTCTTTGCTCACTCTCATAGTCCTCTGGGACGGCAATCCGACCGGAGAGAGGTCAGGAGTAGAACCAAAGGCTTAAGGGGACGATAACCAACGTTTAATGATTTTATACTGAAGATCACGTCTAAACGAGTAGTGATAATGATTTGAAAAAAAATATATGTTTAATTAGAGCATTTTCTCAATAACTAAATATGTGAATATTTTAGATTATGTTTATATTACATAGTGAAATTAATTTGTAAAGTTATGTCTAACGCGGATAAAAAACTGAGAATGGTGCAAAATCTACCAAGCGTATTTTTCTGAAACCTTCACCAATTTAAAGATAATTTAATTATTGGTCTTTTAGTATACACGTTTTATTAAAATACCTTTTGTTTTGTGTCTAATAAATTAATAATGCGTCAAATTGGGGACAGCGCTCCTTGAGGGGCGAGTCCTATTACTGGCTGAACGTACGACGCGTTGCGTGAGCTCAGTACAGAACACGCAAGCTAACCTCAAGGTCACTGGCATATATCATATAACTTATCTCTTTTACTTACACGGGACTTACAATCTTTTCTACGTTTCTTGAGCGAGAATATCGTTAATAGCTATATTATAGTCGCTTCCTTGTCGGCAATGGGAGAGGTGTCATACACAGGATGTTATAGGTAATATATTTCCCGTACTTGCAACTTGCTCCTAATTGCAGCTAACGGTTCACAGACTTCATTAAATACTTTAATAATCTGATTGGAAATTATGGACAGGATGGTCGTATCTAAATTAAATATACAATTTACCGTTATGGGGCCACTTAAAGTTCTGTAGGGATTATAGTGTTTGATTGGTGTATTAAGTAGGAAGTTATCATCCTTATACCCTTTTGATAGCGTTCAATTTATTCGTAATGGCTATTACCCTTACAATTTAAAAGTCGAATCATTGTACCTGTAATTAACACTATCCCAAATCCATCAGGGTCATCATCATTGGCAGTCTTGTTCCATAACACATCAGACTATATTATAAGAGTGACCGAAGAGAGATTCAGATCAGATCCTGCCTTGTAAATACCTTTTGTAAGTCGCCTTTCATTCATCCTCTCAACATGACCTTACCATCTAAGCATACTCTTTTAATTTGTTTTACTACATGTTCTTTTAAACCACACCGTTGCCTTATCACATCATTTTTCAGCCTATCATTTATACTTACACCATACATGCTTCGTAAGAAACGCATTTCCACTGCATTTATTCTACGTTTAATGTATAGTGGCATTATAATTTATTACAACAATATTCAAGCATCCGATACTCTTAAAGTCTTATTTTTATGGCCCGATTTGATGGTGTTAATTCAGAAGGTGATATGTAAGTTAATTTAGAGGTGTCAAACTTTATTTGTTTTTTATAACTTTATGTTTGAACATAAAGCCAGATATTGATAAAGAAAAAGAAAAGAAAGAAAGAAATAAATAAAATTTAGTTTATTTGTCACAGAAGCACGTGCACCGGTGCACATAAAGTGATAAATAAGTAAATTGGACTAAAAACAAAACAGCACCGTAATTGCGTTACACACAAACTGGATGATTTTGAAGTATATAGCTAATCCATTGCTTGATGTTGGAAAAATTGGTCAGCTCAACAACGTAAATAACGCAATGAATGTTGTTATTTTTAATTATATCAGTAACAATTTTTACATTTTAACGCACAGAACTATAACAATTAAAAATTAAAAGAATTACAATATAAATCATTATTATAACAGTAACCAAATAAGAAATTAAAAAGTTAAACATTTGTAATTCTCTGTTAGTATGTTAAACGGCAAAAAATAAATCTAAAAATAATATCAAAACAAATATCAAACTAAAGATCCGACCATTACATACATCAAAAATATAATTTAATGTCAATAAAAATATTGATGTTTCTAGGTTGTCAAATGTTGAAATTTAACCCATTGCTACGTAAGTGCTACGCAATTACCCAACATATAATCACAAAACAGAAATAGTCGGTAATTAATTAATTAATCTGTCAAAATGATACCGCGTTTTCAAATGTAGGAAGATAGTCCATTTTATAGGACAATTTGTCCACATACCAGACGGGCAGCTGCCGTATCATATTATATATAACTAACAAAATTGAACGGTACAAAATATTCTGAACTAAATGTTACTTACTTGTTTACAAATGATCTGTGGCATGTCGCAGTCATTTTGCAGGCAGAAACACTTGACTTACGAAAACCAACCTTAAGGCGCTGACAAGAGGCAAGTGTATAGTTTGTGGTATAGCGAAAAATATATGATATTCTTGAACATATTTCTCAGAACTTGGTTGTTACCAAAACACGTTTAGAAAAATCTCGATACAAATTAACGGTAAACTAACCTTTTCATTTGCGTTCCAATCCAAAATATCTGTATTACATATAAACGTACGGTTGGTATTTAATTAATAACAAGAACGTCTTATTTGAACGCAGAACTTGGATGTTTTTTATTTTATATAAAGAAATATCGGTTTTTTGTGAAGTCGCCAAAACCACGTGAAGCGGGTATACCATGGGTCGCCAGTATGAAATAAAATAACAATATTGAGCCAAATTTTTGGCTGAAAATATGTTTATTTAATTATGTTGAAAGAAAAGTAAGAATAAAGTTTATTTGGACACAGCTCGTGAAATATACAAATAACAAAATAAAACGGTAAAAATATTATATTAATATTTAAAAATTATATATTTATTTATTCAAAAGACTACGGTGTTAATCGTACTTAATGCTATGTTAGTCCTAAAGTAAATATAATAAATAATAATATAATATTATTATTATTATACATAATAATAATATTTAAAATCTATTCTATTATCTCTATCATCATCATCATTTCAGCCGAAGACGTCCACTGTTGGACATAGGCCTCCCCTAAAGGTGGGTTTGCCATAATCGCCAAGCTTGGTAGGCGGGTTGGCGATTGCAGTACCTATAGTGTTAAAATGCATAGAGAACGCTGCTGCCTATTCTCTAGTAAGTCCCTTAGTCGCCTTTTACGACACCCACGGGAAGAAATGGGGTGGTGCTATTCTTTACGTCCGGCACCAAACGGACAACTATATCCTATGACGGATATTAAACATAAAATTCATGTCCATAATGAAATCTTTGCAGTCAACAAAAATAATGTTACTATCACTTCAATGATAGCTTATCAATATTAATGTAGATATAATACAGAAAAATAACTGTGTATTCGCCTTAATTTAATTATTAGTAGGTATTCAAACATAATTAATTATAGATCGTTAATTTTAACCTAGTGTCCACAGCCGAAATAGCTCAGTTGGGAGAGCGTTAGACTGAAGATCTAAAGGTCCCTGGTTCAATCCCTGGTTTCGGCAGAACACTCTTTTTGTAGAGTATATTATTGAAAAATTATAATTATAGACGGTCAGAGAAACTAATTATTTATCTAATTGACACACTACGTCAATTTGCCGTGATAGAGCCATTTCATACAACTGTCAAAGAATTGCAGTTGCGATTTGAATATAATATGGAGATTTAAGTTGGTATAGTCAATTTAAATTGCTCTAATTTGACAACCAGCTTCTGCCCGTGACTTCGGCCGCATGAAATTTCTTGGTTTAACTTAAAATAATTATATCCTATGACACACGGCAAATGTAGCTTACCATCAGGTGTATGTAATCAGTAGTTCCGAAGATTACTCCCTACATACAAACTCACAAATTGTAGGTACCGCTTTTCATTATTTATTTATTTAGTTCTTTTAGTACATGGAGGACTTACAGCTAATAAAGACAGACAAAGAGGAAACTATAGGCACCAGAAAGCCATTTGCAAATCCTCACGTATAGACTTATATTCCCCAACCCGTCTGCCAAGCGTGGTGATTATGGCAACTCCCCTCCTTTTGGGGGAGGCCTTTGTCCAGCAGTGGACGTCTTTCGGCTGAAGTGATGAGACTTATAATAATAATTTATGGTGTGAGCACAAAAACAAAAAACATATCGCCTTAATTAGAGTAAGTAGCAATATAAATACTTAAGTTTCCAATTATATGACCGAAATAATATAGAAAATAATATAAACAAGAACAAATAATCCTACGGATCCGACTAGAAAAATAAAACAAAAACAAATATAGATTAATTTCCCCTGATTTTACTATTAAACATAAGTAAACTCGGGTAAATTCATGAATTAATCCCCTTGACACTATTCGCCATAATTAGGTAGGTTTATCTGAATCAATCAACATAACTCTTTATTTAAATAAATTGCCCTTCTGATCAGAAAGCATTAAAAAATATAATTTCCCATGGTAAAATAGAACCGTTAAAAATTCCCACAGTAAGAACACCCACCCTTAGAGTAATAAAAAAAACCCCTCGACACACGCAAGTAACGGTTAGGTACCTAAACATATTATACAAGTTGCACTACTTCTGGACCTCAAGTCTGCTATTGCAATAGTGTCAGAATGGTCGATCATTGATTTTATAATTGTTGATTTTGACAAGTTTGGTAATCTACTATTATAATGGCGTCATTATGACATTCCAATGGTCGGTCACTGACACTACATTGAAAGAAATTGCATTTATTCGACATTTCTACTAATGGGTTTTATAATAATGGCAATACGACAATGCCATTATACTAACACAATTTTATTACGAGAACATTGACCGACCAATGATCGACCATTATGAATTTAGCAGATTACGAACTTTTAGCAATATGACAATGGGATCGTGTTGGAATGACTGAATTTATAATAATATCAGACTTGGGGGCCCTGTAAGTAAGTCCGTACGATTACAGCAGTAATAATAATATCAGCATAATGTGATCTGACATCTCACCTTGGTGATAAGCAACTGAGCAGAGACAAAAATTAACCTCAAATTTTAAAAAAGCTAAATCCTGAAATATTTATTTGAATAATAATAAAATTCATTACTCGTGGTCGCCAACTGGTCGAAATTCGACCCCCTCTACTTACAATCTATACACCGTGGCATTTTAATCGTCTTCCAACGGCAGCCCACTGCTTGTATCCAATGACGTAGTAATCATTCTTATACGTAAAAAAAGAATAAATATTATTAAATTTGTATAAAAAAAAAATATTGTTCATTATGATGCAAGACGTAGTTTGAAACACCCTGTTACGAGCGTGATGCGTTCCTTGCGTTCCAAGGGCGGCGCGGAATGGAGCACAAGGCTCGCACCGCGCACTTTTCGGTCTTACAAATTGTCATTTAATTGAATTTTCATTGTAGTGGACATTGTTTTCTATAATAAGGGCTAGATTACGTCAACTTCTCCATACATTATCCATTGAAGGCCGTCTAATAACTTTAATTGACTTCTTCACTGTAAACATAGACTGATGGTCATTAAAATCAGGCATCGTGTAAAAAACTCATTAAGTTCACATTTTTTTCAATTATATTTTCAAACACATTACCAGATTACCACTAATGTCAAGCAAAGGTTAACGATGTTGCCATAAAAATAAATTAATCTAAATCACGACAAATGTTTTTTTAATAAGGCAACAATGTTTGGGGGCGATGGGTGACCTATAAAGTGACCTGATGGTGTTAAGGGGGTTGGTCACTACTTCCTGTGATTTCAAACACGCGAGGTTTTTTAGTTGTATGTTTAGTGAAATACCTTGTAGAATAATTGATGGAAAAATTTAAGGAAAATCACGCCTACATTAAGTATTTAAAGGGATACGCAGAGATGTGTGGGCTGTGTAATTTTTGTACAGTTAGATATAGGTGTCTTGTGCGTCAGTGGACTCGGCTGTTATTTATAGATCATTGATAGTTTTTACGGGTCGTTAAAAGCCCGAAAGTCTGACAACCAGTCTTACCAAGGGTTATCGTGTTACTCAGTAACTGGGTTGTGGAGGTCAGATAGGCAGTCGCTCCATGTAGGGGAGTTGGGGGAATTGGGAGTCACTTAAGGAAAACTCGTGATTGTAATCACTAATGATCAGTCTTTTATTTTGTTCACGTTTACTTATCTTTAAAAACTAATCAGGTATCCAGATAGATAAGTTTTTTTTGGCTATCATTACCATAAACATAATTATAATTAAAGAACAAAAAAGTAGTTTTGACTCCAATTACCCACATGTAGAGGTAATGAAAGTCAGTCTATGGGGGAATAAGAGTCAAAATTATAAAACAAAGAAAGTAACAAAATTATAATCTCTTTTAGCAAACAAATAAGAATTAACAAAATTAAAAGTTAGAAATGATAACCCAATGGAATCTTATCAAAGAATAGTATATAAATCGAGTTAAATACAAAAATTACAGCGAGAGCGGCTTGGACTATCACATTCTGTAGATCTATGCCTCATATGGGTCCATCCAGCACAGAGACGGCAACGGTACCTTTCTCTCGGTTTTCCCTCTTCGAGAAATTGTGCACACAGACTGATCACGCTCTTTCTGGGAGTTTTGCTGGATGTTTAGCGGGAAGTCACTATCACCACTCTCATCATAAGGAACCTGTTAATCAGCCGATTCTTCAGATGAACTTGACTTAAATTAAGTTATTTTTTACTTCTTTTATATTCATAATAACTTTGCCTCTTGTATGCTTTTCTTTTTCCTTTAATTTCTTGGCTTTTTCTTCAGAGACCGTTTTCAGAGGTGTGGTAGTAAGAATTTCTGATTGTTGTGTTATTTTTTCTTAGCCTTTACCTTTCCCAATGCAAGGCAACTCGCTTTAGAGGTCTTTCTTGTCCAGTTCCTTGGATCTGAAATTTTAGAAAAAGTGTTATCATATTATAAGACGATGCGGAGAATGGGGGTCAACTGACTCTCATTACCCCAATGACGGTTTGTTTGCTAGATTTGAATTATTACACAAAAAACATCATGAAATCTAACTACACTTTAAGATTATTTTATACGCAAAATTAACAAATATAAATTATAAGAGATACTCACGTTTTCGATCGAAATTTTGAAAATTTTACAACGGCCCGTCCCCTGTGACACTTGTGTCGCTCCCGGTGATGCGAGCGTGACTGGATGGAAGGCCAGTGTATTGGCCAGTGTGGGAGTGGTGCAGAGCTAAGCCCCGTGCGATATAGCCGTATTCTGTAAAGCTTTAGGTTTAATTCATTTTGAATTGACCCGCATTGCCCACTGACTCCCATTCCCCCGGCTCCCCTAATATACTTGTATTCAGCTGGTTAGACTGGAAGCCGACCCCAACATAGTTGGGAAAAGGTTCGACTTTCAGACACCAATCTACATGGTCTTCACATGATCTGACCAAGATTATGTCTGGACTTTAAAAGAGACTGTGACCTCTGAGTTTGTTTCGGCCTTTCTTCTCAGAGTAGTCAGATACGAAACGCCGACCTCATCTAGTTTTTAGGGTTCCGTACCTCAAGAGGAAAAAACGGAACCCTTATAGGATCACTTCGTTGTCCGTCTGTCTGTCTGTCAGTCTGTCAAGACCCTTTTTCTCAGGGACGCGTTTAGGTGTCAAGTTGAAATTAATATCAAATACGTAAATCCATGGTCCCTTGGGGCTCTAAAACAATCAAGCTTCTAAGTCAACGCAATAAAAAAATACGGCGGTTTAAGCGACATTGTTGCGACATATTTCGATACACGCAAATAAATCAAAACCTACAGGGTACTTTCCGTTGACCTAGAATCATGAAATTTGGCAAGAAGCAAGGTCTCACAGCACAAGTACAGGAAAAAGTCCTAAAATTGTAAATTCGTAGTTTTATCACATTAAAAAAATGTTTTTTGCGATTACAAACTTATATTTGCAGTTGGAGAATTGACTGTCACGTATGTCGATGTATGGGAGAACATGTTTTTCAACTACAATGTTAAGTTTGTTTTTAGGATAAATTCATCCAAACTACGGAACCCTTAATTGTGCATGGTCTGACATGCACTTGGCCGGTTTTTTTAAATATGATTGACGTGTAAAAATGTTTGTACAAACCTACTTACATAAATAAATCATTTATCATTTAACTGTCAAAGATCTACAAATGACAGCTGGAACCAATGGCTTAACGTGCTTTCCGAGGCACGGAGGAGTCTATGTAAAGATGGTCACCCATCCACGGACTAACCCCGGCAAGTGTAGCCTAACCTGATCGGTCGACCCTTGCGGCTGTTATTTCTTAGCCACAAGTAACTCATCTCATTAAAATTACTACTAGTCTAAAATGCTTAGTAAAATATACTTACCAACTAATTTTATGTATTTCCATTCAAACATAACCCATTAAAATGTGTTTATCAACCATCAGACTTGTCAACTAGTAGGAAAACCTTATAAAAAGCACTGAAATTCAAAACAGAATAAACATAGGCAACTACCTGATTCATACCTTGTTTTTTTATCGTCGGTTGCTATGGCAACTCCATGACAACAAACCGACTTACCTCCACCTACAAATATGCTTGGGAAAAATGGGCTTTATTGTTTAGAAATAAGGTTAGGTATGGTTTGGTTGTTGGAATTTTAATAAGTAATTGCTTCCTGGACAATGCGCGTGTATGAATATTTTATACCTGATAATCGTATTGGATGAATTGTATGGAAACGTGAAAGGTTTTCGTATAAGTAATTTGGTTACAATTGAGTTCAAGATTATGCTTTTGGAACCATTCAAAGGGTGGCGGCATCTACATCGCCGCATGCGAACTACGCATCACACTGACTTTACGCAAAATCCTGCATCGCGCAAACAGAGTTTACCGCGCGACTAGCATAATACAACGTCATGACTTCATTCGTCGGGCAGTTGGTCTGGTCAGAGGATCCTCCCTTTTCTATGGAGGATGAGTGAACTTTGCACCTTGTTCCTCATGTCTCAATAAAACCATCCACATTTTTGAGGTTTCTACCTACCCCTTAACATCCACTGCAGCATCCACCACCACTTCTATCTGTAATACATATAACTATCAAATCCCTTTCTGTTCAATGTGACTTAATTGCTGTATATGAATCTTTTGTCGCGTGGCCAAGATTGGTACTAACGCCGCCATCTTGGTTTTCAATACATTTCCCAAAACAATGCTTTGGGATTCAAAACTTTAACTTAATTGCGTATGGTTTAGTTTCCATTGCGTTTGCGCGTCCATACGTTTAGCAATAGTTTTTTTTATCTTTAAATCAACTTAAACTACTTAACTTTAAAGTTGATATTTGTATAAGTTGCAATTTTATGTACTTATCTAACTCGTATCGTTGGCCTGCGTAAAGGCTTCTACATACCGGGGCGACTTGTCGCGCGACGCGACGCGACACAAAGGCACCGCTCGTCCCGCGACACGCGGGGCCTTTGTGCCGTGTCGCGTCGCGCGACAAGTCGCGCTGGTATGTAGAAAGAAGCCTTAATACATTCTGTCATTTTGTCTTAAATTTCTTCTGTTTCTACGGTGGTTATGCTATGCATGCTGGACTTGGGACTCCAATGAAAAGACTTTCACGTTTTGTTTGAACTCTTTATTTTTCCCTTTCTTCTCGTGTGTCGGCAAAACTAGAAAACTGGAGAAAAAAAAAAAAAATACTTAGCTCATCTTCTTTTACCGTCCTTTGTCCCGAATGTTAATTTGCATAGTCAGTTCCCACTGCTGGGACACAGGCCTCCTCTCGGTGAGAGGCCTTAATCCACCACGCGGGACCAGTGCGGGTTGGTAGATGTCATATGTCTTCGAATTTTTGGTTCTAGAACATGCGCTTCCACACGCACGGAAAAAAAAAATGTTTACTTTAACAAAAATCTTGTTTAATGTGATCACGCATCTTGACTCCATTCGAGCGCTATATTATGTAGGTATATTTTTTCAGTTGAACCTAGATATCTCAAGAACTACTAATGCTATAACTTGAAATTTAGAATAGTTTTAGATGACGTTTGCCCAACTATTTTGCAAACAAGAAAGAATTTTAAAATACTTAATATATCTGTTTTGCAAAAGGGACTGAAAGGGGGTCTTAGAAATTTGAAGTGGGGCTACTAGAGCATGTGGGGTATCATATAAAAGAGCGTTTGCACATTCTCAAACATTTTTTTAGGCAGCATAGTTTCCGACTTTTGATGAAATTGTAAAAAAAAATACCGTTCTCCCCCCTTATCTCCGAAGTTTGCTTAGATAAAATCCTGAAACTATTTATTTATTTAACAGTCTAGGTACACACATATATACAGACAAGAAAAAAAGGAACAGAAAAATACGTACAAAGGTGATGCTTATTTCTAAAGAAATCTCTTCCAGGACACCTGCGACAAGGAAAGTAGACGAAGAGATGTAGACAACGTGTGTGAAATTATTCTATGTGATAGAAGTTTATGTAAAGATTACAGGGTAAATAAAACGATGTCTCTAAATAGCACAGTTTTTCAGAAATCAGCAACATCATATATGCGTACGGAACCCTCGGTGCACGAGTCCGACTCGCACTTGGCCGGTTTTATTATTTAATCTTCTCTCTCCATCAGCAACGTTATAAGGTTCTTTTCAAGAAACTTGAAGCAGTGTATCTTCTATTTGGTCTTTCTCTCCGTCTCCAAAGTAAATAAATGATTATCTTATCTTATCTCCAGATATATGTACCTACTTAGCTCATAGTAAAAAGATAAGCCAATCAGTTGGACCAAAGGTGTGCATATCATCAGTTAAGTATGTATCATTCGTGGGTAATCACGGCCATGGTTGTTGTTTTACGGCAATTGCATCATCAACATCATTAGGTACTAAATAAGGCGAGTTATCACAAAAAGAACAATTTGCCGAAACCAGGGATTGAACCAGGGACCTTTAGATCTTCAGTCTAACGCTCTCCCAACTGAGCTATTTCGGCTGTGGAATGTAAGCCATAATTATCGATCTGGAATTTGTTGATCGAATTAATTATTTGTGTACTATGTAGGTGTACTATAGGTACATCTCTGCCTTACCCTTCGGGGAAAACAGGCGTTATGTTATGTGTGTATTTTTTTTTCTTTTTTTTTTTTAAACTTTGCCCCACACTAGGAATTTCTCCTGTATTGTGGGTGCGTTTACAAACATTTAAACTCACATACACAAACGCCAGCCCCGGAACAACTACTTGTAGGTCATACAAGTATTTGTTCCGTGCGGGAATCGAACCCGCTACACGCAGCGCAGCACTCAATCGCTTAACCACTGCGCCAACCGTGTCGTCCAAATTATTTCACTTTTTATGGGTTTATAAAATCTTTAGTTTACAACGTGTTCCATAAAAGTTATGCCTAATGCAAAACAATATTATACAGGGTGTTTGGTGCATCGTGTGCCAAATTAAAATGGTCGACTGAAGGGGTCATCCGTTAGCCTTTCAGACCCCTTAATACCCCTCATGCTCTGTGGATTTTTTTATCGACTTTTTATTGTTTTCCAAAAAAAAGACCCAAATTTTACATTCAAATACAGATTTTAAAAAAAATATATGGCGTAGACTCTGAATTTTATTTTTATTTCGATGTGTATTGTTTAAGAATACTTTTAAATACAAAATTAGTGATATTAGTCACCTAGTTTTTTTTTTAATTCACTCGCAAAGGTAAAACTTACGTCTACGCCTTATATTTTTTTTAAAATCTGTATTTGAATGTAAAATTTGGGTCTTTTTTTTGGAAAACAATAAAAAGTCGATAAAAAAAAATCCACAGAGCATGAGGGGTATTAAAGGGTCTAAAAGGCTAGCGGATGACTCCTTCAGTCGACCATTTCAATTTGGCACACGATGCACCAAACACCCTGTATAACTACGTTTCAACATTATATATATTTTGTCTGCGAGCTGCTTTGTTTGTTTTGTTTGCTGGATACTATACATACCTGCTTATAAGTAATGGAAATTTACCTTATAATAATAATACATCCCACGCCGATTTCGACTATACGGAGACGTAAATAGTAACTTAAATTCCATTACTTTAATTGTTACCTAAAGTTTAGGTACATTTTAAGGTCACCTACCGAGGTATCTATCACCTTAATTCTCCTACGTAACAAACCCAAAGGTCTGTGTGGTGCTGGACGTAAAGAATAGCACCATCCCATTTCTTCCCGTGGGTGTCGTAAAAGGCGACTATGGGACTTACTAGAGAATGGGCAGCAGCGCAGCAGCGTACTCTATGCATTTTAACACCATACTGCGATCGCCAACACGCCTGCCAAGCGTGACGATTATGGCAACCCCCCCCCATTGGAGTAGGCCTATGTCCAGCAGTGGACGTCTTTCGGCTGAACTGAACAAACCCAAAAATAACAAACATAGCGAAGTATTAGAAAACACAATATTTTACGTACGTCATCAGTCATTCGACACAATGAACCACTCCCCCCTCCCCCTCTTAGGTTAATTTGATGGCACAATGACGCATGAATTTTATAAGAGGGTGCTTTTATGTATCTATGTTTATATATATAGTAGGCATATACCATAGTTCGCATCTACCTACATGAAAATTTAGGTGGATTTTGGTGAAGAAAATTCTTGTAACTTTTTCTTTTCATGTGTTTGTGCTCCTTATTTGCATCATGTTTGCTGTAAATATACGAATTTTCTTTTTTCTTGTCTTGCTTGTATGGTTTTAAATATAAAAAACCGGCCAAGTGCGTGTCAGACCACGCATAATGAAAGGTTCCGTAGTTGGGATGAATTTATCCCAATAACAAATTTAACATTGTAGTTGAAAAACATGTTCTCTCATACATCGATATACGTCGCGGTCAATTTTTCAACTGCAAATGTAAGTTGGTCGACTATTACTCGTTAATTTGTAAAGCCTACTTAGCTGTAATAGTTTTCTTTTAATTTCATTATATTATATACTACTGCCATGAATCTTTTTACATATCCAACAACAACCATTTAGCTGGCAGCGAGGGACACTTGACTTATCTCTAACAAAACAGCACTTTAAAGCGTAATATTACTTAAGACGCAGACATTGCCAGTGATCTTGAGTGATTAGCTTGCGTGTTCTGTACTGAGCTCAGGCAACGCGTCGTACGTTCAGCCAGTAATAGGACTCGCCCATCAAGGAGCGCTGTCCCCAATTTGACGCATTATTAATTTATTATACACAAAACCAAAGGTATTTTAATAAAACGCGTACACTAAAATATCAATAATTAAATTATCTTAAAATTGTTGAAGGTTTAAGAAAAATACGCTTGGTAGATTTTGCGTTATTCTCAGTTTATTATCCGCGTTAGACATAACTTTACAAATTAATTTCACTATGTAATATAATCTAAAATATTCACATATTAAGTTATTGAGAAAATGCTCTAATACATCATATATTTTTTTCAAATCATTATCACTACTCGTTTAGATGTGATCTTCAGTATAAAATCATTAAAAGTCGGTTATCGTCGCCTTGAAAAATTGTATTCACAACCCTGAAATATGTTGGCGTCCTATCCAATGATACCCCACACTATGGGATAGACTAATAAAAACGAGAGAATAATAAAACCCATACAATTTTTTTTTTTAGATTTTTTTCATTTATATATATTATTTTTCATTTATATTATATATATATATACAATCACGCCCACATTGTGGGCGTGATTGATATGTATACCCATGCCAAATTACAGCTTTCTAGTTCTAAGGGTCTCTGAGCTAAGCCGGGGACAGTTATATAGACGGACATGGCGAAACTACGAGTATAACCCCCTTATTACAAAACAAGGTTTATCTTCAGACCCAGGTTTAAAACATGGAGCCATTATTGAATTTCGAACTTTATTCCGACTATGGTAAAGTTCCTAAACACAAAACTGACAACTTAGTACCGAACTAAGTTTTCAGTTTTTATTTAAAGAACGGTATTTCAATCACAGTTACGTTCTTATTACAAAAACTGGCTCCTTGGTTTAAGCCATGTCAAAATATAAATCTTGTTTTGTAATAAGGCGGTATGGGTTTCTTGTTAACTACGGAGCCCTAAAAATAAAATAAAATATTTTTATGACAGCCTCATCGGTCTAGTGGTTGCAAGCCCTACTGCTGAGCATGAAGTTCTGGGTTCGATTCCCAGGTCGGGCAAAGTGTTATCGCGAATTTCCCTTAGGAATTTCTCAGTAACAGCCCAGAGTCTAGATTTGATACTTCCAGTAACAACACTACAAAGGGTCGATGACCCAAAAAAAGAACAACACTTTTTATTTTTTCGTGTTTAGTATTGATGTCCATCACGTCTGTGGAGTTTTGCTAGTTAATTTAATTTGACTCTGTATAAGTCTGCAATCACCAGTCCACGTTGAGCAAGCGTGGTGATTAATGCTCGTGCCTAATCATCATTTTGTGATTAGAAATTTAAATAAACCTTTTTTACATTCCGTTCAACCGGTTTTAACTTCTTTTCCAAAGGCATAAGGATGCGTTTAAAAGCAAAAACGTGGTTACATGGCAACTGTTTAGTGCAGCTGCAATTTGTCATGCCTCCAACGCAATAGAAGTTAAAATTGGCTGAACGGACTGTATAAAATATTTATTTTAATTTCTAATCTTATTTCAAATGGAGTATAGCTAGTTAGCTCTGCAAACAGAACAATAACTATACAAGAGCGCCATCTATTGGTCCATTGTTTATTATTAACCGCATCACTTTGTTTTTTAACACGCTTCTATTAGGTCGACCTGTATGTAACTAACTATCCTCTCTTTCGCCGATCGGCCTCAATGAGGCCGATGAGGCCGATGTTAATTATGCGAGATTCGCCACCCGATCTGGTTCAGACCGACTGTTTCAGTTCGTATAGTGGCAAATCCCATTTTCGCGCCAAAAAGCCGACCTAAGAGAGGCTATGTAATGGAATCTAAGGTAACTAATGTAGCCATCTTCCAAGGGTCGTAGCGTAATGAAAATTGGCAGCTGTATGTAGTTCTGATGACAATACAATAATATGGTACTGTCGAACTGATCTGATGATGGAGCCGGAAGATATGAACTGGAACTTCATGATGGAAAATCGTATCATAGCTGTTTTGGATTTCTCAGAAAAGTCTTGTAATGAACTTTGACCACGATTAGGTTTCAAGGTCTGATGATGAAGCCGGAAGATAGGAACTGGCATTCCATGATGGAATATCGTATCATAGACGTGTTTGCACGTTTCGTTTTTACGTGCAAAAAGCGTGTTTTTCTAGTGTTTTTAAACTTATAATTATTACTTGGTAGTTCGCTGTATCACCACTCTTCAAGAATAGCGCTAGGATATAAAAAAATACCAAAACATCGAATCTCAATATTCGCGTAACTCAGCGTCTTGAGGCTCGGTTTCCACCAAAGCAGAGCGGAGAGGAGAGGAGATGTTTTGTAAACGACCAATAAGATATCGTTATTTCAATGCGATGGTACGATAACGGTATCTTATTGGTCGTTCACAAAACATCTCTCCTCTTCGCTCTGATGGAATCCGGGCCTTACTGTTTGAGAATTGTCTTTTGACCTGCCACTTGGGACAGTTACACGCTGATATTATAAATTATTCACTACTGATCATCATCATCATCATCATCATCAGCCCATAGCAGTCCACTGCTGGACATAGGCATCTCCAATTGCACGCCATTCAGCTCGATTCTCGGCAACTCTCATCCAGCTGCCACCAGCCACCCTGCGAAGATCGTCGCTCCACCTAGCCTGAGGGCGTCCTACCTTACGTTTGCCAATTCGCTGTCTCCACTCAAGAACACGTCTACCCCAACGGTCATCGGTTCTACGGCTAATATGGCCGGCCCATTGCCACTTCAGGTTGCTTATTCTGTGGGCCATGTCGACAACTTTGGTTCTCTGCCGGATCACTTCTTTCCGGATTCGAAACGACTACGACTACGACTACTGATAATTGTTCGAGAATACAGGCAGCCCTCAAACCATCTTCAAAGTATGTTTTATTACATAAACCGAGGTTAGTTCTTTACATAGTCCCCTTTCCCTCGCTCTGTCCTTTAATAGAAATTATACAGCACAGATAAACCACTATGAATAGTTCTAAATATACAAACGAGTAGATTTAATTTGACACTAATGACTTTGTAAACGTGTCTCATACATATTTATGTGAGAAACTCATAAATTATATTGATAAGGCGGTACTTTGAGAGGTAAATACGGGTATTTGAAAATAATTGCTGAGAGAAAATGTTGCTCGATGTTTGTTTTGAAGGAATTTTAACATGAAAGATCCATAGGTACAATATATTGTTCGTCGAATCGTTGAGCTCCTTAAGTTCTGAGTTGAGCTGCACGATTACTGACAAATGTGTGCACTGACTTGACACGTCTTGTCAAATCAGTGTGAACCACACTGATTTGACAAGACGTGTCAAGTCAGTTCCTCAAAAGACCATTTCAGACACCAATCTACATGGTCCTCACATGATCTGACCAAGATTACTGTGACCTCTGAGTTTGTTTCGGCTTTTCTTCTCTGAGTAGTCAGATAGGAAACGCCGATCTCACTTAGTTCTTTAAATATGATTGACGTGTAAAAGTATTGGTACAAACCTACTTACAGAAATAAAACAATTTATCATTTATAGCCTTTCAATTAAGTGACAGTTCCCAGAAGTTGACTGCGTTTCTAAAATGTAACGTTTTTTGATGAAGTACTTCTTTTGTTTCAGATAATATCAGCAGTTACGTATGAGGTAAGCATATTTCAAAATAAACAAAGCACTATTTTATTATAAACGAAGAAAGTCTCAATTATTTGGTAAGTAATTATTATGAGTACGACTTCAGAGGAAAACTTAGAATTGACCTCAGATGTCGTGATTTCATGAAATACTCATTAAATAGGGCAATTTGCACTTAGAGAGCTGTATTGACGGTTTTTTATGATTATAATTCTGTACCTAAATACATATTTGCTACGGTCGATAATCGTATTTCGATCGACATACAACCCGATACTGACCTGTACATTTCAAAAAATAAAACGTTAGAAAACTTGAATTTCGAAGGCTGCCAAGCAAAAACGAGGTTACACTACCAACTGTATAATACAGCTGCCATTTGTCATGCCACCAACGCAATAGAAGTCAAAGTCGTTTGACGGACTGTAAAAAAGGTTTATTTAAATGTTTAATCTTATTTGAAATGGACCTAAATAGAAATCTGGAATAAAAAAGTAAAAAATGGATTTTTCCACTAGCAAGTATATACAGGGTTATTTTTAAAACGTCAATAACCTCTTAAGGGGTCATTGTACTCATCATTATGAACAACTTTTACTATGGGACCAAACCTGCAATCGCGAAAAAAAATCAGCTGTTCCCTACATTTTAACGAATTATTCGAACATAACATAACAACATAACCCGGTATACATCTTTGGTATGGTATACGGTTAATCGGTTAGGCCCACACTTGTTTCATAGATAATACCCACCTCGAAATTATTTCTACTTTATTGTAACGGACCACTTCTTCAGATCCCATCGGTGTCAACCAACCGCGGCACTATAGATGATCTCAAAAATGGCGGAAAATATCGGTGTTCCAATTGTGCTCTCAGCGGATGATACGGAAATTTGCGGTTACCCACTGAATAACCGTAACTGATTGCCGAAACTGTCACGGACAAGATATTTTAGTAGGCTCTAAAAATACAATTTACTGAAACCACAACTTCAGTAGAAATGGTACAATCATATTGAGGAAAATGCATGAAGGAGCTCACTTCTCTGGCAAAAATCTGTATCAATATTAGGTATATGCAATTTCTCCCTGTCTGGTGGCCACTGAACTTGCAGCTCGATATTTGACATTAATAGACCTACAATTTTAATTTCAACAAGGTTCTAACTTTTATTATTTTAATCATATTTTAGATTGTTTTTTTGTTAATTTGAGGACGTTGTAGGCATAATAGACTGTAGATCTGTAGACCATTTCTATTTTGTTAAGTACCTGGTACTTTTGACGGGCCTACGCTGACCTCTCATACTTATTAACACTGTAATTTGAAAACATTGTAAAAGCCATTTTTTTTTTAAAACAGTAACCGTGGAGTTTCTTGCCGGCTCTTCTCCATAGGAAACGACCAATTGGAACCGTGCACCTAGCTTCTGACGTTTCATAAGTGCCCATGTAGGCTTATGTGAAATAAAAATATTTTTGATTGTTTGATTTGATTGATTAATAAAAACTTGCCCGATTTACGTTTTTGGAGTTCCAACCGTAAAAAGATTACGGAACCTTTTTAAGATCACTTTTTGTCTGTCTGTCACGGAGGTTTTTCTCGAGATTTATGTAACGTAAGAATTTTAATTTGGGCATGAAGTTAGTTCTCGATGACGCTCACACGGATCGCTATAGCGTAATTACGTTCATCAAGCGTACTCAGTGTATCATTCTACGAGCCGAACCCTAATTGCGTTTTAAACACACTTTCAACAACAATCTGAATGATTTTGAAGGAAACAGCTAATACATTGCTTCAAAGTTTGAAAAAATTCGTCGGTTCGACAACGTAAATGACGCGATGACGCTATGAACGTTGTTGAATTGTGAAAAGGAAACGCATTGCCATTATAAGTGTGTTACGTAACTACCCCGCTGGTTTCCTCAACTTTCTGCCATAAACACACTGCACGTATTTTTTTAAAGTACTTTATGTAGTTTTTAAAAGAAGAAGTTGCTTCTAGAACTCATGATCGGAGTCATAGTTTATAAACCAAATTCTAGAAGCTGGTTTTGGAGTGAAATTAACGTTCTGCAAGAAAACAGAAGTAAAGAAGAACTGACCACGTTGGGCCTTGGCACTGGGAGAATTCACAGGAGTTTTAAATATACCCGTGAATTTCCTGATGCCTCAGCTCAATGCGGTTTATTTCAACAAAGGAGAGAAGGTGACAGAAGACCATGGATATATTATTTATATCTATGAAGAATACTGAAGAAGCTTTTTATTTTTTTTTAAACGTTGCTCCACACTAGGAATTGAGATTGTAATGTAAATATATATTAAGGGCCTGTTTCACCACCTTCTAAGCTCTGGTTAACTTTTCTGGTAATCGTAGCGATGTGTCTCGAGAAACTTCACTTTGGAGTTAGTTTAACATGACAACATTATTAGTGTCCGCATGGATTGAGAGCCAGTCTCATATTTAAACACGGCATTATGTAAAAAAAATTCAGTCTTGAGTTCTGACTTGAACCGCACTTTGCGGTCTTTTTGAATAGTTAACCAAACTTGCTTAGGTCGGTGACGCTGACGTTATACATGTTATATTAAATGTATAACGAAGTTAAAAAGTAAACTATCACAGATAGATCGTTTTTATACTACAATTTTAGTTTGATCTTGGGATATATTCATCCCTACTACTTACAGAACCTTTCATTGTGCGTGGTCCGACAAGCTCATGGCCGGTTTTTTTTTTAATTAGTTTACTTGTAGAAAATGTATGCAAGTTCCAAACTGAAATAATGCTTTGGGGTTTCTTCACCACGGATAGTGTGAAACCGACCCTAAGCATTAAGTATTTTATTTTGGAACATGCATTCAATTTCAGTCGCAATTTACATAATTGAATTAATAAAGTTAATTAAATTAATTTACTCGTTATTCTAATGGGTTAGATATAATAATACGACGTAATTAAAATGAAACATCTAGTTACTAAGAATGTGAAAAAAGATGACATTATAAATGTAAGTTATTAATTGTGTGGCAAACATTTTGTCAAATAATTGGTTGGCCCGTGATACCCAGTAACTGGGTAATGGAGGTCCGATAGGCAGTCGCTCCGTGTAAAATACTGGTACCCAGCTTCATTCGGTTGGACTGGAAGCTGACCCCAACAAAATTTGGAAAAGGCTAGGCAGATTGGTTGATTTAGTTGGCTCACAAAATTATTTACAAAACTCAAATTTATACAACATGTCCCAGAATTAACGCACAACCTCTTAAAGGCTCATTTTACTCATCAAAAAAAATCAGCTATTCCCTGCATTTATGTTCGACTAATTCGTCAAAATGTACAGAATGAACAGCTGATTTTTTTTTCACGATTTCGGGTTTGGTCCCATAGTAAAAGTTGTTCAATGACCCCTTAAGAGGTTGTACGTTAACTCTGGGACATGTTGTATAAAAAAATCGACTGTATAGAACGTTGACTTTGTAATTAATATTTCTTATTACATGCAAAACAATAAATTAATGCAACACCCAGATCCAGCTTTAAAAAGAGACTCATCATCTGCCTAGTCTTCTCCCAACTATAAATAGCTGAATACCAGTATTTTACATGGAGCGACTGCCTATCTGACCTCCACAACCCAGTTACTGGGTAACACGATACCTCTTGTCAGACTTTAAGATAATCTTATCCACATCCTAAACAAATGTGCATAGACAGCGGCAGTACTGTCCGACTCTTCATCGCGGCTGCACCATTCCATGGGAAATGGCGATTCACGTAACAGTCCAGCCTGCTCAAAATTAGCGACAGGATACTGTTGTTGCCGCCCCACACCCCACTCACCAGGAACGCACAGCGCTTACCCATTGTGACAAAGAAACAATCCACATGTCGTCCGCGAACATCCTTGATGCGCTGCAGTAGCGGGGCCGCCTCAACAGCACCCTGAACGCGCGCTATAAAAGCGCTTCACACGTAAATACTAATAGCTTACTAGTTAATCCCACAATAGAATTGATAGCGTAATTACTTATAAAACATGGAAATGACATACAAATTAGTGTGTATTGACAATGCGTGCGACCATGTCTAGCATATCGTCTTTATATGGTTAAACTTCCTCACATATTGTCTTCCGAGAGAGAAATATCTTATTCTTTGGGTCCAAGTTATAGAGGAAAAGCGATTTTACTGCTATACGTATTTTTGTTAAGCAGCTGTCTTTTCTTGAAGTGGCTCTGTGTCTGTACTACATAAAGATCAGATTTGCATAATTATTCTGTTTTCCACTGATCGAGGTTACAATTAAACAATAACGGTAAGTTATAATAATCAAACCATGGAATAAATAAAATAGGAAAAGAATAATAATAAAAAAAGAAAAAAAAGTAAGAAGTTTTTAGCAAGATAAAACACAAGTTAGTACATACTGTAGTAGTACTTAATAATAAAGTCTATCTATTTTTCAAATCGGTACCTTCGGTTAATTAATTTTGTAAGTGTATATGATCTGTTTAGTTTTTGGTGATTGATTATCTCTGATACTTGAGCCCGAAAGCATGCAATTGGTACACACGTCATACACTGACGCACAATGGTCCTCATGAAGGACTAAGTGCGGAAACCAAACCCTCTAACATAGAACATACACTGACGCAATGTTTGAAGAAATGCATACGAAAATAAGCACAGCCAGGAGACTATAAGTTTCTGCCCGCAACTTCGTTCGCGCGGAAGTCGTAAGATACACAATATACTAAAATAACAGCCACATTTTTATAAAACTCTCTCAACCCCCGACCTATCACGTCGCATCGCATCGCCCGCCCGCGCTATTAAGTACTTTGTTTTCACTTGGCGTTCTTTCTGTTTTTATTTTTGTTTTTGGTCGGCCCATAAGGGTCGTAAAATTGGGCTATCAAATACAAATATTTTTTTTTCATTGGGCTATCAAATACAAAAATAATTTCAAATCTGACTTCCAAAGATTACACACGGTTTATTAAATTACTATAGACAAAATTGCATACAGTTAACTCGCTTTTTCTTATGGGTTGCACCACAAAACAGATGTTACAGTTACTCACGAACCGATTGTTACCCTATTCAACGATAATCGTCGGTTAGGCTCCTGTAATCCATATGTAACAGATGATCTAACGTTACTGCTAACGGATGGTTATTGTCTCGACTTTTTGCATGGTGTCGACCGCCCGGAAATAATTAGATAATAGAGCCAGTTTACTTGAACGTGTTTCTCAGGTTTGATAGTTCAATGTTATCAATTGAACTCAATGATCAACCTATACTTACTTTATTTAACTTTCAATGTCTCGGGTTTTATTTGATATGCACTTTCATTTGATATGTCACACGGTACAGTCATTATTTTTTTTTTTTTAATTTTCAATTTTTCCCCCCAAAAGTTACCTCCATATTCAAAATTAATTTATTTACAAAACACGTCCGTGTTTGGAAGAGAGAAGAAGAACTTCATATGTGTACCAAATTTCAACTTAATCGGCCCAGTAGATTCGGAGCAAATCAGCTGTGACAGACGGACAGAAAGACACACGAGTGATCCTATATGAGTTCCTTTTTTCCTTTTGAGGTCCCTAAAAACTAGATATTCACATTTTGCTTAATATGGAAGTACGGAACCCTTCATGTGCGAGCCTGACTCGCACCTGGCCGGTTTTCTTCTTTTGGTGCCTCTCCAATTAATGGAGGATAGCCATCAACTCCGAATCTTTCTCCTTACCCTTTGCGAGGTGGACCCAGCTCAGCAGCTGAGACTGTGACTATTTTCTTTATTGCCCTCGTGGGTATTTTGGGGTTAAACCAACTACTTTCGAACTGAACCGAATTTAGCTACAGATAAGTCGTGGCATCCACGAAGACGCGCCCCACTCTTTTTCCTAATAGCTTACAGTGCAACTGTGCATACTTTCGCTAGTGATGTAGTGCTGTCGATACGTACGAATTACCTATGAGTGCACGCACACTACGATGAGTAAACCAGCACGGGTCAATCGACACCCCGCGGCCCGCTCGACCAAAATATTGTGGGGCGCGTCTTCGTGGATAGCACTATCTGTATGAGCGGTTCACATGGTAAGGCACCGAAACACATTCTAATAGGGAAGTAAAGCCAAATAAAAGGTGTCATTCTTAAACGTTAAATGGTAAACTCTGTTATTTTTTGGTTGCTAGACCAAAATTACAGCTGTGATCGACTTTTCTTTTTAAATAACACGATAAGGAATTAAAGAAAGTAAAGGGACGATACGACAACAGAGAAGGTCTTGCAGAGAATGATTCAGTGGCAGTGAACGTAAATAAACATACGTGCATTCAGTGGTCCTTGGTAAGAGTCACTCGATAACTAGATTATTAACTAGGTTATTTTTAGTTGACATCAAATGTAATTTTAGTCTAGCAAATTAACAGAGTATAGGTACATACATTTTGAGACATGTTTTGTGCAAGGGCTCTTCAAGCACACTAGATGTTGAAAGGGTCGATGATTCCTCACTGAGGTTATCTTTGCAGCCACTTCTAAGTAATAAAGTAGGTACACAATACAGATAGGGAAGTGAAACATGGTATCGATGAACGCTATGTCTACGAAAAACGGAGTCATCTGTTGATCGATGGGATGGTGGGGCTGTGAGACGCGCGGTTGTAAGTAGGTAGCGTTTTATTGGAAACTTATTTAAAGGCAGTTGAAGTGTTTGATAACAAAGGACTGCTGCAAAACTCAATAATCTTTTTTAATAAAATAAAATTCCATTGAAACTTATCATTATATTTTATTGAAATATCATCATCATCATTTCAGCCGAAAGACGTCCACTGCTGGACATAGGCCTCCTCCAAAGGGGGTGCAGTACTGAAATACAGTTTGCTCCAAACTCATGATTATCTTTCTAGGGTTACACAAAAAGCCCAAGGGACATTTGAGGTTGGTACATTTTTTGTATACTAAAATCGACTCGTAAGTAAGTATCTCAAATTCTGAACAAAGCACTTTCTCTCTTGTTTTTCCTGGTAATTTTACAGTTTAGGAAGAAAAAAATATTTGGCACATTTCTGTGACATACTAAAGAACAAACTCTACGCCGTAGCTGTTGCGAAACCCGTTTAACCTCATCACATGTGACAAAATACGCAAGACTTCTTAAATATACGTTTATTTCTTATGACCCGCTCCCGCTCACCTCAAGGCCCATCGCGCCACCTTTTTGTAAGTGATCGCTAGACGGATGGGAGTCAGTTTAGTACACAATGCTGCGACTTCCTTATATCTCTGTATCAAAGCGGTTAAGTACAGTTGGAAGGTGAGATAAGACCCTAATGACGATGTAATGAGAATTCGTGGGAAAAGGTCGATATCGGTAAAAAGGTGTCGTGTCACATCACTATGACAGGTTTATTTTGGGATAACATTTGATGTGTTTCAATTAATTCGATTATTATAGTGACCTACGTATTGTTGCTGGTTGATAATTTCGTAGAATAACTGATTTTTTTAGAGGACAATCTATTCTGGGTGATTTTTATGGAAGTTTTTTTGTCAGAGAATTTAGATTATATTTTGATTCTTATCTATTATATTTGAAGTACTTAGGTACGTAGCGGTAGTTGTTTATAATCAATAACATTAATAAATAACAAAAATAAAAAGCTTTTATTGATTCCTTACAATTATTTCAATACACACATTTTCATTAAAAAAAAATACATTTAAGTTTACTTATAATAAAATTCATAATGGTTAGTTATTAGTATTAATTAATTAATTTGTTATTACATTATAAGGACCGCCTACTGCGGTAAAAGCCTTCTCCATCTTGTTCTGTCTCTAGCTAGTCTGCTCCATGTTTTTCCTATTAAGCCTGATGTCGTCACGCTTTCGCTGTTTGTTGATAGGATACTAGTTTGTTATGGGTTGAGTCCATCTGTCATCGCTAACTCTTTGTAAATGTCCAGCCCATTTCCATTTTAGTGTTAGAGTCAGAGAATTTAGATTATATTTTGATTCTTATCTATTTGAAGTACTTAGGTACGTAGCGGTAGTTGTTTCAAATCAATAACATTGCAGAAGTTTATTTAGAGAATTATTATCATTAGAATCATTAACATCTCTCTAAGTTAGATTTGTTCGGGGAATGTCATGATTTCATGAAAGTCATTCAATGGAACAAATCTAACTTAGAGAGATGTGATAATGATTCTAATGATAATAATTCTGTAAATATATATCTGTAATAGTCGTGAAGTAACATGGGCTGCATTTTATATTTGAAAAAAAATGCCTATAAAAGTCATATCATCTATCATCATCATCATTGCAGCCGAAAAACGTCCACTGCTGGACGGATAGGCCTCCCCTAAAGGGGGGGGTTGCCATAATCGCCACGCTTGGCAGGCGGGTTGGCGATCGCAGTATGATGTTAAAATGCATAGAGAACACTGCTGCCCATTCTATTTTAAGTCCCTTGGGCTAAAACTATTGATGATACATACAATAATATACAAAATGTTTATAGTAGGTACTCATCATTACCCACAAAAAAGTCCACGAGGCTATATGTCTAACTATAATAGTTAAGTCACAATAACTGTTTCTTTTTTCAAATTAGTCAAAAGTAGTAATTTATAGTTTAATAACCTGGATTAACACATTCGATTTACTACTTTGAATCCCGATATTACGTTCCCATGGGATATTTTTCGACATCCACACGGGCGAAGCCACGGGAAAAATAGCAATAAGCTAGCAATTCATATTATTATGATGTACTAATAGAATACTATTACAGAGTATTCTATTCTATTTCTAACACTGTTGGCGGTATGTTTAGTAATTAAAGTTGAAATTATTTTGTTAAACCACAAACTAAAAGCATATTATATTCGTTAATAACTTAATTTGGTACGAGTAGGTAATAAGAAACAGACTGTACAAATAAATCTAAATAAACATTTTAGTATAAAAACTTGTTTGACCAAGCAATCATAATTAAAACGGTTTTGATTCGATCGTAAAACTGCAATGCGGCGTTTTATGATTTCGCAAAAAATTAAAAAAAATTGACGAATTATAAAAGCACATCTCAGAGCATTTACCTCATAGATCCTACTATAGTATAATCACACCTAATATTATAAAGGCGAAAGTTTGTGAGTGTGTGTGTGTATGTTTGTTACTTCTTCACGCTCAAACGGCTGGACCAATTTTGATTAAAATTTGTATGGAGGTAGCTTAGACCCTGGATTAAGACATAGGCTACTTTTTATCACGATATTTCCATGGGATCGAGACTTACGTGGGTGAAACCGCGGGGCGCAGCTAGTTAAGTATTTTAGTAAAATACTTAAATACTGTATCAAATAAATTCAGGAAGTACTGCAAAGCATAAAAATCGATTTTATTTTCTAACTTCTTAAGATATTTTCATGTTTTTTTTTTGTATGAGCGCTGTCCCCAATTTCACGCATTATTAATTTATTATACACAAAACAAAAGGTATTTTAATAAAACGCGTATATTAAAAGATCAATAATTAAATTATCTTTAAATTGGTGAAGGTTTCAGAAAAATAAGCTAGGTAGATTTTGCGCCATTCTCAGTTTTTTATCCGCGTTAGACATAACTTTACAAATTAATTTCGCAATGTAATATAAATACAATGTAAAATATTCACTTAATAAGTTATTTATCATATAGTTTTTTTCAAATCATTAACACTACTCGTTTAGACGTGATCTTCAGTATAAAATCATAAGTCGGTTATCGTCCCCTTAAGGTGCCGATGGACTTTTCCATAGGCAAAAATTACGAACTTCCATACAATCTTCCATCCACTATTTAACCATTTTAAGAAAATTTTAATTTCGCGGGCTACCCTGACGCTTTCGCCTTAATAATTCCATAATTGGAACAGACAGAAGCAAACGAATAAGGCAGGCACACCTTGCCGCAGGTACATTAAAACAAAAAACAAAAACTTCCTACCCAATCAGTAAAGTAGTTATCTCCTAAATCGTTCCAGTTCTTAGAAGTTTATTAGCAACAGGCAATTTTGGCTCGTGCCACATAACAGGCAATTTACTTAAATTGTTGCCGGTTCTCGAAAAAGGAATATTTCAAGCAGAAGGTAGTGTGGTAAATACGTATTTTTACACGCAAAAGACAACTACGTAATTCCCTGTATAAGAGACCACTTCTATCTAATATTTTTTTCTAAAAATAAGGTTTTGATAATAGTATTTTTTTCATTAAAATTTAGCTTTATCTATAAATCTGGCACATAAAGGCTCTTACAGACTAGCGCGAAATCGCGAACGTGACACTTTCCATGAAGTTTTCATAGAAATTGTGCTACCTACAGTGTCCCGTCGCACTGTCGAATCGCACCTATCTGCGCGAGCCTTAAGGCGACAATAACCGAGTTTTAATGATTTTATACTGAAGATCACGTCTAAACAACTAGTTAGTAGTTAGTAGCTAGCTAGTAGTAGTAGATTTGAAAAAAATATATGTTAAATTAGAGCATTTTCTCAATAATTTCATATGTGAATATTTAAGATTATGTTTAGATAACATACTGAAATTAATTAGTAAAGTTATCTAACGCGGATAAAAAACTGAGAATGGCGCAAAATCTACCTAGCGTATTTTTCTGAAACCTACACCAATTTAAAGATAATTTAATTATTGATCTTTTATTATACGCGTTTTATTAAAATACCTTTTGTTTTGTGTATAATAAATCAATAATGCGTCAAATTGCCTGGTGTTATACCGGTAGATAGCCTACTAAATTTCAACCCTAAAGTACTCGTGGCTATAGAAATATGCACGTGGTACTAGGTACGTCCCTAGACGAATTCTTTCTATCTTTTTAGACTTCATTATAATTCGCAATACAGTTCAATATAATAATTCAATTAATAGTAATTGAATTTTCTCAGCTCGGATTCTGGATGTGTGCCCAGTTGATGGCAATAGGCTCGCCCCCTATTACATGGGACTTAAACATAACTTTCGAAATGTGGGTGTACTATAGGTGCACCTCTGCCTAGCCCTTCGGGGATTACAGGCGTGATGTTGTGTGTATGTTTATTATAATTTAAAAGCGCAGTAAAACGCTTATAGCGAAGCATTTACTAAAAGAAAAATGATAGGATATACAAAACTACTTAGCATCAAGTTTTTACCTCATTTCAAATAAATTAAAGGGTGTGTGCTTAACACAGGATGCATCTGCTACCGATCGCGCAAATTGTGCATTTAATACCCATGGAGATTATAAACTCATATTTCTTTGTTTACAATACTTATTTTGTTGCGAACAATACGGTTGAAAAGATCACCAAGCTTAAAATATAGCTCGTTCCATCATAGACCTTATCCATTACCTTCAATTTTTCCATCGCTTATGAGCCCATAATAAAAATTAAAAACAAATAGGAAATATTTTACTGATTCTTTAAAAACTTCACAGTTGGTCGCAGTAACTTAGCTTAACGCTTAATGGCTTGATATTTTTATACTTAACGTTTTTACAGTTTGACGTATACCATTTTATATTTGCCATTTTCATTTTTGTAGATTCTGACATTTTTTATTTTTATTTGGCAATTTTTCATTAATTAATTATAATTTTGAATAATTTTTAAATCCATTGAAGAAAAATGTGAAAATTCTCGCAGCCGCTATCTTGGATTTTCATTTTGACCAAATTCATAGTGTGAATTAGGTTGTATGAACGCTTTTTCGTGTGACGATTTTTGCCATTTACTCTTACCGCAAACTGCGTTAAATACATCGTTCCAAAAATATGGTGTTAACCATCATATTTTTGGAACGAAGTTCTTTAACTACTTTGCTATTTAAATTATTTGATATATGGTATATTTTCGGTTACAAGCGTAGAAATAACTTATTTTTGCGGTCGGTGACACAATACTGTTCATGGAGCCTAAGCAAAGGCTTTCATTCCTGAATTGATGACTTACACGTGTAAGCATATTGACAAACAAGGCACCCCTTACGCAATTATTAAATAGCAATTACGGTTGTCAATTTAGGTAATTGATGGTAACCACATGGAAACCCCCAATTACGTATCAAGTTTCTTGTCGTAGAAACTGTCATGGCGTTTGACGAATTTTTTCAAAGAGGTCGATTTTGTCATGGAAAAGATAGTACAGAGTTACATTGAGAAGGGTTTCGAAATAGGTACATGTTCCCAGTAAGAGATTCTATAGTAGATTGGTACTGTATTCCCCGAACGATGAGGCAGAGTGTACCCGTGGACCGTACACTATAATTCGCGAGCTAAGTATGTTAAGTACAATATAGATATCTGATAGGCTACAGAGTTTCTATTCGATTTTCATTTATTCGGTTATACAGGGTGTTAAAGTAACTGCGTGCAATAGCTTAGGGGTAGGTTCAGTATCGATAAAGGACCCAGGAAAAAAAAAAACAAAAAAATTAAACATAAAAAATAAATAAAAATAAGTCTCATCGTACTTTAACGAGCCGTCAAATGAAAAAAAAAATGAATTCTAAACGATTGCTATTTTAAGTTAGTACGTACTAAATTAGGTTGATCTTGCAATATTTTTTTTGTGTTTTCGTTTTTATTTTATTTTTTTTATTTTTCCTGTGTTCCTTTATCGATACTGAACCTACCCTTAAGCTATGGCACGCAGTTACTTTAACATCCTGTACAATCGCAACTGCTAACATGAGATTTAACAGCTGAATTCAGTGGGCCTAGAACAGAAGCACTGAGTAAACGAAACGTAAATTCGAACCAAAATAAATACAAAACAAAAAAAAAAACGTGTTTTGCACACAATATTTACATAATTTTAAGACTTTATTCATATCTATCGGTGATACTAATTGAGCTTGGCGCAATTTAAACCAAAATGTTTTAAGATACTCGTATTTTCGATTCTATGCTGATGATGATGATGATTCTATTAATGTTCAAATTTTACGGAATAAACTCTTTGATAGGTACTATAATAGTTATGACATTATCAATTACAATTATTTATGTATTCATAATCTCACTTCTTTTTTTCTCTTGAACTGACATAGGTACTTTAATAGGTAACTTTGACATCAAATAATTAATTTATTCCATGAATATCTTAATGCATGACCTCATGTTTGTTGTTGCTGTCTTTTTATATACTAATGTAATGTAATTTATGTAATAATAACATTGTGCAGGACAAAATTAAATATTTGCAAACCATATAAAATGGTAGAATGTAAAGGGACCATTATAGCTTTTAAGATCGTACATGATTGTAAACCTACATTCCGGCAAATAAATGGATTTGATTTGATTAGATTTCGATTTATAATCTTTCGAATTTAAGTTACGTTGTCTGCCACGCCTTGAAAGAAAATACATTTATTTGACCCAGGTTAAGGCACACAATACATAATCAGCCTATAATGTTCCCACTGCTGGGACACAGGCCTCTTCTCTGTGAGAGGGAGTGGGCCATAATCCATCACGCGGGCCCAGTGCGGGTTGGTAAATGTCACATGTCTTCAGATTTTGGGTTCTAGGACATGCTGGTTTCCTCACGATGTTTTCCTTTACCGTTTTGAGAGCAGTGGTGATGAAATAATTTACACAAAGTAAAGCGTCTGTCTGGGTTCGATTCGAACCTACGACCTACAACAACTCGTAAGTCGCGGCCGTTACCACTTTGCCACCACTGCCCTCAAGCCACAAAAACCTATACTCCATTTGAAATAAGATTAGACATTTCAATAAACCTTTTTTACAGTCCGTTAAACCGATTTTGACTTCTATTGCGTTGGTGGCATAACAAATAGCAGCTGTAATAAACACTTGGTATTATTGTAACCACGTTTTTGCTTTTAATGCCATCCTCCTACGGAATAGAAGTCAAAATCGGTTGAACGGACTGTAAAACAGTTTATTTACATTTCTAATCTTATTTCAAATGGATTGTAGGTCAAATAAACTAATTTTCTTTCTTTATTTGCTTTCGTGCTAGAACCTCCTATCTAATCTCAAAATTACTATTCCTAGACTCGATCGACACCCTAATTACGGAACACACAATCTCCATCCATTGCTTCATATGTTCGAAAAATTTGTCTGCTCAACAACGTTAAATAACGCAATGAATGTTGTTGAACTGTTACCAACACAGTGCTACTGATAGTGGGATTTATTTTTATACGATGATTAAAGTTAAGATACGTTTAAACGTCAAAAATGTATGGTTAAACAGTCGCTAATCATTACTTAACTTTAAGCAGCGTTTATGAATAAAGGGGAGTATGTTAGGCAATTACCCCGCAGGTTTACAGAAACCGAGGGTAAGATAGCCTTACCTAGGTAGGTAATATTTACGGATTAGTTGTCCCAACTAATAGTCGGTGTGTAGAACATAATTCAGTTCGTCCTTGCGTGCAGGAGCTGCGTTCGCTCTGTTATTACGGCGAGCAAGGACTGCCGATAATTTGCGCACTAGAGATGGGGAATGTCGATAAATAAAATTGATACTAAAGATTTAAAATCGTCAGTTAAAAAAAAAGAATGACCGAGATGGTTTTGAAAATATGTGATTCGTAGTACAGAAAAGCTAGGTACTTCTTCTGTTCGAGTCAATGGAATGTATGTACGTGTAAGTTGAATTAGAAATGTTCGTACCTAATTCGTTGCTTAATTACCTATGCCAGTTGAGAGTCGATAAAAAAATCAATTGGAGGCATATCCTTCTTTGACAAAGCGTAGTGCTTTAACGCGCACCACACTCTCATTCCATTGTCTGATTTGAGATCCCAATAACGGAATAAATATGAGCAGAAAACCATAAAGTCTTTTACTTTGTAATATAATTATCTGCCTGCCTTTTCCCAACTATATTGAGGTCGGCTTCCAGTCTAACCAGATGAATGAATTGAATGAATGAATTCCAATATTTTACATGAAGCGACTACCTCAGCTGCATCCTTGATAAGACTGGTTGCCAGACTTCCGGGCTTCTGACGACCCGTAACGATATACGCCGGGACCAACGGCTAAACGTGGTTTCCGAATTAAATGGGTCACATAATCGATAAATCTCTGTTGATTTATCGATTATGATTATGATTTCTCCCCTGATTTATCGATATAAAGACAGCCCTAGTTACAGGTAATAGCAGTGGGCGTTCTGAGCTCGGCTCGGTTGGTTCGCTACTTCTAAAGTTGTGTTATTACATGTATTACAAAGTATTAATGCTGTTGAAACATTGTAGTTTTAATTAGTTACATAGCTATGTTTAAAAGTAGGTATGTATCAGTGGCCTGTAAGTTTCCGGGCAGCTGAGCTTAAAGTTTCCGGTTTAATTAAACCTGGCAAGTTAGGTGGTATTAGGTCTTAGTTAATCTTAGGTACCACAAAGACTCATTTTAAAGCAAAATAACTTAAAAATGTTGGTATCTTGCTCTGATTTTTCAAACGCCAGGTATCTTTATCCCAGGAATAATTTTGAATTTTTGATAGTTTTTCCAAACAAAAACTGCCACGTCAATTTTATTCTACGGATATTTTACTTACTTATCTGGCTTTGGGAAAATCAGCCCTTAATGTTAAAGATGGAATTGCTAACACTTAACGGGTAAATGAAGTGATTGATCTTTGTTTTTTCTGCATGGAAATAGGTCTTTTCCCTAGAATTCTTCTCACGTTTTGGCACAAGTAACATCTTCCACAAACCTGTCAATTATTAACAAACCAGCAAAGTAGGTACCTATCTAAGTTATCCACCAACATTAAAAACCATGGTCGCCGCGGCGCCAAAAATGCAGACACCCCCATAAGAAAATATTTAACATAAAAACATCGGGCGTCGCCCTAAATGGGGTTGGGAAACAGGGGCGGCATGGGGTGGCGGAAACCCCTAATGGTAGTTTGTCACGAACCACCACCCAAATTACCCACCACAGTATTCCTAGAAATATATGGAAGTATATGGGTTTTTTTCGTCTGCTGCCATAATGTTTAGTATTCGTAGGTTTAAGCTGTTTTGACACGCTATTCGTGATTTAGGTTACAATATCGGTAATGCCTGTAAAAGGTGGGTGGGTAGGAGATATTTTTTTAAGTAGGTAGGTACTGTAAGTGTTGGTCGAAGTCGTATAGAAAACTAACTTACTTGGTAGCTTAAGGGGGTGGCCGGCGTAGCATGCGTAATTCATACAAACGTAATACCAAAATAAATTGTGAATCAAATATTATATTCTAAAGGTAGTGTCTATTTAATTCGGTTGGATTACAGAGTATCCATGTTCCCAAATATATATTGTGAAAGGACAATGATATAAAGGCGAGATATGAGGAATTTAAAATTTCTATAGAAGACTTATTTTCAAATCAAATCAAATCAAATCATTTATTTGCTTAATCCAGGTGCATGCATAAACAGATGTTACAAATAAATATAAAGTACACTGTATCATTACCTAACAAGGTGTGCAAATATTTCGTATCATTAAATAATTATTAAAATAACATCACAAAATTATTATACTCAAAAAAGAAAAAAAAAATCAAATAAAAGAAATAAAACAATAATAAAATAAATTCAGAACACTGCAAAAGTTGGTTTAAAAATTAAAACAAAAAATTGTCAGATCATGGACAAGTCTAGTATTAAGTTAAAATAAAAATAAAAATAATGGTCCAAATTAAAATATTGTCGATTGAAATATTGTCAAATGTCGATTAAAATTATTAAATCATGTCACACTATTTGTATTGTCATAATATTCAGTGTCAATAAATTACTCTTACTTTATAAAAAGCTATCTATATTTTTATCCTGTAAGTACTCCTTGACACTATAATAACATTTAGTCACCAGGAATTTGTGCAGCTTCGACTTGAATTGATGAACAGGTAAATTTTTGACAACATCAGGCAACTTGTTGTAAATCAATGATGCCATACAAAGAATACTTTTATTGATAAGTGCTGTTTTCCCGTATGGTATATCAATTTCTAATCTTTTTTTGTCACGTAGTTGTCTATAGTAGCTTTTAAAAGCAGTCTTATGATAATTAGGATTCAATTTAACAAAAACATTTATTTCATATATGTATAATGAAGGCAGAGTCAGAATTTTCAAGCTTTTAAAGTAGGGTTGACAGCTGGTAGTGGTGTCTACATTACACATTGCTCTAATGCATTTCTTTTGAGCTTTAAATACAGATTCCTTATCAACTGCGTTGCCCCAAGATAGAATACCATATCTTAGGACAGGTGCAACAAGACCGTGATAAGCAGCTAATACGGCTTCTTTATTAACAGTTTTTGAGAGTTTGTAGAGAGCAAATGAGGATTTATTAATTCTTTTGCAGACATATTCTAAATGTGTTTTCCATGACAGTTTATTGTCAATATTAATTCCTAAAAACTTTGTATCTGTCACAAGATGTACTAATTCGCCTTGGTAACTGACGTTTATATTTGTCAGTGGTGTTCTCTGGTGAAAGTGTATAATCTTCGTTTTATCCATATTTATTTTAAGATTATTTTCGGTTAACCATTGTATTATCGTATTTAATGTTTGATTGACTACCTGCTCATAATCATTTTCTTTGTCGTTTTTTATTATAACTGTGCTATCATCTGCAAATAGTACCATTTGTTGGTTTATATGTTTAGGAAGATCGTTGATATATATCAAGAACAGTAAAGGCCCTAAAACACTACCTTGTGGAACTCCGAATTTTATAGTTTTCGAGTTTGACTTATGTTTAATCTCATTTCGTGTTTTCTGTTTTTTTTTCTACTAACTCTTGTTTAAATCAGTGTCCATTTAAAATATATATTTGGAAACCTAGATATTCTGTATTCCAATCGGAATAAAGACACACTACCTTAAGAATATCTTTGATTTACAAATTATTTTGGTATTACGTTTGTATGAACTACGCATCCATCGCTGGCCTCTTAAGGGAGATGCGCTAAGGTAGCCCGCGAAATTCAAATTGACTTTATTTTTTTACAATTTGCATGTCAGGGTTGGGTTATATGTTGATTAAAATATGATTCGCAACCGTAACAAACTTGGCTTTACATTAATATAATCATTAGAATCAGCAATACAACTCCTTAACTTAGAATTGGCCTTCATTGTCATGATTTCATGAAATAGTCATTAAATAGGGTAATATGAACTTAGAGAGTAGTATTGATGATTTTTATGATTACAATTATATGAAAAAGTATTTGATTCGGCCGCGAATCAAATACATTTAGATCAACATACAACCTGGTACAGACCAGCAAATTGCAAAAAAACTTAATAATATTTAATTTCGCGGCTAGCATGACGCTTTTGCCTTAAGGGGGCGTACAATGGTAGGTACACTAGCGCCGCTCCTTTAAAAAAGTATTATCTCTCTAGGAGTGGCGCTAGTGTACCATTGTACGCCCCCCTACACTAAACACCATTATTACCTCACTTTTTAATTTTCCAGTACCTGTAATGTAGGTGCATAGGGTTATATGAGGAATAAAAAAAAACAATATTAAATAACAATTGTTGATATAGCAATCAGTTGTTATAGCAACAACTGATTATCTAGGGATTAAGGGATTATGTCCTGGGAATATTGATGAATCAGGTATGACAATTTAAGGAACAGACTGAGAGTACTGAATTACCGTTAATATTGACTAGCATGTCAATTTGAACTTTGAAGCCACTTCAACTAACAGCATTTTTTTTTGTGTGGGATATTTCGCATGTCAGACTTTTACTGACTAAAACCCATCCGTGTTCCTTCATTTGCCTGTGTGCCAGGGCCACGATATCCCTTTCGGACAAACTCGCAACCCTGGCAGTCATTGGCCCTAACGGACCCCGTCAATTGGTGCTGACATCTGTGTGTCGCGCGCATGGAACACGCGCCGTCAACCCGGGCCTGGTCCTTATCGAACGGTGAGCTACCCATCGATCACCGTCCGCAAGCCCGCGCATACGGTGGCCGGGAATCGGCCGGCGACTCCCGCCCGGGGCGTTTCCTGCGGCGACTAGAGGCGTGAGGGCGCGAATTTTGCCTCTCCCTCACGCGTTCCGTCTCCTCCTTCGCGAGTATTACTGCTTCGCATAAGGAGGTGACGGCCTCCCATGCAATATAGCTCCGAACCAGGGTCGGACGCGAGAGATCGCCGCCGCCGATCGCGTCCGTGAGGACACGGTCCCGGCGGTGCTCCGCCCAAGCCGGGCAGACCTCTACCGTGTCCTCCGGGCGATCCACACAGTGGTAACACCCGGGCGTTTCCTCCCGCTTTATCCTGAACAAGAACCTCCCGAAACAACCGTGTCCGGTGAGGACCTGTGTCAGGCGAATGGTCAGGACCCAGTGGCGTCTCTCTAGCCACTCCTCAAAGAGGGGACTTATCGCCACAATTGTGGCGTGCCCAATAGAGTCTGTTTTAGTAAGACTGTCTGTTAGCTGGCGTCGTGTAATATGAATACCTAAGCTTGTTATTCAGTCTTAGCTCGACCGTTAGAGTGGGCTCGGCCGCGTTTCCTGTCCAACTGTCTGAATACCGAGTGGTGTTATAAGAGTAAGACCGTTTAATCAGCGCGCGGCAGTCACAGAGAAGAGTTCTGTAGGACACGGCGGTGCTCCACCCAAGCCGGGCAGACCTCCACCGTATGCTCCACCGTGTCCTCCGGGCGATCCACACAGTGGTGACACCCGGACGTTTCCTCCTGCTTTATCTTAAACAGGAACCTCCCGAAACTCAAGTAACTCTAACTCAAAAAACTACTTACGTCGCTTTGACTATTGCCAAACCACTGTTCTGTTACGAAATTCACAAGAATACTCGCACATCTTTTTCTGCACGCAAGTTTCAACAAACACTACTTACCTGCAACATTCATATACATAATCAGCCTATAATGTTCCCACTGCTGGGACACAGGCCTCCTCGCAGCGAGAGGAAGTGGGCCGTAATCCACCACGCGGGCCTAGTGCGGGTTGTTGGACGTCACATGTCACGAATTTTTAGTTGTAGGGCATGCCGGTTTCCTCACCATGTTTTCCTTCACCGTTTTAAGAGCAGTAGTGATGAAATATTTTACACAGGGTTCGAACCCATGAAATACTACTTACTCGTAAGTCGAGGCCTTTACCACTGGGCCACCACTGCTCTCCCTCATCATTCATAATAATAAAAAAAGCAAAAAATATCTAGACCTGCAAACACGCCAAAAACCTCCTACCCTTTTATTATGTAAAATACATTTTTCCGAATACTAATCGACATCCATTTTGCGAGTGCATTACATGCAAAATCGCTCAATGGAGCCGGTAATGGGTAGTTTCCTGGCAGCCCACCCCTGCAGACTCGCCGCCGGCTGGCACCAAAATTGTGCAAACTTATGCAATGTTAGGTCCGTGTTTCGTTTGAAAAGTTTGCCAAGCCATTATGTTGTTCGTCGAGAATTTTCCGTGAGAAACCGTACCTGTGGGTACCACCCCTGGTTTCGTTTAGACGCTTTTGTTTTGTTTTATAGGTATTGCAAAATGGGTTTATTGGTAGAGGGCTGGAGCTTTCTAGGGCTCGTTTTTAGTGTTTAGGGTTGTATAAGGGAGTCTAGGGGAGATTTATGAATCAGGACGATATTTTAGTCATAGTATTCTAAACAAAAAGCAGTTAAACATAATTTGAAGGAGAATACTTTACGTTTAGGTACTGTACTTACCTACGGCTTAAAATCGGCTAATTTACTACTAAATGTTGGTAGTACGAGTATCACACCGTGTTTAAATATGAGACATGGCTCCTCAGTCCATACGGACACTTTAAAAGTAAGGTTGGTCTAAGCCAACCTCACTTTTTATAAGCATTTTGATAGAGTTTCAGTCTACAATACCTCAAAATGCTTAGCATTGATTCTCCATTATATCGAACATATTGCAGCATTAATTTGGAAATAATTAATGCTCTACTGGTTGAGGATTAATGTTAAGTAGGTACTTTATTTGACGAAAACACGATTCCATCACATTTTCACGACAGAAATAAATTACAAAGTTACCTCCAAACCGAACAATAAACCGCTGATATTAAAAAAATACTTCAAATTAGATTACGAAACTTTGCATAATAACTGAACTAAATATAAAGCAGATACTGTGTTAAATTTTATTTTTATTACCATTATTTTCACCGTAAAAAGAAATTACCTAAGCTATTGGCGCCTTGGAGCCTTTTCGCAGCCGCCTTGTCTCGCTTGCTCGCGTGACCGCTAACAGTAGTGTGATAAAGAGTGAGGTGGCGCTGAGGTATTGTGGAGACTTATAAATTGAAGTTAGACCCTCGATTTGCTATGAATTGGACAATTGCGCAACACTATTTGGTGCTGTACTTAGTCAAAATGTTTTATTTTTTTATAACAAAAGTTCTTAGATACTTTTCTCTTCTGAAAACCCGGTACTCTTGATAAAAAGCCTTTCATCCATTTCAGGCCATAACAATGGAAGGGTCATCATCAGACTACAGCGACGAGGAAGTTGGAGTCCTGGCTCGCGGTCAGAAGCTGTGGGTGCGAGGAGTCAGGTCCAACACCACTTGCGCAGACATCGTGAGGGCTTTGCAGGACACTCCCGAAGGTAAGGACAGGTTGGGATAAAAGTTGGGGCATTTTAATAAATAAAAGGTTTATTGTTTTTCGTCAAGGTTTTAAGATCAAACTTAATTCAGGACTTTGGGTGGGGGTGGTTAGGTTAATAGGTTAGCTATGACTTCATCATCGTATCAACTATTATATAGTAAGACGTCCTCTTAACATAAGGTCCAGTTGAAAACCAGCGTCAGGCACTAGTTGTCTGGCATTAATGCTGAACTGGGCCTATTTGGCGCAGCCGTGAGGCACTCAATACTATTTTAAGCATTTGTTCTGTTTTTGTTTTTTGTGTGAATATTGTGTGCCTTCCTGTGTCAAATAAATTTATTTTCTTTCTTTCTTTCTTTCTTTCTATTACTACTCAACTCTTTTTTTAATAATACATGCTTCTATTTCGAAAAACGGCTTATAAGCTCACCACATCCAACTTTATAAATGAACTTTCCTTCGAAATTAAGCATCTTGTAGAAACCTAATTCAAGAACTATTTTCTGTGACAGAGTATAAAGGATTAGAAAGGATATTTTGATCTTCGATATCAATTCAATAATTAAATAAAAATCAAACATTTTAAAGGAGCACCAACAAACTGACAGAGGAAAGCAAATGTTGCCAGACTTGAAGCAGGGACGCTTCGCTCGCTCGGTCAATTAAATTAATAATGTTAAGATATTTGTTATTACAACAGGAGGCGGAGTGAGCGAGCAAGGCGAGTGGGTGCTGGCTGAGAGGTGGCGAGGAGTCGAGAGACCATTACCACCGGATGTACCGGTGCTGCACGTGCTAGCAGCATGGGGAGACGCCAGGCATGAGGTCTGTACCTATACCTATTGAGTTAGGGAGAATATTAATTTACCGGATCCTCTAAACACTTTATAGGTCACTTTTGTCCGAAGCGTTAATCCAAAGCATCATCCGAATGTTCTGCCGTTTTATAACTTCCATAGTTTCATTTTTGACTTGAATCCTTACCCGACTTAAAGTCACATTTTTGATTTTGGTTTATCTCTTTGACCACCGTTATGTTTTTTCTTTCGCCGTAGTCAGCCTTCTTTAGTCAAGCAACGGCCGAACATTCAGCCGATACGGAATTATGTTCGGAGTAGATCCGCAACCGGCGTGCGTGTATGACCAGCAAACTAATTCACGTAACTAAAGAAGTGCGGTAGCAGTGCAGTTGCAATTAAGTTTCGATCAAAACAACGCATTTCGTATTCTACTATTATCTACGGCTGTCAGATACTATATATATTCAGCTATTACTCAAACTTAAACTTCATTGCACCTGCACTGCAACTTGATCGGCGCGTCATGAAATTACGTGAATTAGCCCTCTGATGTATGAACAAACGAAACAAAAGGAGTATGTAAGGACCGTAGCAAGTGGCGTTCTATAGTTTCTGCCTACCCCCATGGGAACAAGGCGTGAGTTTATGTATGTATGTATGTGTCTATACACTTATTAACCTTCATAAGATGGACACTTTTAAATTAATGAACCTGTAAAATATTTTTGCGCTTGTAATTTTGCACACGTTTTTTAGGGTTCCGTAGTAAACAAGGAACCCTTATAATTTAGCCATCTCCGTCTGTCTGTCTGTCTGTCTGTCCGTCCGTCCGTCTGTCCCCGGCTTAGCTCAGAGACGCTAAGTCCTAGAAAGCTGTAATTTGGCATGGGTGTACATATAATATTGATTACGCCGAGAAAGTCGTAAAATAAAACCATAAAAACATTTTTTATATGTTGCACGCAAAACGTACCCTTGCACGTAAAACGGGGATGATATTATTTTTCTCATCCATTACATGGTGTGGGATATCGTTGAATAGGCCGTTTAAAAATATTGTGGGTCTGTGAAAAACATTTTTCAATTCTGAGATCCGTTTGCGTAATATTAAGCTTTAAAGTGCAATTTTTTGTTTAGAGTCAAGTGTCCCCCCCCCCCCATGCCAGCTAAGTGGTTGGTTTTGGGTATGTGAAAAAATCTATGACAGTAGTATATATAACGAAATTAAAAGGACAACTATCATAGCTAAGGAGGGTTTACAAGTTAACGAGTAATCGTCGACCAACTTAAATTTGGAGTTGAAGAATTGACCGTAACGTATATAGATGTATGGGAGAGCATGTTTTTCAACTACAATGTTAAGTTTATTTTTGGGATGAATTCATCCTAACTACGGAACTCTTCATTGTGCGTGGTCCGACACGTACTTGGCCAGTTTTTTTAATAATTGCTCGTCGCAGTAACTAAGCTAAGGTACCCCGACCAAAATGGGTTAGGTTAGAAGTGTGACCATCCGCTAAGTAGGTAAACCAAGCTGATAGGTACCTACGTATTTTAATATACTTACTTCCGTGAAGTTTGCAGGCGACTCCATTTAATCCTTCGTAGGTAAGACCTACCTACTGGTAAATAACAAGAAGCGACGTCCCAGGCCCTTATCAAAAAAGCATATTATAAGATTAAGGACTACGTTGAAAACAAGGAAGTTTGGCATTAATTCCTTCTGTACATGTGGCTTCCCTGGTACCTCATTGACGGCAAACTATGTACATGTCTATTAAGTGCTCTCAAATTACGATGTTTTTTTAATATTTTTTTATGTTTTTTTACAAACTTCACTGACATAATGTTTTTTTTATTTGATTTTATTATAACTAGAATTTGAATTTCAACAAGGTTCTAACTTTTATTATTTTAATCATATTTTATATTGTTTTTTTGTTAATGTGAGGACGTTGTAGGCATAATAGACTGATAGATCTGTAGACCATTTTTTATTTTGTTAAGTACCTGGTACTTTTGATGGGCCTACGCTGTCCTCTCATACCTATTAACACTGTAATTTGAAAACATTGTAAAAGCCAATGTTTTTTAAAAGAGTAACCGTGGTGTTTCTTGCCGGCTCTTCTCCATGGGAAACGACCAAATGGAACCGTGCACCTAGCTTCTGACGTTTCATGTGTCTTATGTGAAATAAAAATATTTTAGATTTGCTTGATTGTCTAGGAACATAACTAAGCATCAGCCTATACTATAAAATTTATTTGTGACAGTGTAACAATTTAAAACTTGAGGTGTTAGCACATACTGGTGCAGTGTGTTCCTCTGTCTCACCATCTTCCTGTTTTTCCAGGTTCGTTTAGCCCTTCGTCGTATTTCAAGTGGAGGAGAAGACGACTCTGGTCGAGACAGCGATGGTGGAAGTCGGGGTGGGGCGCGACGGCGGAGAAGACGAGGCCTTAGGGCAGCCACCCCCCCTCCGAGGGCCAAGAGTGAAGACCCAGCGGCCAGACTCGTCTCAGTCATACACCATCAGACCAGGACAATACACCAGCAGCTTGATAAATTAAGGTATGAAACAATATTTACGAAACCTACTTAAATGGTGATAATGACTGCAGTAGGTAATTAGAAGAAACTGTTGTATCCTGATAAAAGTCTTCTTTTAGACGTTTTTAGTTTAGAATTTCGACCTTGTAGAATCTGAATTAGATCATATATATGCGCAGTCTTACGTCTTTGAGATACTTCTAAATCATAATAATTTCGTACACACTGTAAAACAAAATTCTTATTTTACATTTACAGAGAACAAGAAAAACTCATTGATCACCTAGAAGACCAGACACACAAGAATCGTATGGAGAAACATGGCACCAATTACCTTCTCGAATCTTACCTCCGAGACCTGGGCAGGTGTAGCGAAGTCAACGACAGCCAAGCAGGGAATAGTGACAGCGGAGTAGGCGTAGGAAGTGGCACCCCACCAAGACGACACACCAAACACAAATCAAGAAGAGAGAGACACCTCATGAGAGAACATTACTTCACGAAAGAACTCACAGACATATGCCAAGTAAATTCTGAAAGGCTAATGCAAAGTCAAAACGATACAGACTCCGAAGCATCCGCCGATGAACTATCTAGGATACGAGAAGAAATCGAAATGTTGGAGAAATTAGCAATAGTAAACAAAAGATTACACCGAGAAGAGGAACTAGTTGTAAGACTTACAGCTAAAGTCAAACGGTACATGGACGAAAACAAGGCAAACAGCTGCGAAAATGCATCTCAAGTGACGATGCTGTTGGACAAAATTGACCAGGAGTTAGTGACAACGGCGAAAGAGATGCAAGGTAACGCTGTAGAGTTGGCAAAAGCTGACAGTGAGATAGAAAGTAGACTGAAACTCCTTGATGAATTGACATTAGAATTAGAGGAAGAAGAACTGCAGAATACAGTTTTAGAGAGACAGCTAAACGAAGCTTCGAGTCGTCAACCTATTCTTCTGCAAGACAGCTACGTACCTGTTTTAGACCAAACAAACCTTAACGAGACGTTTAACTATGGAAGCCCTGGTTATGTCCTCGACACGTTGGTATGACATAGGTTTAAAATCGGAATTATTGTCCCAAAGATGTTATTTTCAAATTACCATATTGTAAGTAGTATACTGTAAGTGGAATTATGGAGAGCAACCTTAATGAAGAATTATTAATGTACCTACATCAAGTGTGAGATGAGAATGAGAGGCATAAAAAGAAAGACATTTAAATATTGTGACTTTCTAATATTTGAGATATGAATTAAGTGACCCATTAAGCGCTTTTATATTTTTTAATATGACGATATAACCTATCGTGCACGTCAAGATAACACAGGAGAGTAAAACTTATGGAAATATAGAAGATGCTTTATATTTCCGTCTACGATAACGTATAAAAGCGCACAACGTCCGTTAGTATATTTTTTAACGTCACGATATTATCGTGGCTGTCCGGGTCCACGTCCATAAAATGTTTGGAGATAACGTTATAACGTTTATTTCCATACATTTTACTTCCCTGTGTTATCATGATGCCATGACAACACAGATATTTCTTCACGTTAGAAATTATACAAGCGCACATTGCTGGAAATTTAAATTGTAAAAGACACTCCTAATAAGCTTACTAAAAGAATAGCAAAAACTCCCTCCAACTTTACCTGCATCAAAAGATTAAGGTTATTTAAGAATTTCTAGATTATTTTAAACATTATTTACACGCATGTATCTGATATTTTATTTTAATAGTAAGTATTTAAGTAACAATGACAATACATCAGTGGTGCTAAGACTTACCTAATGTAACCAAAATTAGGACTCATAATGTAATAAGTACTTAAAATAGTTTTTGTTTATATCTCCATCTGTATTTTCTTTACTATAGCTTTTGCCCGTGGCTTCGCCCGCGTGGATGTCGAAATAACAAAACCTATATTTAATTCTAATACCAAATATGTATAAAAACCACCAATCACAGTACATTTAACCCTAAGCCTAGTCAAATTATCTTCCGACAACGACAATAAAATACTTATTCATAAATATTTGACCAATCCTTTACACCTACCACTCTAATGTGTTAACAATAAACTTTATCTAACACAACTCATGGCTTGGTTAGGCAAGTCAGTCAGGGTGTCATTGTGTCCTTTTATAATTTCTAAGGCTGCGTCCTATAGCGATCGTCGCGTTCACAATTATGTAACTTTTGTTCGGTAAACTAGAAAACGCCCTCTGTCAGCGCGTCCACGCGTTCAGGTTTACCGAATAAAAAGTGACTTATGTGAACGCGGTGATCGCGTATTCGTGCAACGGTCGCTTTTAAATAGGACGCGGGGTAACGTGACGATATTATCGTGGAGGTCTACGGCAGCACGTTAACACAGGAAAGTAAAATGTACGGAAATACCTATATGAAGACGCTTTAAAATTTCCGTCCTTGATAACGTTATAACATGCATCGACGTTTTAACATCAACGGTAAAATCGCTGACGTCGACGTCCACGATAACGTGACGTGCAGAATTATAAAAGTGCACAATAACAGCTTATTTGAGAATGCTGGTTATATGGCCAAATGCTATGCTGCACAGTGAAATAAGTCTCTATAGAATATAGTGGAGAGATTTTTAATCAAATGTCTCTTATATTAACTTAAATCACAAGACGGAGACACCTCGACGGACGCAGCGCCGGTAGCGCGGAGATTCCGTGCTCTGTGGTTGAAACAAAATCAGCCATTTGTTACAAGAGAATAGGCTATATTTTTTAAACATTCAAAATGAGCCAAGCAAATTTTTTTATGCGAACCATCCCAAATTAGTTGTTAAAATGTTTATAATTATTAATTATGTTTATCTAAGTGTACATAATACAAATATACAACGATTATATAGAAGCATGTATTTTATTTTAAAATATAAGCAGATTCTTATCTACACTACTTCTACTAATAAAATCCGAATAATTGCTGGTTGCAACACTTACCTGTTTTGTTAACTAGCTTAGGTCAAGTGTACCTAGCTACAGATACTATTTTAATCAATGACGTATTATATATAGACACGTTATCAACCAACATCTCGGCGCTTAAAAACGGCGACGATATAAATTAAAAACAAACATACCGTCGCGCGACAGGTTAGTGCGTGACTGAGCGCAATGTGGCCAATTGGCTTCATTTCATGTTGCCATTTTAGAGTGCGGACAACGTATCTATAGTTTTATACATAATTGATTTTAATGTTAACATTGTATTTGATTTGATTTGAATAATTAGTTCCACGAAATTTTCAATAACGACAGCCATTTGGTATACAACAGTAGTTAATTAAAACTGAAGTCATGTTTTGAGGAACAGGTTGATATAAAAGTAAATATATAGGTACAATACTTTAATTAATTCTAAACACTAATTCACAAGTTGATGGTTATCCGACTAATTCTCAAATCACAATGGCAGCGATTGTGATTTGACCTATTTGACCTACAATGAAATTAGCAATCGAAAACTGCAGAGCACCATGGAAAAACCCACCGAGGGTGTTTGGTACAATGAGATGACAATGTCATTATTTTTGACGTCTAAGCGCTTTTGGGATTCTCCTGACATATATATTATAGTCTATGGGTGCAGTGGTAACGTTAGGTGGTAACGGCCTCTACTTACCAGTAGTAAGTATATCGTGGGTTTGAAGTTCGAACCCAGACGGGCGTTTAATTACTTTGTGTACCTAAATTATTTTATCACCACTGCTCTCAAAACGGTGAAGAAAGACATCGTGAGGAAACGGGCATGTCCTAGAACCAAAAAAATCGAAGACATGTGACATCCAGCAACGCGCACTAGGCCCGCGTGTTGGAGTATGGCCCACTCTCTCTCATAGAAAGAGGTCTGTGTTCCAGTAGTGGCAACATTATAGGCGGATTATGTATGGTCTATGGACTCCAGGGTTCCTGTACGTGCGTGGGTTCTGGACTTTGATTCCCAGGTCGGAGTAAAAATTCATTCCTTATTTATTTTATTTTATTTATATAAAAAGGTTGACCTCTCATTCTGCGGAAATCCTACACAATGCGAGATCAGCTTATACTAGAAATGTATAGCTTGATGTGTAGCCGTCTGTACACCAACAGCTTCTGTATACAAAATATATCAAATAAAAGTAGATAACAGTCATGAGCTTATACAGTTGCCAATAACAGGTGAACGAGCACTCTCAAATACAGTGATAACCTAAGGTAAGAACGAAATTAAACAAAAGTGGTTATGAACAGAAGAAGTACAAAATGACACGAGAAATAAGGTTGCAAGAAATACCTACGTACCTACTAACACAACAAATCTTTAGATGATGTAAGTAATTTATGGAGTCATGATAAATGTCAACACGTGGAGTGGATTTTTTTTCCCTTATTAAATGGTAATGGGAATTGAATACCTACGGCCTACCAATTAAAATACTTACAGGTCTTGTCATCTATTCGACTCCCTCGTTGGTCTAGTGGTCGCAACCGCTCCTGTTTAGGATGAGGCCCTGAATTCGATTCCTAGGCCGAGCAGTTATTGGGTTTTTCCATTAGGAATTTCTCAGATGCAGCCCGGAGTCTGGATTTGTGCTTGGCTCATGGCAATAGGCTTGCCCCCTATTACATGGGACTTAAACATAACTGGCGAAATATGGGTGCCTATGCTATAGGTAGGTACACCTCTGCCTATCCCTTCGCGGATTACAGGCGTGATATTATGTTGTTTGTAATTTAACCTGAGTCGTAGTTACCTTCATATATTGTGACAAAGTTCAAATTCCATTGCAACCTAATATTTTAGCAGCTTTTATGGCAAACATACATAACATAAACTCGTAGGTATACAACTTTAGATTTTGTTTACACTAAACCCGAAAAGGGGTCATTGTACTTATCATTTTGAACAACTTTTTCTATGGGACCAACCTTGAAATCGCAAAAAGATGTTCCATACATTTTGTCGATTTAAGTGCACCCATTTCTTCCCGTGGGTGTCGTAAAAGGCGACTAAGGGACTTACTAGAGAATGGGCAGCAGCGTTCTTTATGCATTTTTAAAACCATACTGCGGTCGCCAACCCGCCTGCCAAGCGTGGCGATTATGGCAAATCCTCCCCCCCCCCCTATTTGGGGGAGGCCATGTCCAGCAGTGGACGTCTTTCGGCTGAAATGATGAAGTGAACACAAATGTAGGGAACGGCTGATTTTTTTTTGCGATTTCAAGGTTGGTCCCATAGAAAAAAAAAATCAAAATGATGAGTACAATGACCCCTTTTCGGGTTTAGTGTAAACAAAAACGAATGTTGTATAGGTAGCATCATTTAATTTTAGCAAATTCTATACATTTAATTTAGGCAATAAAAGAGCTCAGTACAGTCCGCCAGGCCTACTCTGAGCTTTGCATTTGTGTGGGTACACATAGATAGTGCAGGTGTGACGTATCAACAACGTAACGTGGTCTAGTATGAGACGCAACTCCGCCGCGCACCTTCCTCACTTCATGGTAAGTATGATTAAATTAGCTAGCGAAACTCCGCATACGTGATGGGTATCGATCGATATCTACAGGGTTATTTTTAAAACGTCAATAACCTCTTAAGGGGTTATTGTACTCATCATTATGAACAACTTTTACTATGGGACCAAACCTGAAATCACGAAAAAAAAATCAGCTGTTCCCTACATTTTAACGAATTATCCGAACATAAATGTAGGGAACAGCTGGTTTTTTTTCGCGATTTCTGTTTTGGTTCCATAGTAAAAGTTGTTAATCTACTCGACAAAATAAAAAGATTTGATGATATTTTTTGGGGGGTCAAGGACCGCTGGTAGTGTTGTTGTTACTTGAAGTATGAGTTGAGAAAAACTGTTTTTGAAGTAAAACTTCTTTACGCACGCTTGACTTGGGGAGTAAGCTGGTGAATGCGTGACGAGAGCGTTACGAAAATGTGATTGGGCGAGGCGAACGGAGGTTGAGGGAAATTTGAAGTAAAACTTCTTTTGCTAGCGTGGCGCGAACGGTGATTTCTGTTTTACTTCAGTCGTGTGATCACACTCGTTTTTTTTCTTTGTTTTATCATGTTTAGATATCGATGGATACCCATCACGTCTTCGGAGTTTCGCTAGCTAATTTGACTTCACCCTGTATAATGAGCGACTGTTCCTGACCTGGCAATCGAATCCAGGACCAGCCAGCGCATGCGATCACTAGACAGCAATGAAGCAAAGGCAATGGGCAAAAGTGGTCCAAATACCCACGACTAATAAGACCTAATCCGCCTTATTACAAAACAAGATTTATATTTTGACATGGCTTAAACCATGGAGCCAGTTTTTGTAATAAGAACGTAACAGTGATTGAAATACCGTTCTTTATACAAAACTGAAAACTTAGTTCGGTATTAAGTTGTCAGTTTTGTGTTAAGGAACTTTATCATAGTCGGAATAAAGTTCTAAATTCAACAATGGCTCCATGTTTTAAACCTAGGTCTGAAGATAAACCTTGTTTTGTAATAAGGGGGAATGTGACTAAATAGTCTTTTAACTATGGAGTATTTTTTTATTCAGATACCCGCCGAAAATAATCTGTCCAACCGTGGACCGATGACTTGGTGAAGGTCGCAGGAATCCGCTGGATGCGACAAGCACAGAACCGGTCGAAGTGGCGATGCATAGGGGAGGCCTATGTCCAGCAGTGGTCGTCTTTCGGTTCAAATGATGATGATGAAGTAAGATGTTCATTATGAGGATAGCGAATGAAACAAAATAAGGATAGTAAAAATCAAAAGTTTTATTGAATATAAATTGATAAAGTAATAATAAAATGCGATTGTCTCATTTCTTGTGCCTTGGCCAGTGTTCAGGAAGACGACTTTAAATAAATGTTGCTAAGCATAATTTTATATTTTTACTACAGAGGCTTCTGGCTAAGTAACAGAAGCACGGGTCGATCGATCAAGGATCCGGTCCGTGGATGGGCGAACATCCATTTCGTATCGAGACCCCACGTCAATCCCGAATTCGTAGAACTTAAGGGCGGGGACAAACAGAAAAAACGTAAGACGAGTACGCGTCGCACACGCGGCGCCCCTTCAATAAATTTTCATACAAAATGTATAGAAGCGTCGCGACACAAAATAAACAGAAAAGACAGGGCGCGGGCGAGATGGGTCCCGGGCACATACGTCTGCGACGCGACCTCGTCTTACGTCTTTCCTGTGTGTCCCGCCCCTTAGACAGTCATGACGGGTAGTCACGTCTTACCGACGTGTATGGTGGTACTCAGTAACGGTGTTGTGAAAGTCAGTTATGCAGTATCCCCATGTAGTTAAGATAGGATGCGGACCCAACATAGTTGGAAAAAATTTCGTAGATTATTATGGTTATACCGTGGATTGATTAAAGTAGGTACTTCGTTTAGCAACACGTACCAAAATTAGCACTTAACCTAAACACTGGCCAAGGCAGGCCTTTAAGCAAGCAACGGGAAGGGAGACGCTGAATAACAGTGTCATTAAAGACGACAAGACTGGACTTGCCATGGTAACGCGGAAAACAGTTGATAGATCCGTCACTCATGGTGACGTCAGTATCGCCGTCACTCTGAAGACGCTCTTCATTTACTCCGTATCCATTGCCACCTGGAAAAATAGAGAAATTCAGCTTAGAAATCTGTTTTGTAGACAAGAAAACTGGGACGAGAGCCCTTATTACGTAATACACTCAAATGACAAAACCTTTCAAATAAAATCTGTGTAATGGCTAAAATAGCACAATTTAATTAATAATATTATTTAGGTAAGTATACTGATCCCATTTCTTCCCGTTGGTGTCATAAAAGACGACTCTAAGGGACTTACTAGAGAATGGGCAGCAGCGTTCTCTATGCATTTTAACCAGGGACCATTTTGGTTACCCATTGAAAGGGTTTTCGATAGGGTTTTCTAAGCGGTTAAACAAAAACCCTTACGATATGGGTAACCCTTAAGAACGGCTTAAATTAGATTTTGGTAACCCATTGAAAGGGTTTTTGATGAAAACCCATACGGTGTATGTAACCCTTTTCAACGGCTTAATTTAAGCCATTCAAAATTACCCACACCGTATGGGTTTTTGATTAACTGCTTAGAAAAACCCTATCGAAAACCCTTTTTTAAAATAGTAACCAAAATGGTCCCTGGGTAGAATAGAGATAGAATTGGTCATGCTACGCGTACTGGGCGGATATCGAAATAACATAATAATGATTTTTCATGTTACTGGGATTCAAGTAGGTATATATATTGAATGGGTTATCATGTAACCCTTTCACTGGGGTTCAAGTATAAAACCCATTCAATGGGTTATCATGTAACCCTTTCAATGGGTTTCTAGTATAAAACCCTTTCAATGGGTTACATCATGATAAAGGTAACCCATTGAATGGCTTAAGTCTTAACCGGGGTTGTACGGTCTCTGGTGTTTTAACACCATACTGCGATCGCCAACCCGCCTGCCAAGCGTGGCGATTATGGAAAACCCCCTCCTTTCAGTGGATGTCTTTCGGCTGAAATGATATTATGATGATGAAGTATACTGAGAGCAGTGGTGGCCCAATGGTAACGGCTGCGACTGACGAGCTGCATGGACGTTGTTGTGAGGACGTTTTTTTTTTTTTTCCTTCTGGCTTCGCACGGTTTGTGCATTTAGCCAATGTCAAGTTAGTTCTATTGATGAAATGAATTATAAATGCATGATGATGATATCCCCGCCTACTCCCCTTGAGTTTCAATAAAGATGTGGAACTTTACTGAGTCCTCACGCGGACTTCTTGAGAGAACTTGAAGCGAAGTTGCACTGTTTTGTTTCATTTGCCTACACTAATGCACTGTTCACAAACACTTAATGGTTAATAATCCACCATTATTACACATTAATATTCGGCTAAACACCAATTTTGGAAAATTAAACAAACTGCTGAACATGACGCTTCACTTTCCCGCCAAGAAGTCCCGTGTGAGGACGTTGTAGGCTTAATATACTGTAGATCTGTAGACCATTTTCTATTTTGTTAAGTACCTGGTAATTTTGACGGGCCTACGCTGTCCTCTCATACTCTGAAAATATTGTAAAAGCCAATTTTTTTTTTAAAAGAGTAACCGTGGAGTTTCTTACCGGCTCTTCTTCATAGGAAACGACCAATTGGAACCGTGCACCTAGCTTCTGACGTTTCATAAGTGCCCATGTAGGCTTATGTGAAATAAAAATATTTTTGATTTTGATTTTGTATGTAGGTCGTAGATTCGAACCCAGACAGACGCTTTACTTTGTGTAAATTATTTTTCAATACACTTCTTCGAAAACTGGTTCATATCGCACTACGATTAGGTTCACAACGCAATGTATTTCACACGCGTGAGATTTATTTTCCAACATATGTGCGGTAATCAAAATTGCCACAAATAACTTACACCTATACTTAGTCCAAATTTGTTCAATGCCTCTATTAGTTTATTTTAAATTAAAATTTAGATAATGTTTATAAATAGAATACTATGATTATTACAATAAAAAAAACGTTTATGAACAAATTAACATTTGTGTTCTAAACTCCAAAATATTTGAATTTTCTATTTTTCATAGTAGGCTGTTTATCGGCTTTATACCTTTGCTTCTCCTTCAACCAGGCGAAAGCAAAGCGCGGAAAAAAAAGAAAATTAAATCATAGTTTCCTAATAATTCATGACAAAAATATTTTTCGGTATTTTATTTTATTTCTTCAAATGTCCACGTGTATCAAACGACGTTTATCAATACATGATAAACGTCGTTTGATACACGTGGACATTTACTATTATAACCTCTCTAAACGGAAACCACGATGAAGGAAAACAGTGAAGAAACCGGCATGTCCTAGAACCAAAAATTCAAAAACATGTGACATCTACCAACCCGCTGCTGGGCTCGCTTGGTGGATTACGGCTCACTCCCTCTCACCGAGAGGAGGCGTGTGTCCCAGCAGTGTGGTACTACCTACTACTGATTATGCTATTATGCTTTAAGTATACTTTATCTTTAAGTTTAATAAAATATAAGTAGGTACCTAGGTAACGATAAGAATCTACTGCGGGAAAAGTATGTGCCGATTATTGCCCTTTTATTTTAAAGTAAAATAATTAAAAAAAACAGTTTTTTATGCGGTATTCGGTCGAACAGCAAAATTGGCCCGGATCGAAGAGATAGCGGGACGAACTTGATTTTTTTCTTAACGGTTGGCCAGCCATAGATAAGGAGGGAAGGGAGGCCTTCGCCCTGCGTTTAGACACAAAAGGCTGATAACGAATCGGATACGAAAATCCGTTTCATATAAAAAAAAACACAATGACATGCTGTGTGAATGACCTGTCAGTTAAAATAAAAATAACCAAGACACTCACTATCAAAATGCTGCAGCAGTATCGGTACTAATTCACCGGCGTAGTAGGTATCATCACAACACTAGGCGGTTCTGGGGTTTCATCGCTCCCAGGGTCAACCTCTGCCATTGTAGTCCTTTTAAAATCACCTGACTTTATAACGATCACCGGCAAGTCTACAACGTCGGGAGCATACGCCCATTTCCTGTACAGGTCCCTGGCCAAAGTCAAAGGTGTAGACCATGGTCGTTCCAAACTGTTATATACAGTTCGGCTGGTAACAAATGGTACTTCAACATTAGCTGTCACAACACGCCGAGTCGCCTTCTCATTAAAATCTTCGCCAGCTTCCTTCGCCTTCAAAGTGGCAGTCAAAAACGTTGACCACCTTGGATAGTAATAATTTTTGAATACTTCTGCCCATTGCTTACAAGCATAATCGGAAATCTCTCCATTCGGTCCCCAAAGAGTGATCTGGTTTCGTGCGTTTAACTCGTATAAATCAGCTTCGTCAGGATCATCCCCTAAACCCCTCGCTTTAAGGAACCATTTTGTTGCAGTGAAATGTTCGTTTTCCTCCAATATTTGATTGATATCGCTCAGCGCATCGAGAAAACGTTTAATAGACGCGTCATAAACGAAAGTGTTTGTGGATCTGTCGTTGACAATGTTCACGTAAAGCTGTTCTGCTCTGTATTGTAGAGCTTGCCGCGTCACATCCACTACGTCATATTGATAGCCTTCAGTGTCCGTACACCCGTCAACATTGAGGAATACAAGCTTTCTAAACGCCTGGAATAAATCATAGCTTTTATACCAAGCCCAAGGTTTTATTTTCAAACTAGGTCTTCGAGTTGTGACGTATTTGCCTCTGACTCTATTTAAGCCGTTAAAACTATAAACACTTTTGAGCAAATACTTCCAAGCTTCTGCAGTGGCGTTGCATCCGTATCTTCTCTCGGCGTAGTCAGCGACCCATGCATCGAGATCTTGCACTGGAGATTTGCGCCAGGCAGACTCCAACATCAAATCGTACACCACATAGTTCTGGTTGATGCCTTCAGGAGTGAGGCCTATCCCGATCATAGTGCTGTTAGCTCGGGACCTCACTTCATAAACATCTTTGTTTATGGTCACCATGTTACCATACATGCCCAGTGTTCCACCGAAATTGTGTAGCATGCACCAGATGAAAGGTTGACCAAAATACATTTGATAAAGGTCGTACTGGGGCCACTGCTCTGATTGCAGGTCGAGTATGAGCATCCTGCCATTTGGTACGGAATTTATAAAACCTCGCACCCTACTGACCGGCCATGACAGCGGAGCATCCACAAACATCCAATTCTGAATAAGCCATACTGCATCTTTATCAAAATCCGCAAGTGTGTAAAATATTTTTTTAGCTGTCTCCTGAACAAATGGTGTGGAAAGCAGCGTTATATGGACTTCATTGAAGGGATCAGCAGTGTAAATGTGACTTACTGGCGCTTGTATAGTGATTTCATCCAGAAACATTTTCCCAATTACGGAAAACAAAGGGTCAAATGGGTCCAAGAAAAAGCCGCAGCAGTACTCATTTTCGAATTTATTCCATTGATCCACTTTATGAAACGTAGTATTGGGAAATAGCTTCGCGAAAGACACTGGAACGTGACCATTAAAAGCTGGTAATACATGAACCATGCCGAGATTACGCATTCTATCGATGATATCATTTTGAATGTCGGTTTGTAAGTTATGCCAGGATTTTGGCAAGGGACCTCCCCAACCGTGGACGTTACCCATTCGAAGCCATGACAAAAACGCTGGTCCGGTGAAGTGTTTGTCTATTTCTTCTTGCGTCATGCCCACCTGGCGGTAAACTTGCGCCCACGCAGCTTCCTGAGCCACTGGTGCCAGTGCCAAGTTGATTCCATTGAGCGCCATCCATTCTACATGTTGTCTGTAGTCATAAATGTTCCACCAGACGAAACTATACGACGCGGTACATACATTTTGGTAGTACCGGAATCTGTCGTTAGCGACCACTATTTCATCCACTTCCGGTAGCTGATCGGGTATATTTACGTGCTTGGTTTGCCACTCAATTTGACTCTTGCAATATTTTTTGAGATAATAGTTGAAACCCCACACTGCCGCCACGCCTGTGCTGGCTTTGATGTTCAGTATCCCTGCATGTGTTTTTAAGCGGAAGGAGTCTTTATTATTTTTGAATAAGAGAGGATCTATTTCGACCGATACTTTTTGAGAGTATTGGGCGATGATTTCTAATGCTGAACGTTTTTGAACATCGGTTGGTACCACGGTTTGTAGTTTAGTGGGGTCTAAGTATTCTAAGTTTATTGCCGACGCGAGAGCTCCTATTAGAAGCGTCGATACGATGAACCGCCACATGACGAAGGCGAAGTCTCACTGCCGACCGGCAAGTCGGCAACAACAGAAGTGTAATTCAGTGTTATTGTATACGTCGCAGTTTGAATATTGAATTGGTAACATCACAAACTATCCGGACTGATAACATAACTGTCACGTTGTAAAGGTTTCTACTACGCTTGATAAAATACTTTCCGATATTGTTGGGAGGGTAGTTTAGTGATGTCCGATTTGTCAAAAACATGTTATTTTTTGTAAAATTTTATTCACACCTTACAAGCTTAAATTTAAAGGTATTTTCGGATATCTTGATGTAAATGATAGATGTCAATAATGTCAATGATAATTTAAATTTGCTGAATCCAAATGTGTATACACTGTGGCATTTTAATCGTCTTACAACGGCAGCCCACTGCATGTATCGAATGCCTACTAATCGTTCATAACAGTTTTTTTTTAACATAAAAAAAATAAAAACAAATAAAATTTACGCATGATGTAGTTTGAAACACCCCGTTACGAGCCTTGCGCTACATTCCGCGCCACCTTTGGAGCGTAAGGCTCGCCGCGCGTAACAGGATGATGATGTACATCATGCGTCATAATGAATAATTAAAAAAACCGGCTAAGTGCATGTCGGACCACGCACAATGAAGGGTTCCGTAGTTGGGATGAATTTATCCCAAAAACAAACTTAACATTGTAGTTGAAAAACATGCTCTCCCATACATCGATATACGTTACAGTCAATTCTCCAACAGCAAATTTAAGTTGGTCGACTATTACTCGTTAACTTGTGAAGCCTACTCTGCTGTGATAGTTTTCCTTTTAATTTCGTTATATATACTATTGCCATGAATTTTATCAAATATCCAAAACCAACCATATAGCTGGCAGGGGGGGGGGACACTTGACTCGAATAAAAAATAACACTATAAAGCTTAATATTACGCAAACGGATCCCTTTATTGAAAAATGGTTCTGACAAACCCACAATATTTTTGAACGGCCTATACAACGATACCCCACACCATGGAATAGCCGAGAAAAAAATATCATCCCCATTTCACGTGTAAGGGAGGTACCCTAAAAAAAAATGTTTTTCATGGTTTTATTTTACGACTTTTTCTGCATGATTAATATGTATACCCATGCCAAATTACAGCTTTCTAGGACTAAGCGTCTCTGAGCTAAGCTGGGGACAGACGGACGGACGGACGGACGGACAGACAGACAGACAGACGGACATGGCGAAACTATAAGGGTTCCTTGTTTACTACGGAACCCTAAAAATATACTATATTATTCTAATGTTAATAAAAAAAAAACTTTGTGAATGATTAGTAGTCATTGGTTACATGAAGTGGGCTGCCGTTGTAAGACTGAATAACTGAATATCATCCAAAATGTCGCTTCAAACAAATAGCCTTTCACCCCTCGAATTATTATTACTTTTTTTTGCAATTAGTACTATCATCATGCCTTTATTCCCGAAGGCTTCGGGAGAGGTGAACCTATAGTATAGTACACCTCCTCATTTCACCAGTTACGTATCGTGTTCGCTAATTTGAACAACAGAACACTAATATCACAAGTACACTGCTACAAGGATCTTTTGGCTCTTGAATGACGTTGACAGGATGAACATTTGTGCAATTATTTTGTGAAATGTCACTTGAAATATATTCAAAACACAAAATGGCGGCGTTAATTCCGATTTTCGCCAACCCACCAAAATAATTTTGTAGCGCTATACTTACGACTAGCATTTGACCATTTTTTTTTTTTTTTTTTCTTTTCCTTCTGGCTTCGCACGGTTTGTGCATTTAGCCAATGTCAAGTTTTAGTTCTTGTATAATATTGATGAAATGAATTATAAATGCATGATGATGATATCCCCGCCCACTCCCCTTGAGTTTCAGTAAAGATGTGGCACTTTACTGAGTCCTCACGCGGACTTCTTGAGAGAACTTGAAGCGAAGTTGCACTGTTTTGTTTCATTTGCCTACACTAATGCACGTTCACAAACACTTAATGGTTAATAATCCACCATTATTACACATTAATATTCGGCTAAACACTAATTTTGGAAAATTAAACAAACTGCTGAACATGACGCTTCACTTTCCCGCCAAGAAGTCGACCATTTATTTGTAACAAATTGTAAAACAACTCCGTATAAAGTATGTAACAAAAACCCTGTTGTTCCTTTTAGGGACGTAAACATTTACCTACAAGCACAACATTGGTGGAATCATAATTTAATAAAAATGAGTATTGGCTAGTCGAGAAGTCAAAATCAAAGAATGAAAAAGTTTAGAAATGAGTTAAACATTACAAATATTAATAAATAAAATATTTATTTTTGTTAACAGTTTTTATAAATGACTTGCTTTATTACGTATGTATACCGATTCTTAAAACGTAGGTAGAATAAACAACAGGGTTTTTGTTACATAATGTATAAGGTGATCAGACACTACAAAACATACAGTTTTTTTTTGTTTGACTGCAACATCCTACTTGTGATAAATTGACCCTCGTCTCAAGTCACTCGATAACATACAGTCAAGTAATTTGTTCCGAGTATCTCTTATCGCTTTCTTATTTACAAGCTTATGTGCCGGATACATCTACACTTTTATAATATCTATGCTTATACAGGGTCAAATCAAATTAGCTAAACATGATAAAACAAATAAGAAATGAATATGATGATTTTTTTTTCTGGTGTTGTCGGTCGTTTTTAGTGTGTCACTTAAGTTTCAAAATCAGTTTTTTTTTTGTGTAAACTTCACACACACGTGATGGGTATCGATATTTTAACACAATAAAAGAAAACAGATTTTAGCTCATACTTTTCTTGTTTTTTTTTTTTAAACGTTGCCCCACACTAGGAATTTCTCCTGTATTGTGGGTGCGTTTACAAACATTTAAATTCACATACACAAACAGCCAGACCCGAAACAACTACTTGTAGGTCATACAAATATTTGTTCTGTGCGGGAATCGAACCCGCGACACGTAGCGCAGCAGTCAAAACTTCAAGTAACAACAACACAAGAGGCCGTGGATCCTCCAAAAAAAAAAACATGATATTATCTGTTTATTTTTATTTTCTCGTGTTTATCCATACCCATCAAGTTTGCAGTTTCGCTAGCTGATTGAATGTGACCCTGTATGATGAGAGTGAAGAGTTTGTTTGTTTGTTTGCTTATCTCTGGAACTACCAGTCAGTTTTTTTTTGTGCATTCGATAGCCCTATTATTGAGGAAGATACAGGCTATTCAACAGCACGCTACGACAAGAGCCGAGTAAAAATAAATAAAGTCAGGAAGAACGCTAAGCGAAGTAAAGTATAAATAATCCAATTACTTTTAAATTAAGCGGCGGGTGAACCGCGGGGCACAGCTAATCTGTCTTTGTTTTGATTTGGTTAAATATTTATTGCGTATGGTGGCAAAGAATTAGGTCCTAGCTCCTAGCCTTTAAAGTCTAACGCAAGTTCTGAAAGTAAATAGTTCAGAATCTCTACTAAAACCCATTTTAGGCATTACGATAAATTAATTTTAGCGCCGCGAGAATGGATACAATCAATTTGTATTCAAAGTCATTAACATTTTATATTTCTGAACCAATTAGGTATGTACTCGTTAAATATTATCATCATTACTGCATAAATTTTTTTTGTGTTTCACTTTGTATAAAAGCCTTGATAATTTCGGCTCTAAATTGAGCCTTATTTCATTCCAACATCGATCCAGCAGCAATATTTAGGAATATGTCCCAAAAAATAAATACCTTTTTTATTCGAGCAAATACGCGATTACAACTTACATTGATAACATTGCGATCATAGTTCAAGAGTTCACATCAGATAACGAAGTGCATTCGCCTTCTACACCGATTAGTACGTCCTTTAAAGCAGTGACAATATTAGGGGAAGTACCGCTTAAAGATAGAAACAAACTATGGGACACGATCTACAGTCACGACTGACAGTATTGACTGATACCGTATCAAGGCCAATTAACGTATTTAAATACTTTGAAAATATAGTGGCCATCTCGTCACAACGACGAATTTATTATTTAATTAGGTATTTTTGACAGATCGAGACAGATTAGAAGGTTCTTCTTGAAACAATCCGGGAGTTGCCTCTCTAATCAGTACCTAACTTTAGGTCTTCATTTGCAAACTACTATGGCAATAAATCGCCGACATGACTTTGATCATTCAGGCTTCTACAGACCGGCGCGACTCATGACGCGACACATAGGCACTGCTCGTCGCGCGACACGCGGGGCCTTTGTGTCGAGTCGCGTGTCGCACCAGTCTGTAGAAGCCTTTCAGAGGCTTGACAAACATTTTGGTTTGCCGGTATTTTTGTCAGTGCACACTGCACACTGTATAAAGCTGACCATACACGGAGGCCGAACAGTCGGTCAAACTAGTCTTATCGGTGCGTGGACACGCAACGATACGATTGTTTAGTTTGACACATTGACAACTTGTTGCCCAACTGCGGCGAAGCCAAAAAGGGAGGGTTATGTGTTTGACCTGTATGTATGTATCTATGTATGTATGTCTGTCCCTATGTTCCCTCGTAACTACTAAACGGCTGAACCGATATTGATGAACGATATGTCGTTAGATTCGTCTTTATTGCGCGAGTGTCATAGGGTATATTAAAATTATTGAAAATCAAAACGGCGGCTTTAGGCGCCAAAAGGCATGTAAGTATTTGAAAAAAAATATCTCCTAAGCCTATCGAGTGGGGTATCAAAATGAAGGGTTTTAAAAGATGATTACAAACATATATACTTATTATATGTTTAAAAGTTATTTAAATGAGAAATTATAAAATAAATATCCCGAACTTTTGGAGTGAGTGAATAAGAGGTCGTTATCACCCGATTATAAGTAAGTATATAACCTTATTTACCGTCATATATTCCTACCAAAAAGTATTATACATTTCCCGATGGCGTGCGTCATGTGCTCGACAACCGAAATAAAGAGACATATTACGCGAGATATAGCGGGAACGAGATAGCAATAATTGTCACTATTACGTGCTACACAAACGCCAGTTCGATTGTGACTAAGGTCGATTGTGTCCTTTTCCCCTAATTTATGCGGTCCACGTCGAGGAGCGCGTACCATATCTTCCTAATATATCAATGTTACAATACCAACTGTTTAATACATCTGCCATTTGTCATGCCACCAACGCAATAGAAGTCAAAATCAGTTGAACGGACTGTAAAAAAGGTTTATTTAAACGTCTAATCTTATTTCAAATGGAGTATTGTGTAATATAGTGGAAGACACCATATTATACTGATGGAGTTCGTCCGGAACAAGGCCGAAAGAATCACAATATCGAAGTCACGGGATGGAAGGTGTAATACCAATCCTGCGTCCCCATTGTCAAAGGATGCAAGACTTATAATAAAACGTAGCAAAAATAGGATTTTGATCTAAAATAATAATTGTTTGTACCGATGAGGGTGGCATAATCAGTTTATGATTAAACTATCTATAAATAAAATAGAATAAAAAAAATATATAAACAAATAACTTAACCTTAGTTATAAGCAGGGACCATTTTGGTTACCCATTGAAAGGGTTTTCGATAGGGTTTTTCTAAAATGGTTACCAAAATGGTCCCTGGGTAGAATAGAGATAGAATTGGTCATGCTACGCGTGCTGGGCGTATATCAAAATAACATAATATTATGATTTTTTCATGTTACTGGGTTTCAAGTAGGTATAGAACCCATTGAATGGGTTATCATGTAACCTTTTCACTGGGTTTCAAGTATAAAACCCATTCAATGGGTTATCGTGTAACCCTTTCAATGGATTTCTAGTAAGTATAAAACCCTTTCAATGGGTTACATCATGATAAAGGTAACCCATTCAATGGGTTACCCCTTCGAAAGGCTTAACCCTTAACCGGGATTGTACGGTCCCTGGTCATAAGGAAATAAACTTTGCTTACATTTACAAAACTGATTTTTGAATAGCAAAACAGGGTTATGTAACAGATAACACCTATTTCGCAAATCACAATTTTTGTGTGACCAGTACCAACGTTTTTGTTACAGTTATGCAAACATTTCTTTCAGTGTACTTGAGTTAGTCGGAAACCAAACAGTTATTCTATATTGTGTAGCACGCAGACAGTGCAGCACCATGCACGACCAGTTTGTCGTTGATCAATTGATAATTAACTGAATCGCAACTAAAATAGATTTCAAAATAGCGTACATAATCAGCATATAATGTTCCCACTGCTGGGATCAGGCCTCGTCTCACTGAGAGGGAGTGGGCTGTAATGCTGCACGCGGGCCCAGTGCGGGTTGGTAGATGTCACATGTCTTCGAATTTTTGGTTCAAGGGCATGCCGGTTTCCTTACGATGTGTCTACCGTTTTGAGAGCAGTAGTGATGAAATAATGTACAGAAAGTAAAGCGCTTGTCTGGGTTTGAACCTGCGACCTACAATTCGTAAGTCGCGGCCGTTACCACTAGGCCACCCATTCCAATTTTTACTTGTCTGTGCCTGCTTTAGCGCATGCGCGGTGATGTGGTGAGTTTGTATTGTACTGAACTTCAAGCAATAAACAATTTCTTACTCTTTTATTTAATAGGTTAAATCCCAACCCCCCACGACCCTAGTTCTTATTAAAGAGAATCTAAGCTGGCTGGCATACTTTAGGTTTTATTGTCTAATACCTAAAATGATAATCTAAGTTAGGCTACTTATATCATGTTGGTTATAATTATATTTATTGTTTGATACAGTTTGTAGTTTCTTTGTGTGCAGATACTAACCCACCCTTACATAAGAGCTTTTGTTCTTTCATCTAGAGGGACAAAATCCCAATTGTGACAGTGTAAATTGTCTTTGGTCCCTGGCCCTGACTTCAACCAATCGCAACCAATGGAAATGATTGTCAAAAAAATTCAGTGTATTGGATACGAGGGTTTTGGCTACTTTGTATGTGTGTATTATAATTGTGTAGATTTGTTGAAATGTGCGTTTTGTTTGTGCAGAATAAACAATTTTTCTTCTTTTTTTTTTTCTTTCCAACGTATGAGAGTACATTAAGTAGTGTATGAAACTGCACATAACTAGGTATTAAAACCAATGATATTATATTAAACAGATATGTTGTGAGCGCGCAATCGTGAAGACTCGAAAACGTCCTAATTGGGACGTATTTTGTTAGTCTTTGATGCCAACATTCGGTGATTGGTGGCCAGAATAATGTTTGTTTACATTCACGCGCAATTGACAACAGTAGCTGTCTCTTTTTTTCTTGTTGTTTTTATAAGCCATAATTTTTACTTGTAGTGAAATGTAAAATTAATGAAAAGTGGGTATGTGTGGTGCCGCTGTTGCGCGATACACTTTTTTCGGTTGTTTTGTGAGTGTATAACATACCTGTTTAATATTATATCATTGATTAAAACGCTCGTATGATACTATTAAAAACCTCGCCGTCCAGTCGTGTTTTAATAACAGTTTCTTAAACTACTATTCCATATTTAAATAAAAAGAAATCTCTCAAGACTTACGGCGACCTGTGGGTCGTCCCCCGGTGCATCCCTGTCACGGTCAGAGGAGGGCGCGCCCGCGTCTCCTGTAGCACTGGCACTGCCACCCCTTCTCTCCTCACCCTCCACGAGAGTTAGGTACTGCACCAGTTCCTCCTCATTAGCTATGCGGAGAGGAGTCTTCGGACCCACAATCGCTATAGAGACGTTCTGTAACAAAAAAAAAAGGTAAGGTATAAAGATTTGATCTATCCAGCGCTTTGTACATTTTTAACCAACTTATAACATGACACAACTTATAACATCGGAACTGATGCCACTCTGACGCCACAAAATTAAAACTTTTGACATCATTTAAAATCTAAAATCTCTTGACATCATAATATTTAAAACTGTTTGACATTTTAATTGTATTGTTTTTATAATAATAACTAGCTGACCCGTGCCCACTTCGTTGGGCGGTAAACATTTTACCGTCTTTTCATTTTTCGGATTAAATTTTGGCCTTATGTTATGACACTCACAAAATAATAACGTGGCTTTCAATGGGTAAAAGATTTTTGAAAATCGGTTCAGTAGATCCAGAGATTACCCCTACAACCTCACAAACTATAAAATATTAATATAAGTATATGAAGCAACGGTTTTAGCAATATCCTTAAAAAAAATGACTCGCATTCCGTTTGCTCACTATAGGCAAGCGACTTCTCGACAAAATCAATAGCAGTGAATTGGGACTGGGATTGTGAATTCAACTGCACATTTACCGCTGAGTCGGTGACGGTCGGTGATTCTTCAATTTTGCCGGCGCGCGGCGTGAGGGGTCAAAAGATATTTTTAGAGTTCCGTACCCAATGGGTAAAACGGGAACCCTATTACTAAGGCTCCGCCGTTTGTCCGTCTGTCACCAGGCTGTATCTCATGAACCGTGATAGTTAGACAGTTGAAATTTACACAGATGATGTATTTCTGTTGCCAGTATAACAACTAATACTAAAAAACAGAATAAAAAAAATATTTAAGGGGGCTCCCATACAACAAACGTGATTTTTTTGCTCGTTTTTGCTAGATATTGATAACGGCAACAGGTAGACGCTTGAAATATTCACAGAATATTAAGTTATATATTCACTTTAAAAATAAATAATTAAATTAAAATAAACCAAATATTTAAGGGGGGCTCCCATACAACATACGTGATATTTTTGCCATTTTTATAGATAATGGTACGGAACCCTTCGTGGGCGAGTCCGACTCGCACTTGGCCGGTTTTTTTATTATTTAAATTAGCCAACGGAATTAAAACATCAAAATGACCTTCAATAAAGTTTCCTGAGAATCGGATTATTTTGACTCCCTGCCGTGCTTCCCCAAAACCAGCAATAAAAATACCATCCTGAAACACCTGGAACTCAAATGAGAATAGTTCTGCCGCTGCCATTTTTTTTTTTTGGGTGGTAAATTATCAAATAACTTCTCCCGCTCTGGCCGGAGCGGGGAGGGCGTGTCAGACTGTTACTAACTAAAACCCACCCGTGTTCGTTCAAATGCCTGTGTGCCAGGGCCACGATATCCCTTTCGGACAGGCTCGTAACCCTGGCAGGCATTAGCCCTTTCGGACCCCGTCAATTGGTGCTGACATCTCTTTGAGGCGCGCGTGGAACACAACGCGCCGTCGACCCGGGCCTGGTCCTTATCGGGCGGCGAGCTACCCATCGCTCACCGTCCGCAAGCCCGCGCCCACGGTGGCCGGGAATCGGCCTGCGATTCCCGACGCCCGGGGCTTCTCCTGCGGTGACTAAGGGCGTGAGGGCGTGAACCCTGCCTCACCCTCACGCGTTCCGCCTCCTCCTTCGCATGCATTACTGCTTTGCAGAAGGAGGTGACGGCCCATGGCCTGAACCAGGGCCAGATGCGAGAGATCGCCGCCGCCGATCGCCTCCGTGAGGACATGGCGGGGCTCCGCCCAAGCAGGGCAGACCTCAACCGTATGCTCCACCGTGTCCTCCGTGCGATCCACACAGTGGTGACACCGGGGCGTTTCCTCCCGCTTTATTATGAATAGGAACCTCCCGAAACAACCGTGTCCGGTGAGGACGTGCGTCAGGCGGAAGGTGAGGAAGCCGTGGCGCCTCTCTAGCCACTCCTCATAGAGGGGACTTATCGCCACAATTGTGGCATGCAAATTCTTTGCCAAATAGTAAATATCCCTGGCGATGGCGCATGCTTATTTTCATCTCTCTCCTATTTAGTGAACAGTAACGTGGCCATGTCATTGTCTTCTCAAATTCGAGACAGCATTGTGCGCCACTTGTCTAAATACTGGGAAATATTCCAACCTTTCACCCAGAATCGGTCAGGAGGAGCTGTTTATGATTCAAAGCGTGAATACGTCGCTGAAATGTCTTGTAATGGCACCTACGAAACCACCTGTGAACTCATGGCAGCGGGAGAACTATTCCCATTTGAGTTCCAGGTGTTTCAAGATGGTATTTTTATTGCTGGTTTTGGGGACGCACAACAGGGAGTAAAAATAATCTGATTCTCAGGAAATTTCAATGAAGGTCATTTTAATGCGTGTCAGACTTTTACTGACTAAAACCCACCCGTGTTCCTTCAAATGCCTGTGTGTGCCAGGGCCACGATATCCCTTTCGGACAGGCTCATAACCCTGGCAGGCATTGGCCCTTTCGGACCCCGTCAGTTGGTGCTGACATCCATTTAAAATGGGAATAGTTCTCCCGCCTTTTTCCAACCCTTACAACACCAGCCTAAACCAAAGATACTAAGCAATAAAATTAAAATACGAACGTAGGTATTCAAGGACACTTTTTCTAGTAAGAACGACTAATACTAAAAACTATTATAATAATACCACAGTGTGAAATACCTACACAATAAGTAATTCGCAAAGAAATAGAAATAACAAAATTCCAACCCGGCAATAGGTAAAAACACATTTATTATCCTCCAATTTAAAATTAGGAAGCGAAACAAACCAAAACTAAAACCTAACAACGACGATGAAAAATATTTCAAAGCAAATTAGTAGTAAGTAATAACAAAATATCGCAGAACAGAAATTTCGGTACTATAGCTTGAACGTGTATCGCTTAGGTTTGGATTCTGTGATTGATACATGACTTCGTTTTTTGATACAATCGGCTTGCAAGCCGCGATTACGGTTAAACATTGTGAAGTTTTCCCCTTGGCATTCTCGACTTTAATGCTATAAATGCAACGTTCAAATTACCTGAATACCAATTAGAACCTCATTTCATTATCTTTTAGCAGATGCCTGCATACTGAAAAATACTGGCCACCTAGAACTGGCATAAAAACTTTAGAACGTTATCACGCCTGCACTGAAACATACTGGCCACCTAGAAAAAAAACTAAATATAAACCTCAAGAAACTTCCAAAAATTCTTATTTCAATGTGAAATATGCATTAACGCGTTGCCGTAAAATTCAATTTAGATCTTTATCGGCCTCCGAATTCTAATTTCAATGTAAAATATGCAATAACTCGTTGCCGTAAGATTCAATTTGGATCTTAACTGCATTTGGTACACTTTTCATACAAACATTAAAACCCCTTATTTTCACCCTTAAGCGCCGAATTTCGTAAAATCCTTTCTTAGTGAGCACCTAGAAGTCGAAAGGAACAATCAGGCCAACATTCATGTCTCTAACTTTAAAAACATAGGAGTTTCATACAAACTTTGACACCCCTTTTCAACCGCTTAAGGTGCGAATTTATAAAAATCCTTTCTTAGTGCGCGCCTGCACCCCATAGAGAGTGCTTGTGCCAAATTTTAGACCTCACGGCCCAGTAGTTTCCGAGATTTCGTGATGAGTGGTCAGTGAGTGGACTTCTCTTTTATATATATAGATAATCATTTTATTGTCAGGCATCTAAGGCCCATAGATAAAACATTAAATTAGATTTTACAACAATAATAAACTAATACATATTCTAAAACCAAATTAAACTATAACTAAACACTAGCCGCTTTATTACAAAACAAGATTTATATTTTGACATGGCTTAAACTATGGAGCTAGTTTTTGTAATAAGAACGTAACCGTGATTGAAATACCGTTCTTTATACAAAACTGAAACCTTAGTTTGGTACTAAGTTGTCAGTTTTGTGTTTAGGAACTTTACCATAGTCGGAATAAAGTTCGAAATTCAATAATGGCTCCATATTTTAAACCTGGGTCTGGAATAAGGGGGACGTTGTCGGCGTCGTGTTTCGCTGCGTGGTATCGCGAAAACTGTTTTTGACATTGTACTTTAAAATTGTTAGACTTCATAATTATATTATTTTTGAACTGCCTAGTAGTATTTTAAAACTGTTTCGAAATTAAATTTGATGTTTTGAATTTTAATTAATAATTCATGGTTCTTATATTTTTTGTGTAAATTGCATGTATATTCAACACAATTTAAATTGTTCACAAATAAATGAAATGAAATGAAATAAAAAACCGTAGTTTGTAGTTGAAAAACCGGCCAAATGCGTGTCGGCACCACGCAAAACGGAAAATTTTGAAAAATACTGAAAATAGTTCTATATTTATAGATTACAGGAAAACCTATAAGAATAACATGGGGTAAATATCTCAATATTGTGCGTACAAACATACATTTGGAATGTATGAGGGAACGTGTTTTTCAACTACAATGTTAAGTTTGTTCTTGAGATAATTTCATCCCAACTAAGGAACCCTTCATTATGCGTGGTCTGGCACGCACTTGGCCGATTTTTTTTATACTTTACTGGATTTGATGTAATAACAGGAAAAATCTTGACAATAATGTTCTTTTTAGGGTTCCGTACCCAAAGGGTAAAACGGGAACCCTATTACTAAGGCTCCGCTGTCCGTCCGTCTGTCCGTCTGTCACCAGGCTGTATCTCATGAACCGTGATAGTAAGACAATTGAAGTTTTTACAGATGATGTATTTCTGTTGCCGATATAACAACAAGTACTAAAAAACAGAATAAAATAAATATTTAAGGGGCCATACAACAAACGTGATTTTTTTGACGTTTTTTAGATAATGTTCCAACTCGCACTTAGCCGGTTTTTTAATTTTTTTATTTATATTTAACAAACAAGTAACAAGACTCAAATGTGTTTCGGTTCTAGGACATGCCAGTTTCCTCACGATATTTTCCTTCACCGTTTTGAGAGCAGTGGTGATGAAATTAATTACACAACGTAAAGCACCTGTCTGGGATCGAACTCATAACCGTATAACTCGTAAGTCGGGGCAGATACTACTGAGCCACCACTCTGCTCTACTCTAAAGTTTCATGCTATGTCCATAATAATGATGTTAAACCATACCTTAGTATTGAGATCCACTTCATTCGGCAGGGTATCCCTAAGGGCACGTAGACCATGGGCCACCAAGTCTTGAAGATCACAGTCCATGAAAGTAGTCAGATGCTTTTCAAGGTAAGTACGAGCTGACTGGGAACGGGCACCGATGGCCATGGCGCGGCAGTCGAAGAAGTTGGCTGAGGGGCACGTCTGGTAGATGTGGGGGCCTTGGTCCTGAAAAGAGGAAAATAGAAGCATTGAATAAAGGTGACTGAAACATTTCCTATATTCATTGTCAAAACTGTGACTGATTCTGTGTGGTGCCTGACGTAAAGAATAGCACCATCCTATTTCTTCCTGTGGTAGTCGTAAAAGGCGACTAAGGGACTTACTAGAGAATGGGCAGCAGCTCTCTTTATGCATTTTAACACCATAATGCGATCGTCAACCCGCCTGCCAAGCAAGGCGATTATGGCAACTCTTAAGTGTCCTTTTGTTTTCTGCATTTATTTGTTTATTTAGTTAGTCATTTAATCTACACCGAGAAGGCATTCTTGACACCTGTCAGTTATATACAGTTCTTTCAGTTATTTTACACCTGATGGCAACCTTATAGCAATGATAAAAAAGAACACTGTGATGCAAAATAAATGGTATAGGTAACTGTGAAAGGACTGCAAATGCTGAGAACAAAAGAATATGTGTATTTCTTAATTGTGTCCAACTGAAAGGTGTCAGGCGCACATTCTTTCAGTGGATAGAATATAATGAAATGACAAAAACATTTTGCCATGGAGTTTTTTGTCAATACTGGGGCTATTCGGTGCATGGGCCTAATAACATAGTTTGATACTTCGAAATGAATCCTACTCCCGATTAATTAACTTTTTTCGGAGAGGCAAAAGCACATCGGGAGTAAGGACAATTGTCAAATCGTATAGTCATTCATTCTTAGTTCAGGCCCTGAACTTATCTTGTCTGTAGGTGATACGGAGTAGCAAATGCCCATAACTTCGGACTTCGTGCTTAAAGGGTGAACCCGCAGCAGTGAGGCACACAATATTGTTATATCTAACTTTCTATCTGTTTTGTTTTGTTTATTGCATGCTTGGGTCAAAAAAAAAATTTACTAACATCATAACCAGCAACCAGCAGACCAACTCCAAGCGGTCTCTTGTCGTATCTCTGCGTACAGATCTGCATCTTGTTGCCCACTAGACCAATCAGTCTGCCAACGGGCATCGGAGCATCATGAGCATACTGGTAGTTCAGGCATTCAGTACGCATGAAACGGCTGTAAGTATAATACAAAAATAAGCAAAATATGTGAGCTTATCCAATTTAAAAAAAAAATGGATTTTGTAATATCTTATCCAATTTAAAAATAATAGGATTTTGTAATATCTTATCCAATTTAAAAAAAAAATGGATTTTTAATATCTTGATTTAAAAGAGTTTCTTGGCCATTCTTCTGATAAAACTATAAATGATTTATATCTATGTAGATGTAATATTATCCGTGAACTTTTGAGATCTTCTATCTACCTACAAACAAATTTTACAGGAGGAACATAAAACTAAATATTTAATTAATTGTGGACAATTTTGGTAAAACAAAAAAGTAGTTGGTTGTTGATTAATGCATTGTTAGTTAGGTTCGTTGTTGGTTAATTTAGTTGTTGATTCTGACCTGTACCAAAAGATGGCATTAAAATAAAGTTTTGTGCAAAAATGCTAGTTATGAGGTAGCAGAAGTTCACGGATGATATGTAAGTAGGTTTGTACAAAAACTTTTACACATCAAACATATTTAAAAAAAAACTAGATGAGTTCGAGAAGTCAGTCTCTTTTAAAGTCCAGACATAATCTTGGTCAGATCATGTGAAGACCATGTAGATTGGTGCCTGAAATGATCTTTTGATTGGATTCTCCATAGATATCTAGGTATGCTTTGTAATGGGCAATTAGCTTCAATTTTCTAAATAACTGACCAACTCCTTGAACATTCAAAAGTGCCTGTAAATGGTTTAATTGAAATATCTAATTGTTTTTAGTTTACTTTTCGAAACCTAAGAGTTCTGTATGTCTTTTCATCAAACCTGTTAAGATATTCTATCCAATTTTTTTTCACATAAATTTGAAGAAATTCATGATAATAAAGACTTTTAAAAGTAAGAAAACTTAATAATATTCACAATGAACAGCCTTTCTAATGATGATGTAAGCAAAAGTACTAACAATAATATGTAAGTATCTTCATCATTTTAAGTCAGATATAAAATTTACCTCAGCATCCTAGCATCAGCAGTCAACCCAGATATTGAAATGCCAATATGCTCATCAATTGCAATAACCTTCTTTTGGTAAGCGGACAATTCACTCACGGCCCTCTTCAGGGCAATAAGAACGGCAAACTGTTTGTTCTTCAAGCCAACAGTAGCTGATCCAAGTTTCACAGCTTCCATAGCATACTCCACTTGGTGGAGCCGACCCTGGGGGCTCCATACTGTGACGTCACTGTCATACTGGTTTCTGAACTGTAAAAATGTTTTTATAATGAGTATTTTAGCTGGCTGTTTGAGAATTCCTTTACTTGGACACTAGTATGGATTAACACTTAAAAATTACATGACCACCACAAAGATCTTTTTAATACTGTATGGTTTTTCTCTACAAGACTTATGAATAAAGCAATATGACAAGTACTAAGAACTACATTTTTAAGAATTTAGGTTATTATTTTTCAACATTAATACAACTATTGTTTGTTAAAATTGTCTTTCTTTTGCGTCTTCGTCAACAAACTTCCAAAAAACTTTACAAGACGCATTTCTTTTGAAATTAGACAGAAACATCGTACTATTGCCACTCTAACGCTATTAGTAGCGGCAATGACTGAGCATAATCGATAGATTTTGAGTATAAATTAATACATTTTAACTTAATTCTCGCTGCTGAAGGCACTAGTAATACATTAGAAACTGCTTACCATGTTGAAAATAAGTTTTCCGAGTTAATTTCACAAAATAATTCCGTTTTATTCGCAGCAAACGAAGCCGACGATGACTATGAAATTGGAAATGTCAAAGTCAAACTGTCAAACGCCAATTTTTTTTTTTTGTCAGCCAGGTTTTTTTTTATACTCCCGAGTGCCTGACTCCGAGGCCTTCGTCCAATTGTCCTGTCTATGATTTATTTTCACTGGAAAAAAAGAAAATAGTTCCAGAAGTAAGTCGAATGGGAAGAGAAATAAATTGAGTAGCACAATTACATGGAATTACGTGCGGACATGCAGACTGCTTGTTTGTTTTCATTACTGAAGCTGCTGCTTCTGTTACTACCAGCTGGTGTCGTACCTAGCGTTCGTACACAGCGTTATACATAGATGGCGCTACAAGTCATGCTCACTGAATATTTTATAATATTTTTTGACTTTAAGCATTTATGTAGTGTCCACAGAACTTACATACTCTAGTCTAGGAGGTAGTGTCCCGTACCTAACTGTATATAATTATTAGTGGATACAAGGAAACTAACTGGACAAAAGAGGGTGACCTACGAGCACAACGATGCACTTTGGTGTAAAGAAGTCAGGAAATGAGTGTGGCGTCGTAATTAGGTACATACGGCTACACATCATCCTATAATTTCCAGAATACGCTGACCTCTCATTGTACGGAAATCCTTTACAATGCGAGATCAGCTTAGATTGGAAATTAATGTTTAGCCGTGTCTACCTTTTTTACCATTGAAATTATTAAAATATTGAAACAGCGAGTAGCTGTTTCAATATTTTAATAATTTCAATCACTGAGAGAGTACAATCCTCTTCCGAATATTACTAGGCAAGTTACCGGGGCTGATACAAAAAGGCACTGGTTATAAAGTCCACTATACTTGTCAATATATAATAGGCCTGTTTTGACATTTAACTTGAATCGATGTATCGTGAGTATCGAGTACCGAGTGGTATGGTTACTTCACTAGTTACGTCGCGATGGTTAATCGATTCAAGATAAATGTCAAAACGGGCCTATTATTGTTTAACAAGTATATAATAGTCGACTTCATTACTCAAATAATATTAAAACAACTAGTTACGTCGCGATGATCAATCGCGAAGTAACTAGTGAAGTAACCATACGACTTGGTATTCGATACTCACGATGAATCGATTCAAGTTAAACGTCAAAACGGGCCTATTATTTTTTTGAAAACTTTAGAGAACATTTATGCCTGCCGCTACTTTTTATTTTGACTAGGCTACCTTAGTTCGAAACCGGTACGGGCCCATAAGCGACCCTCAAACAGCCTACGAAATGCCAATCATCGGACTTTTCAAGCCGATAATAATTGTCAACATCAGCCGACAGTTCACTGCTGGTCATAAGACCAGCCTAATAGCGTGCTATTGGAGATTGGAGGTATCTCCAATCGCACGCCATTAACTCAACCCTAGTCAGCTATTCTCATCCAGCTGCTACCAGTAGTTCCACCTGCCTGAGGGCGTCATACACTCATCATTCAGCTGAAAGACGTCCACTGCTGGACATAAGCCTCCCCCAATTTAGGGGGGTTGCCATAATTGTTTCACTAAAGTGGAAAGGAAGAAAAAGAAGCCCTATTCTCGTAACCTGTGCGGTACCGCACCGAGTGGACCCAACATGCTGCTGCGCCCTGCATTGCCTACGACGCAGCTGTACATTTCACGTCTGCACCACTCCACGACGATCGAGGAAGTCGTGCAGTATGTGAAAGTGAAGACCAACTGGATTCTGAGGGTCGAAAGGTTGGAATCGCGCCACAACATCAACTTTAAGTCATTTGTGGTACGAATCCCAACCAACCATCTACAGACCTGCTTGAAGGAGGACTTTTGGCCGAAAGGTGTCGTATTGACATTTCCGAGGACGGTTACGCGACACCACGCAGCGAAACACGACGCCGACAACGTGTGTTTAGTTATAGTTTAATTTGGTTAATGTTACTATAATAAAAATAAATGTGTGTTTAGGTTAAGGTAGGTATACCTACCTGGGTCCAGGGACGGCGGACTTGGGGACGTCCGCGGCCCCCTATCACATTGGACCTGAGGTGGCGGCGCGTAGTGTTCCACGCACGCCCCTATCAGACGTCACGGGGGGGGGGGTCAGACACCTCACCACTCACCCCCCCCCAGACTAGAGGTGGCCCGCAGAGGCGGGCCGGCACTAGCCGGGGATTGCGGAAGTAATAACAGATCCCAAGATGCAAGTGTGGGAGGGGAACACTGGGGTGGTTTTTAGTCAGTAAGAGTCTGACAGGATTTTCCACCCCAAGAACAAAAAAAAAAAAAAAGGTATACCTACCTACCTTAACCTAAAGACATATTTCTATGGGCCTGCGTAGCCTGAAATAAATGGATTATTATTATTATTATAATAGCCACGCTTGGCATGCCGATTGGTGATCGCATGTTGATAAAATGCATAGAGAACGCTGCTGCCCATTATTTAGTAAGTTCCTTAGTCGCCATTTACGACACCCACGGGAAGAAATAGAAAGGTGCTATTGTTTACGTCCGGCACCACACGGAACATCCTACCGTTCATCATATCGTCATGTTTTTAGAACCGTCACGGCGCACAATGGGATATCCTATTTTTTGGCAATTCAATTCAAATGATGTAGGTTTGAAATAAATGCTTTGAGTTTGAGTTTGCCGAATCGTCGCTGTCTCAACCGCAAATGGCTCAACTGAGAATAGGTTTAAAGGTAGGTACCTACTCTGCAGTTTTGTTCTCTGATTTTTCGGCGTACGTAGTACGTATGTACCCGAAGTTCATCAGTTAGGATGAGCATGAGAAGCCTTACTTTTCATTTGACGCGTCGTACGTGAGAAGTCGCTTGTTGTCACAGTCACTATTGTGTGGTAGATCCTGAGTAATGAACAGTAAGCTGGCACGATAGGTATGATGATACACGAAACGAATACAAAATAACGCTCTTTCATAACTTTTAAAGATGATAAATTAAAATAAGTTAGCCAGAGTAGTTATGAAGGTGATTAATTAAGGCCTCTGGAAACTAAACTGCTCTCAAATTATTAAATTTTATTTTACATTCTTCCTTCACATAATATTTTCTTTATTTGACATACATAATTTAATTTCAACAAGCTTCTATGTAACTTTTATTATTTTAATAATATTTTATATAGTTTTTTTTTTTTTTAATGATAGAACGTTGTAGGCTAACAGACTGTAGATTTGTAGACCATTTTCATTTTTGTTAAGTACCTGGTACTCTTGACGGGCCTACACGTGTCCTCCCATGCATATTAAAACTGTAATTTGAAAATATTGTAAATGTCAATTATTTTTAAAAGAGTAAGTAACCGTGGGTGGAGTTTCTTGCCGGCTTTTCTCCACAGGAAACGACCTGCACCTAGCTTCTGACGTTTCATAAGTGCCCATGTGAACTTTTATGTGAAATAAAATATTTTGATTTAGTGTCAATGAGTGACAATTCACAAATAAACACGACGACGGTTTTCCCTGGCTCCAGCTGATTAAATCTTTTGTGGAGTAAGGTCCAACTACGACCCAAATCAAACTCCTGGAAATACGCCCATGTTCAGTATTCTAGACCTATGTATCAACAAAACGGAGAAGGAAACCAACATTTCTATGAAGACGGCCGCCCTTTCATGGTTCAATGGTTGAGCTGAATGGTGCTGATCCATGCGTCATGTTCGTGAACGGGCGCTGTCAGTTGGGACTGGTCATCTCTTAGCCGCCACGGCTTATTTTTAATTATTTTAGTTTTGAATTGTCTTTTTTTGTTTTCACAGGCTTACGGCTTATTTTACACTTATTTTTTTTAATATTTTTATCACGGACGCTTCTGACGTTTTGCATCGTTCTCACATGTATAATTTCAATATGAATGATGTAACTAAGACTTTGTATCAATTTATTAATTTAAAACAGTGTCCGTGGAGTTTCTTGCCCGTTCTTCTCCATAGGAACCTATTATTTGGAATGGACAACTAGTTTCATATTTGTAACTGACCGACTTCTTGACAGTTCAAAAGTGCCTGTAAATGGTTTAATTGAAATAAATGCTTTCCCCCTTATTACAAAACAAGGTTTATCTTCAGACCCAGGTTTAAAACATGGAGCCATTATTGAATTTCGAACTTTATTCCGACTAGGGTTAAGTTCCTAAACACAAAACTGACAACTTAGTACCGAACTAAGTTTTCAGTTTTGTATAAAGAACGGTATTTCAATCACTGTTACATTCTTTTTACAAAAACTGGCTCCATGGTTTAAGCCATGTCAAAATGTAAATCTTGTTTTGTAATAAGGCGGTTTGAGTTTGAGTTTGATCACCATTACCTACAATAAATAATTATGGCCATTTTATTACACAAAGTAACAACTAGCACATCATGTCAGATTACTCCATTGAATTAATAATTCGACTTTAGGTACTACTTTTTTAAGACCATTAGCTTTTCTGATGAGTCCATTCATTCATATCGTACTTTCATAGCTTGTCTGACCACAAAAGTTGTAATAATATTAATGTTTTTTTTCTACTTAGTAAAGAAGTAAGGTCTTACTATGGTGTTGCATTTTATTAGTAGGTAATCCCTACTTTTAAACTAAGTGACAATGGTCTGTACCATCTACCAGCTACCTATGACTATTTTGAGCCGACCTTTGCGCTATGAAAAAGTTAGTCAAAAGTTCATGATACTTAAAGTATTTCAGGCAACCATTGGTAGGTAGTTTATTTTTAACCTTTTATCAATAAAGATTAAGTACAAGGATTTCACTTACTTGAGAACTTAATACAGAACTTAAAAATATGACCTTATGAACTTTGACACACAAACTAAATAGATATTGTATTTTTGCACAGGTAGTCTGCAATGTTCTAAAAACATTTAATGAGGGGCTGAAAGCCATTATCGTCTAAGTCAAAGTCAAATTATTTATTTCAAATAGGCACATTTATGGCACTTTTGAACGTCAAAATTTACAAACTAAATAGAATTGATTCTAGTCGCCCCTTCCAAAAGGTAGCTTCGTATGGAGAAGAATGGGCAAGAAACTCCACCGTTACTCTTTTAAAATATTTTGTCTAAGTAGGTAGGTACATTAAATATATCATTGAAGACTATGCACCTCCAATAAAATTACTATATCACAGTAGGTAAAAAGAATTAAGAAGGAAGCAATGACAAATAAATTAATTATGTGATTTACAAAAATTGTAAAATAAAAAATAAAAATTACGTTTTCCAAAAAAATAATAACATTAGTGTGTGAATTAAGAAGCCGGCGATGGATGCGTAGTTCATACAAACGTAATACCAAAATAATTTGTAAACGAAAAATATTCTTAAGGTAGTGTGTCTTTATTCCGATTGGAATACAGAATATCTAGGTTCCCAAATATATATTTTGAATGGACACTGATTTAACCAAGAGTTACGAGAATAATAAGTTTTTATAGACATTTTAAATTCCTCATATCTCGTATTTATATCATTGTCGTTTCAAAATATATATTTGGGAACATAGATAATCTGTAATTCAATCGAAATAAATACACAATATGTTTGATTTACAAATTATTTTGGTATAATGTTTGTATGAACTACGCATGCTACGCCGGTTCCTTAAGGTAATCACAGAATGTAAAATAAATAAATGACATAAAAATAAAAAAGTATAATTTTATTAAAATAGCAACCAATTTGATTTTGTCTAGTCTCTTATCTATCTTATCTTTGAATGTGCATAACTTATGCTGTTTTTATATTGTCTATTAATATAGCAACCAACTTGTGTGTCAGCCAGATTATCACTAAGTTTGTTTATGTACAGTAGGACAGGTTGCAGAGGGCAGGTGAGGTCAGTCCCTCCTGTCTCACCCCGTACTCTAGCTTGTACACATCCGAGAGATCATCCGACCTGATTGGTTTGGTTGCTGTACCAAAACTTAAACCAACTAATTAACACACTTAGGAACTCAGTTTTATATAGTTTTTCCCATAATATATCATATTGAACTAGGTCAAAGACCTTAGAGAGTTCAAGGAAGGCAGCATACATAGGCTTATGTCTGTCGGTATAGTACCAGACAGTATGCTTGATACAGAAACTAAAAAGCATAGAAAGAATTCTAGGTAGATGAGATCCAGCAAACCTGAGATATTCAATACTGATGCCATCATATCCAGGTGATTTTCCGCTTGTCATAGCTTTGATCACCTCACGAATGTCCGTCGCTGTAATAACTATTTGGTGCTGTATCACTCATGTGGCTCTAAATATCAACCACCCCTGCTTAGCCTGAAGCGGTGACTTCACCTTAAAATTATTCATGGCTATTTAATTGACCTAAGCTCTCAATCAATCAACTCAGCCTATCGCAGTTGACTGCTGGGCATAGGCCTCTCCCAGGCTGCACCACAACACCCTATCCTCCGCCTTCCGCATCCAGTCTGACCCAGCCACCTTCTTAAGGCCGTCGGTCCATCTAGCTGGGGAGCGTCCCACACTACGCTTGCCGATACGCGGTCTCCACTCCAGGACTCGTCTGCTCCATCGGCCATCGGTCCTTCGACAAACATGGCCAGCCCACTGCCACTTCAGTTTGCTTACTCTGCAAGCTATGTTTTTTTTTTTTCTTGAAAAACGTTGCCCCACACTAGGAATTTATTCTGTATTGTGGGTGCGTTTACAAACACTTAAACTCACATACACAAACAGCCAGACCCAAAACAACTACTTGTAGGTCATACAAACATTTGTTCCGTGCGGGAATCGAACCCGCGACATGCAGCGCAGCAGTCAATCGCTTAACCACTGCGCCAACTGTGTCGTCAACGGTCGTGTCGGTAACTCCGATTATTTTCAAGATAATTTCATTCCTGATTTTATCCTTCAAAGAGACTCCAAGCATAGCCCGCTCCATAGCGCGCTGGGCGACCTTGAATTTGTGGACCAGCAAAATCAAAATGAAAATCAAAAATATGTTTATTTCACTTATGCCTACATGGGCCCTTATGAACCGTCAGAAGCTAGGTGCACGGATCCAATTGGTCGTTTGCTATGGAGAAGAGCCGGCAAAAAAATCCACGGTTACTCTTTTAAAAAAAAATGGCTTTTACAATGTTTCAAAATTACAGTGTTAATAGGTATGAGAGGACAGCGTAGGCCCGTCAAAAGTACCAGGTACTAAAATGGTCTACAGACCTACAGTCTATTAAGGGGACGATAACCGACTTTTAATTATTTTATACGGAACTGACTACACTGACTGACTAAATAACTTATTATGAGAATATTTTAGATTATGTTTATATTACATAGTGAAATTAATTTGTAAAGTTATGTCTAACGCGGATAAAAAACTGAGAATGGCGCAAAATCTACCAAGCGTATTTTTCTGAAACCTTCACCAATTTAAAGATAATTTGATTAACTATTGATCTTTTAGTATACGCGTTTTATTAAAATACCTTTTGTTTTGTGTATAATAAATTAATAATGCGTCAAATTGGGGACAGCGCTCCTTGATGGGCGAGTTCTATTACTGGCTGAACGTACGACGCGTTGCGTGAGCTCAGTACAGAACACGCAAGCTAACCACTCAAGGTCACTGGCATTTATCTGCGTCTTAAGCCTACAACGTCCTCACATCATTGACAAAAAACAATATAAAATAAAAATAATAAAAGTTAGAACCTTGTTGAAATTAAAATTGTAGGTATAATAATGTCAATAATTAAGGAAAACATTATATCAGTGAAGTTTGTAAAAAAAAGATAAAATAAAATTAATGAGGTACCAGGGAAGCCCGACTGTCAGTGTCCACGTTTCGGCACCGTATGCCATGACGGGCAGGACGCACTGGTTAAAGACCTTAGTCTTCAAACATTGTGGGACCTAGGCTCTACTTCATTATTAACACTGATACCAGGCTTTAGGTTTTGTTTACCAGTCTGTTTCAAAAATTTCAGAACATTTTCGTTATTATTTAGGTAGTCAGGAGCTAATAATGTCCATTTTAACTTTATCCTGATCGTTTTGACAATATTTTAAGTTTTTCTTAAAAAAAAAAAACTGGTAGTATTCATGTGGTGTGGTTTTAAGACAATGCTGCCACTTATACGAGTAAGAAAACGTAGTGATAAAAATTAAAAAGAGTATGCTTAGATGGTTTGGTCATGTTGAGAGGATGAATGAACGACGACTAACAAAAGGTACCTATTTGCAACGCAGATGTGAATGGAAAAGCCTGGAGGAGACGCTCTAGAAGGACATAATTATACTGACCTTATTGGTGATGTTCTTCAGAAAGGTCAGGTGCGTAGTACTCGCAACCGGCGTACGTGTATGAGCAGATGTATGTATAAAGGTAAACGAACTAAAAGGAGTATGTAAGGATCCTAGCAGGTGGCGTTCTGTAGGTACCTACTTAATGCCTACCCCTCATGGGAAAAGGGCATGAATTTATGTAATATTAATGTGTATTCTCTTGGTAGGGGCTCCAAATCGTTTTCACCCGCATTGCGTTTCGTTTTAAGGAATCACGGAGCCATCTCACTGATGTTTTTTTGTGAGATACCACTTAGCTTTGAAAGTTGATTGATTGATATCTTTATAAATCTTAGTTTATGCGTTAAGTGGAATGTTTGCTGTTTAATTTGTTTATGTGAGTAGGTAGTACTTAACAGTTTTTCTCGAACTTACGACGTAGAATGTATGGTTAACAAAACAGCTGGAGTCTGACCGAATCATCATCTGCTTACGTTAACCTGCGTTGGCGGTGTAGCGCGTCTGGTATGTTCTTTAAAAACCGAGTGGGTGACTTCTTTGCCGTTCTGAGATGGACGAGAGCTTCATTTCGAACACGATTGTTAAACTGTAAAAATAATATTGTAACTACAGTATTACGCACAATTTTCGTGACTAGAACTGAATTGTTCAATCTCAGTATTGACTATTGATGTAATCGTAGTAAAAACCGGCCAAGTGCATGTCGGACCACGCACAATGAAGGGTTCCGTAGTTGGGATGCATTTATCCCAAAAACAAACTTAACATTGTAGTTGGAAAACATGCTCTCCCATACATCGATATATGTTAAGGTCAATTCTCCAACTGCAAATTTAAGTTGGTTGACTATTACTCGTTAACTTGTAAAGCCTACTTAGCTGTGATAGTTTTCCTTTTAATTTCGTTATATATACTATTGCCATGAATTTTTTCACATATCCAAAATCAACCATTTAGCTGGCAGGGGGGGGGGGGACACTTGACTCTAACAAAAACTAGCACTTTAAAGCTTAATGTTACGCAATCGGGTCCCTTAATTGAAAAATGGTTTTGCCAAACCCACAATATTTTTAAACGGCCTATCCAACGATACCCCACACTATGGAATAGACGAGAAAAAAAAATATCATCCCCATTTCACGTGTAAGGGAGGTACCCTAAAAAAAAATGTTTTTCATAATTTTATTTTACCATTTTTTCGGCATGATTAATATGTATACCCATGCCAAATTACAGCTTTCTAGGACTAAGCGTCTCTGAGCTAAGCTGGGGACAGACGGACGGACGGACAGACAGACAGACAGACAGACAGACAGACAGACGGACATGGCGAAACTATAAGGGTTCCTTGTTTACTACGGAACCCTAAAAATTGACGAATAAATTTAATAATAATAATGTTGAGACATTACGTGTACGTATGGATAATTTACTTACGTAGTAAGAAAAACTATGAACGTATTCATTTAATTATTATAATTTGTAATAACTAAAACTATTTAATAATCTTAATAATTTCAATTTCAATCATTTCAATAATTGCACTTAATCTATTTTCTTTTTGGAAAAACTAAATACTTAAAATCTTAAAATTTTAAAATTAAACTTAAGTAATCAGTAATGATTACTAAAATACATAATGCTTATGTATGACATGTAGTCACTATGGGTGAAATGTGTGTGCTGAAATAAAATGATTTTATTTTTATTTTACCCTTTTCCCAGCTATTTTGCGGTTGGCTTCCAGTCTAGCCGGGTGTTGCTTACCAGTATTTTACATTATAGAGCGACTGCCTCAGATATGACCTTCACTACCCAGTAACTGGGTATTACGACCTCTTGGTAAGACTGATTGTCAGACTTCTGGCTTCTGACGACCGCTAACGATTGTCAAAGATCCACGAATGACAGCTGGGACCAAGAGGCTTAACGTGCTTTCCGAGGCATGGAGGGGTTTTGGTATGTAAAGATGGTCACCCATCCACGGCCTAACCGCGGCAAGTGTAGCTTAGCTTGATCGATCGACTCGTGTGGCTGTTATTACTTAGCCACAAGCCCCTGATAATGATTGCCGATTATACCTACGAAAACTGCCGACACCAAAAACGAAATTCGGTCGGACTCTAAATTTAGTCGGGACTCAACAGTGTCAAATTAAAAAGCTAGCTAAACTACTAGACGTATTGTCATAATTCATAATCTGACATTATAATAAACTTTATCTCTTGAACTGACAGGTATAAATTTGACAACAATTAATTAGTTTGTTCCATAAAAATCTTAATGCATGTAAAGTAAAGTAAAGTAAACATTTATTTGCTTTGATTGTAGGTACAGTAAATAAGATGTTAAAATATGGATGATCCTTGTACAATCTACCTTATAGTAGGCATGCAACATTATTTTAAATTATTTGAATTGATATAAACTTAAAAGCAATGGTGACAGATCAGCAATATTCATTGTGGCACACATGGTAATTTTAATTATTAGTAAAACATTCATTTAAATATGCACAATATATTAGGAAATTGAAAAAATAGAAATTAAATAAATTGAAACAACAATGTCATCATTAGGTTTGTCAAAAATAAATTACAGTCTATTATTCAGTACATAGGTCAGTGTCATTTAAAAAGTCATTCACAGAATAATAGCATTTTAGAATTAATAATGCTTTCAGTTTATTTTTAAAGTTTTGAATTGTGTCGTTTTTAATTATGTTAGGTATTTTATTATATATTATTGGGCCCATACTAATAATACTTTTTTTTTGTAAAGCAGTATTACAAGTCTCAACATGCAACAGATCTTTATACTGACTTCTTAAAGGTCTCTTTCTGTCTTTTGACACTGCAGTGAAAAGGTTAATGTTACATTTAACGAAAATTGCGACCTCTAAAATGTACATAGCCGGGACGGTTAATAGTTTGAGGGACTTAAACACAGGAACACAACTATCCGTCACTTTCATATTAAGTATTGCCCTTAAGCAACGTTTTTGGGCCTTGCACACATGTTCTCTTAGAGTACAGTTTCCCCAAAAGATTATTCCGTATCTTAAAATGGACGCGACTATACCATGGTATGCAACCACTGTTGTGGTGATGTTGACCTTTTTCGCTAGATTGTATAAGACATACGCGGATACGCTCAATTTTTTACAAACCTCTTCTGCATGAGGTTTCCAAGTCAACTGGCTGTCTATCAGTATACCTAAAAATTTCGCAACTCGTACTTGGTCTATACTACAATTTTTACATTCTATTACTACATTTGGTACTGATGTGCGTTGATAAAAATGCATTACGTTGGTTTTTTGCAGGTTAATTACTAAATTATTTTTGTCAAGCCAATTTACAATGTCTTTGAGAGTATTATTTATTTCATTTTCATAATTGTTTATGTCAGTACATTTAATTAGTGCGGTGCTGTCGTCAGCAAATAAGACCATTGGATGTTCAATGTGGTGTGGTAAGTCATTTATATATAGCAAGAACAAAAGTGAGCTAAGAACTCCACCCTGAGGTACGCCATGTGTGATAACTCTTGCTGCGGACATGTATTTCCTCTCACGCCTAGTGTTCGTGCAAATTTTAGATATTTCCGTATATTGTTTACGGTCACTTAAATATGATTTAATAAGATTCAGTACGTTTCCTCTTATCCCATACATGTTAAGCTTATCAATCAGGGTTGCATGATGGACACAATCGAAAGCTTTTGTCATATCGGTAAGAATTGCGCAAATTGGCAATTTTTTATCAACATTTCCTATTATTATGCTAAGCAAGTCGTAAATAGCAATATTAATACCTTTATTCTTTCTAAATCCTTTTGGTTCATCGCATAAAATATTACATTTACATAAAAATTGATTAAATGACTCATAAATTATCTTTTCGATGACTTTAGAAAATATTGGAATTAGGGCAATGGGTCTATAATTTACTAGACTTTCTTTATCGTGTTTTTTGAAAAGTGGTTTTACGATAACAGATTTTAGACCATTCGGGAAGACTCCAGAGCTAATGCACAGATTTATAATATGACTTAAGTGTGAGGCAATATTATTCGACACGAATTTTACTACTTTTGTAGCTATACTATCATATCCAAAGCTGTTTGTATTTTTTAATGACTGAATCATGAGTTCATATTTGTTGTAGCTGTCTTTTTATTTAATTAAATTAATAACATTGTGCATGATAAAGTTAAATATTTGCACACCTTAAAAAGTGATAGAATGTAAAGGGACCATTATAGTTTTGATTACATTTTGTAAACCTACATTCCGGCAAATAAATGGATTTGATTGACGTCAACATGACAAATAAACATTTAAAAGATTTAATTACTTTTTTGGGTCGCCGCGCGCCGGCGCCGCTCGTCGGTTGTTGTTGTTTGAACAATGCGTTGAGAAATCTGTTTTTTGATTATTTTATCGTGCTTATAATATGGATACCCGTCACGCTTGTTTAAATAGAAATTTCAACCACTTAGCAGGTGATGATGACCCCAAAAAAAATATCTAAGTATTTATTTATTTTTTGCTTTGTCACGTTTAGATATCGATACCTATCTCGTCTGCTAACTTGCTGGACATAGGCCTCCCCCAATGGGAAGGGGGGGGGGGGATTGCCATAATCGCCACGCTTGGCAGGCGGGTTGGCGATCGCAGTATGGTGTTAAAATGTATAGAGCACGCTGCTGCCCATTTTCTAGCAAGTCCCTTAGTCGCCTTTTACGACACCTACTGGAAGAAATAGGATGGTGCTATTCTTTACGTCCGGCACCACACGGACGACTAGTTAACTTACCTGGCAGAGAATTGTTTTTTTTTTTTTTTTTTTTTTTCTTCAAACGGTGCCCCACACTAGGAATTTCTCCTGTATTGTGGGTGCGTTTACAAACATTTAAATTCACATACACAAAAAAACCAGACCCGGAACAACTACTTGTAGGTCATACAAATATTTGTTCCGTGCGGGAATCGAAGCGCAGCAGTCAATGGCTTAACTAATTGCGCCAACCGTGCCGTCTGAGAATTAAGACTATTTTACCTATAAAATGTGGATATTTGGGAGTTTAAGTTTGGATGTTTTTCAATCATGCTTTTGGCTGATCGGATTTACAACAGAGGTTCAACCTGTGTGCCTAATCCGCTTACCTTGATTATAAATCATGCCTGTTTTTGAACAAGTTTGTGTAACAGTTGCCCAAGGACGCGACCCCCCCCCCCAGACTTGAGGTGGCTCGCTGAGGCGGGGATCGCGGAAGTCGCAGTTGATCCCATGATCGCCGGTGCAAGTGTGGGAAAGGAACTCCGGGGTGGTTTTTAGTAAAGTAAGAGTCTGACAGACGTCTTCGCCCGCCCCAGAGCGGAGGACATCCACGGGGATTTTCCACCCAGGGCGAAAAAAAAAGGACGCGAGTAAAACCACGAGCAACAGCTAGCTTATGAAAATATCAGTGATTATATTAATTCAAATCTCTAAAACACAAGTGTAGGCGTCATCTATCTAACATCTTTCAGGTTTAACCGCCTTTAACCATAGTCTTAGGTTAGTTATATCTTGTAATCGGACACAGTGTCGGTTACCGACCGACAGGCGCCGAGAACTCGACACTAACGGCAACTTATGACGATTATGTCCCTTCGATTGTAATTTAGAACACTATTGTAATTGGATGCTGGACGTTAGGCTGTTTGCAAACCCTGTTCCTGTGCATTTTAGTTGATAGTGCCAATATATTTATATTGTCAAGATATCACCAAGCGGTTGATTGACTCTCCACGTGACTAGAGGGCTGGTGTATTTTTCGGCCAAAGAATTCAGCATCGCCATACAACCTATTTACGGGCTACGAAACATCTTGGTAAGACTCGTGCCAGCCTTTTGAGCACTTTAACCGTTGACAGCTAATTTTTTGATGCCCTATGATTCTCTCCCCCTCCTTTTTTAGGGTTCCGTACCCAAAGGGTAAAACGGGAACCCTATTACTAAGGCTCCGCCATCTGTCTGTCTGTCTTTCTGTCCGTCTGTCACCAGGCTGTATCTCATGAACCGTGATAGTTAGACAGTTGAAATGTTCACAGATGATGTATTTCTGTTGCCGCTATAACAACAACTACTAAAAAACAGAATAAAATAAATATTTAAGGGGGCTCCCATACAACAAACGTGTTTCTTTTGCTCGTTTTTGCTCTATATTGATAACGGCAAAAGGTAGATGCTTGAAATATTCACAGAATATTTAATGATATATTCACTTTAAAAACAAATAATTAAATTAAAATAAAACAAATATTAAAGGGGGGCTCCCATACAACAACCGTGATTTTTTGCCATTTTTATTGACGGTACGGAACCCTTCGTACGCGAGTCTGACTCGCACTTGGCCGGTTTTTTTATATACATGTACATATTATTATTTTAAGTCTGTTAGCATATATGTATAACATGTAAATATTATTTTAATAAAAAATATACCCATTTTTCGGGTTCCGTAGTAAACAAGGAACCCTTATAGTTTCGCCATGTCCGTCTGTCTGTCTGTCGGTCCGTCCGTCCGTCTGTCCCCGGCTTAGCTCAGAGACGCTTAGTCCTAGAAAGCTGTAATTTGGCATGGGTGTAATAATTAATCACGCCGAAAACTTTTTTTTTTAGGGTACCTCCCTTGCACGTAAAATGGGGATAATATATTTTTTTCTCGTATAATACATGGTGTGGAGTATCGTTGGATAGGCCGTTTAAAAACATTGTGGGTCTGTGAAAGCCATTTTTCAATTCTGAGATCCGTTTGCGTAATATTAAGCTTTAAAGTGCTATTTTTTGTTAGAGTCAAGTGCCCCCCACCCCTGCCAGCTAAATAGTTGGTTTTGGATATGTGAAAAAATTAATGGCAGTAGTATATAATTATAACGAAATTAAAAGGAAAACTATCACAGCTAAGTAGGGTTTACAAGTCAACGAGTAATAGTCGACCAACTTAAATTTGCAGTTGAAGAATTGACCGTAACGTATATCGATGTATGGGAGAGCATGTTTTTCAACTACAATGTTAAGTTTGTTTTTAGGATACATTCATCTTAACTACGGAACCCTTCATTGTGCGTGGTCCGACACGCACTAGGTCTGTTTTTTTATTATCAATATACTGAAATAAAATGTTGTTGTTTTTGTCTGTTGTTTTTTATTGTTATTCTTTTTTTTCTTATTTGTTTGTATTTATTTTTATTATTCATTGGTTGTATTAGTTGGTTGTGAGCATTTATTTCAATTAAAGTAATTTTAATTACTTTAATTGAAATAAACGCTTTGAGTTGGGGAGTAATTTTTATCTAAAACTAGCTTTTGCCCGCAGCTTCATCCGCGTGGAGACCAGAAATTATCCCATGGGAACGTACTTGGATAAAAAAAGGTATTATAATGTGCTAACACAGGTCTATCCATTTGCCAAATTTCATCCAAATCCGTTCAGCCATTTTAGCGTCAAAGCGTAACCAACAAACAAACAAATTTACTTTTGCATTTATATTATTAGTTAGGATGTCAGCTGTAGTACTAAAGGGTTCATTCAGGGTGAAATAGATAATTGTACAAGTGGCACTGATGATGTAAAATTAGGCCAACTAATATTTTTTACCTTCATTGTCTCATTTATTGAAATTACTAGCTACACCCCGCGGTTTCACCCGCGTGTCTCGATCCCGTTGGATTATCGGGATAAAAAGCTTCGTTAGTAGTAGTTTTACTTCAGTCGTGTGGTCACACTCGTTTTTTTTGCTATCTATCGAATATACCCTATCTGCCTGTTTATCTGAGGATTGAAAAATCGGCCCTAAAATAGCCGTTCTTATACAGATTGACTGCTTATAGCTCTATAAAGATATAGCGTGATGTTAATCATAACTGCAATATTCTAACCTTTTGGTTCGTCTTTTTACAATTTGCGGTAAACTAGCCTATATATTAATCCAGGGTGTCAGCTACCTCCAAACAAAATGGTATCAAAATTGGTCCAGCCAGTTGAGCGTGAAGAAGTAACAAACACACACACACACACAAACTTTCGCCTTCATAATATTAGTGTGGGGTACCTATATGAACAACTAGACTCCAAATACATGCCAGATACTCGTAGCAAAATTTCAAAGAAATACCAACAGCAACAAATATTTTATTAATTGCTGAACCGTCTGTGTGCCGCCTAATTTGTTAATTTGGGTCTACTCAACCCATGCTTCTAGTTTTCTTGCAGACACCTCGTTACGATGAATTTGGCCAACTTAACATTAGTCATTATTTCTGTGAGACCTATAGAAAGAACATTGACTATCTAGCAGTGTAGCAACCGACGAGAGAAAAACTCTAATTTTAAGTGGCATACTGTAAATGATCCCGAGATACTTATAATTTTAACGGTCAGACCAATCCTAACAAGAAAAAAACCGGCCAAGTGCGTGTCAAACTACGCACAATTAAGGGTTCCGTAGTTGTGATGAATGAATCCCAAAAACAAACTTAAACTTAGTAAATTTTCCATCTGCAAATGTATTTTTGTAATCGCATATTTTGTATATGCAATAAAACTACAAATTTACAATTGCAGGACTTTTTCCTATACTTGTGCTGTGAGACTTTGCTTCTTGCCAAATTTCATGATTCTAGGTCAACGGGAAGTACCCTATCCCCCTTATTCCAAAACAAGGTTTATCTTCAGACCCAGGTTTAAAACATGGAGCCATTATTGAATTTCGAACTTTATTCCGACTATGGTAAAGTTCCTAAACACAAAACTGACAACTTAGTACCGAACTAAGTTTTCAGTTTTGTATAAAGAACGGTATTTCAATCACAGTTACGTTCTTATTACAAAAACTAGCTCCATGGTTTAAGCCATGTCAAAATATAAATCTTGTTTTGTAATAAGGCGGTATAAGTTTTGATTTATCTGCGAGTATCGAAATATGTCGCATAAATAGCCATATCTTTTTATGGCGTTGACTTAGAAGCTTGATTTTTTTCGAGCTCTAAGGGACCGTAGACCTACGCATTTGATAAAAATTTCAACTTGATACCTACACGCGTTCCTGAGAAAAAGGGTATTGACAGACTGACAGACAGACGGACAAACAGACAGACGGACAACGATGTGATCCTATATGGGTTCCGTTTTATCCTTTTGAGGTACGGAACCCAAAAAATATGTAAAGTAGGTTACCAAGACTTACAAAACGCTTGCACTGTTAAAAAGTTATAAGATCTAATGTACAAGAAAGTACAAGTCCTAACTCTACAAACCTTACATCTTGGTCAAAATGTACGGCGTGACAGAGACTCCTATGGGCTGGTAAGAAATTAAGTTACTGGTATTTAATGTTGTGTCATGCAATAGTTAAATGGTACGGCCAAGCCATACATTTTGACCAAGATGTAAGGTTTGTGTGACAGATCAGTTCTGTAGAGGTTCCAATTTCCCAATTTGATTTGCAGATCCCTAAAAATATTTATTATTACCATATATTACCAAAACTGCAGGGCAAAGACCTACCTACTTTCTTTTCATTTAAAATATAATCTCCAAAAATATAAATTTATATTGAGAGTAACCATATTTTTGTTACTATTTAGATCAATGTAAATTGAACTGACATGTACCTACAATATTACTAAAAAAAAATCAACAACACTCAGAGTAAGAATAAGTGGGGCCTAGCACGAACGCGCGGAGTAAATGTTCGAAAAAAATCGTTCGATTTTACGTCAAAATCAAAAGATTTTAAATTTGAAAATACGCGTTTCTCCTATTTAGTTTTAAGACTTTATTCATATCCATTGGTTATGCTCATTGTGCTTGCCGCATACATTTAAGATGCCGTGCATGAAATCGACTGATTTTGATCAATTTTGTACATTGTTTGTAAGAAAGGGCAGAAGAATATAAACAAAATTATTTGTGATTTGAAAATTCGAGTTCTTTGTTTTGCATGTAGGAAGAAAGAAGGAAGGAATTTTCGAAATAAATGAAGTATTCATGCAAAATCAATAATAATTTTCGCAGCAAGATTTCCAAAAAACTACGCGAGACTGACGTTTGGTCATCTTTTTACAAGATTACTTTTGATTTTGAACATTAAAAAATGCCATCAACATCTATAGTCTACTTGCAGGTGGCTGGACCTGTTTTATCAACTTCGATACAAAATATATCAGAAAAATAATGTTGAAAAAATCTACCAGTGTATGGTCCACATGAAGGACTAAGTGCGGAAACCAAACCCGTTAACATAGAACATAGAAATCTACCAGTAATGTATTTTTTCCTCTTATTTAGGAAACGATTTCAAGAAATGACCTTCAGCTATCCTTGAATAAAATCATTTTTTTTAATGATAATACAATATTAAGCAAATCAAAGGGCAAATCAATTTAGCATTAAGTAAATCAAAGGTGAAATAAACGATACTTTTGAGAGCACAGAACTGATAGAACTATTAACAGGTGCTGCGACTGACATAAATGGATTACCGCCACAAAAAGTGAACTTTCATAGTCACTTAATGTTTCAATTATTTCAAGTTTTCTCACAATTCGATAAGAAATTTTACAAAACAGGGATATATTTTCGTGTACGGAGCCTTAAACTAAAATGCTATAGAATACTTGTAGTTTCGATTCAAAAATCGTCCTAAGTTACGTTACATTTACTTCGCACGTTCGTGCTAAGGCCACCGACAGACTTTTGGCACGACTCCAGGTCTGATCGTGAATGGACTACCCAGTCTGCCCACACGTTCTGATCTGTTGGATTCGTCTACGCCACGTCTGCTTACGTAACAAAGAATATTTCGTGACAAATACATTTGATTTATAACCACTTTAACCTTTATTGTAGCCATTGTTACTCAAACTATTGAAAAGTGAAATTATTTTGTGAATGTCTTTCTTTTAAGTATACATAGTTGATGTCTCTTTGTATACATGGTTCTTAACCCTTCGTTACGACGGAACGTGGATCCACGCGAGACACGATGGCTTTTTCATTGTTTCTGTAATTAAGACATTCAACCGGTTAAATCTACTATTTTCTTTCAGGAGACAATTAAGACATTATTTAGGCATTTATTTTTTTCTCTATCAATTTTTATTTTTTCTCTTTCAAAATAAAAATCAAAATCAAAAGTCATTTATTAAAACTAGGCTGAGAATCAGCACTTTTCGAACGTTTGACAGTTTAAAGTTTACTGAGCGAAAAATTACATAAGAGAGTCCCCCAAAAACGCCCGCCCTTCACCACATCCTAGTGCTTTAGCTGGGAAGAAGTGGCGCAATAAACTCCCCAGCAGCACAGCTGTCTCAATCAATTTCAATTTATTTTAAGGATTTGTCTTGACAACGGTATGTTAATAAAATATCGCGATGAACCACCAGCATAAAAGTAGTTTAAAGGTTTGGTTACTAGGGATCAGACCTCGCGCAGAAGCTAATCGCTCATCCACGACACCCCTTTATCATTATTAACCACACAACACATCTATAAAAATAACCATATTTTTTTTTTAATTATGCGCGTTAGTTTACTTTTTATTATTTTTATTACTTTTGATTCGCTTTGTAATCTTTGGATGCCATAAATAACATGTAACATTATAGTAACTAGGGGTTGTCACTAGCTCCTGTAATACAGTGTATACTAGCGCAGGAGCTAGGGAATTCATAAAAATGTTTTCCTATCATATTATGTCAATAAATATTATAATTATTATTATTTTAGTTTTTAATTACACCTTACAGCATTTCATACAAACTTTCAAGCCCTTGTTTTTCGAAATGACTGAACCGATTTTAATGAAACTTCGTACGCATAAGCGGGATACAAAGGTATAAAAAGTTAGTAAAGAACATTTTCGAAAAATAGTGTTACAGCCAAATTAGACCGATTTTAAATTTTCCATAGAAACAGAAGATTTCCAGTTATCTGTTTTTAAATAAGACATTTCCAAAATGTTCTTTACTAAGTTTTTAGACCTTTGTATCCTGCTTATGCGTATTACCTGGCATTTTCAGAATCTCACGGGTGTGAACTATTAGTGAACTATTAGATTAGTACTATTAGATTAGTATTACTATTAGATTAGTACTATTAGATTAATATTACTATTAGATTAGTATTACTATTAGATTAGTATTACTATTAGATTAGTATTACAATTCGATTAGTACTATTAGATTAGTACTATTAGATTAGTATTACTATTAGATTAGTACTATTAGATTAATATTACTATTAGATTAGTACTATTAGATTAGTATTACTATTAGATTAGTATTACTATTAGATTAGTATTACTATTCGATTAGTACTATTAGATTAGTACTATTAGATTAGTACTATTAGATTAGTACTATTAGATTAGTATTACTATTAGATTAGTACTATTAGATTAGTGAACTATTAGAATTATTAGTGTTATTATTATATTATATTATGCTTTCAAAGAATAGGTCCTTGACGCGAAACAGCTGTGGCTAAATAGAGTATTCTACACATTTCATCATAGCTTTTTCACATTTTTTTTATTGTAAAAAAGTACATGGGAAATAATGAAGATTTATGTGTATCTGTACTGTAAAGTCATGACTTTGAAAGTCGTAGATTTTCTAGCAGTGGGCGTTGCAGATATAAGCTACCTAGAAGCGAGTGAGTCACGGGACACCATAATATAGTCATAAATATATTTGAAATAGAAGACTAAACTTAACCTTGGTGAATATACCCGAGCACCTTGAGCAAACATTACCTACATAATATACATACACAATTAGCCTATAATGTTCCCACTGCTGGGACACAGGCCTCTCGGTTAGACGGAGTGGGCCAGAATCCGCCACGCGGGCCCAGTGCGGGGTTGGTAGATGTCTCATGTCTTCGAATTTTTGGTTCTAGGACATGGCCGGTAGGTAGGTAATACGGGCTGGAGTCCGCAACTTCACGTCAATGCGCGTATTTTGCGTATGGGTGGGAAAATTGGTTATTCGATCCACCCCAGCTCCTTAAGGGACGCCAACAACGCCTCGGTGTTACTGACAATCTCACGTAGGACACCTGGGTTACCGAAGTAATTTGCCCTGTATTTATTTATTTATTTTATTAGGTTCACCAACAATTGATTACACTGATACAATCACATTATACATTTAAAAAATTAAAATAACAGTGCATCAGTTACTTATAGGTAAACACCACATGCATAAAACAATGGATTATAGAAATAAGCTAACTTACTTAGTAATAAGCGCACTAGAAAATTGGTAACATTGGTAAAAAGTTACATTTAAATGAAAATAAATTATGAAATTCTGATTAAAAATTATTAATTTGGTAAAAAGGTAAAAATAAAATATTCTTTGACATTATAACTTTGGTAAAATTGATAAGAATTAAATAAACAACGAAAATTATAAAAATTGATAATTTATCGATAAATCAAAAATTAAACCAAGCAAATTCATAAAGATTATTAAACATTATGAAAACAATATTAATAAATGATAAACAAAAAATTAAAATCGAATAAATTAAATTGATAATTATAAATTGATAGCCCGTGGCGACCACCGGGCAGTTTAACAGCACATGAGCTGCTGTCTCGTCGTCCTCCATGCAGGCCCTGCACAGCGGACTGTCTGTGACTCCTATGACAAGGAGGTGTTTATTAAATGACCCATGGCCAGTTAGAGCCGCTGTAACTGTACGCAGCTGTTGTTTAGTTAGTTGTAGAACCCGTTTCATGAGGCGGCCGTCGATAATATAGTGCCTCCTTCGCCTGCCTGCACTCACTTTGGTCCATAGATTGTGAGATTGGTCCCTGGTTCGTTTCCTTACCAGAGTGCGTAGATAACCAAAGGGGAGTGGCGCGATGGGTTCAGGTCCCACAGGTGCCATGCTAGACTTCCTTCTGGCTAGTTCGTTGGCTGCATTGTTCGTTACCTAGCGAACCGCTGTGTCTTTTGATCCATTAAAAACATGACATGCCGGTTTCCTTACGATATTTTCCTTCACCGTTTTGAGAGCGGTGGTGCTGAAATTATTTACACAAAGTTTAAAGCGCCTGTCAGGGATCCAACCTACAACTCGTAAGTAAAGGCTGTTATACCACTGGGCCACCACTGCTCAAACTTTACATTTTAAAAGAGTATCGGTGGAGTTTTTTCCCACCCTTCTCCTTGCAAAACTACCTTATTCATATTCAGTTATTTGCGTTCCACAAGGTAAAAATAAAGATGTTAACAAAAGGCTTACGGCAAAGATCCGTTGTAGACCCTGTCAGGGCATAGCAAAAATTATATTAGATACTTATAATCAAAATAAAATAAAAAAAAAACAAAATAAAATTAAAAATCAAAATAAAATTTAATAAATCAAAATGAAATAATATAAAAATGAAAAGAAAATTAAAAAACAAAATTAATTTAAAAAAATCATTATAAACTTTTATTTTTTTATTTTTAGGATGGGTTTACTATACACGAAAACAACAATTACATTCACATAGAAGTAAATAACAACAACATAAATAAATCTAATATTGGAAAACAGTAGCTATTTTCTTAATAATAATAGTCAGTCATTACCTTTTGGAAGGGGCGACTAGAATCAATTCTATTCCAGCCGAACTGGATGCAGTTGAATACCAGTATTTTACATGGAGCGACTATACCTATCCAACCTCCAAAACCCAACCCCCCCCCCACGCTTGCCGCGGTTGGTCCATAAATGGGACCATCTTTACATACCAAGACCCCTCCGTGCCTCGGAAAGCACGTTAAGTCAGTCCCGGCTGTCATTCGTGGATCTTTGACAGTCGTTAGGGGTCGCCAGAAGCACGAAACTCAAAAAAAAACTCAAAACTCAAAGCATTTATTTCAAATAAAACAATTACAGGCACTTTTGAACTGTCAAGGGGTCGGTCGGTCAGAGAGATGAAGCTAGTTGGTACCTATGGAGAAGAATGGTAAAGAAGCTCCACGGGCACTCTTTTAAATGAACATATGGTTACAAAATATTGGTGACATCATTCGTGTTGAAATTAAACATGTGAGAACGATGCAAAACGACAAAGCGTTCGCAACAAAAAAAAATAATAAGCCAAGGCCGCTAAGAGATGACCAGTCCCTACTGATGGCGCCCGTTCACGAACATAACAAGACTTGACACGAAAGTCTGACAACCAGTCTTGCCATGGGGTATCGTAATACCCAGTTACTGGGTTGTGGAGGTAAGATAGGCCGTCGCTCCATTTAAAATACAGGTATTCAGCTGGTTAGACTGGAAGCTGACCCCAACATGTTTGGGAAAAGGCTGGGCAGACGATGATCCAGGTCTAACCGTGTTTTAAGATAGAACTACATCCGGTCTTGAAGATTTTATTTAAATCATAGTTTTCGTTGAAGTCTTTTTCAAGGCGTGCGGTGAAATTTAATTGAGTGAAAATGCTAAAATAACCAAAGGATATTATTAATAAACATTCAATTAATTTTAAAACAAAACCTTTTAGTACCATTTAACTTTTTTTCACTTAGAAATAGGTGGGTAGCAAAAGGTTGGCTACGCGTGTACTCCAAATGACTTTCTCTCTCGATTGTACAAGACAGCACTAACAATAAGTTATGTATGTGTGCAACTATACTCCCATCCCACGTCCCATGATCTGTACCAAAAATGACGTCACGGGTGATCCCAGCCACCACATAAAATGCTACGCGCGGCTGCTACGAGCACCAAAACCGTAGAGCCACTGCTACGGCGTAGACGCGCTACGCACCATCCGCGTAAACTTCGTACGATCTCGAGTGATTTTTTCGGGTATGTGATTTGTATATTTTATTGTGTTTATTTTCTATAGTGAATAAACAGTGGTTTAACTTAAAGTTTTTAGCAAATGAACAAAACAATTTCGGAAGTTTTCTTCTTCAAGTAATCAGAGTTATAAATGAAATTAGGCGATATTTGTAGATAAATTATTGATTTAATATGATTTTAAAGTTTTAAATTCTAAACAATAATTTAAAAATTACTTATTATAAATTCTTTAAAGTAATAACAAAACCATGCCCTTTGTATAAACTATTATTTATCATACAGAGTTTTCTAAAACTGATGTGCAGTTTGACATAACAAAATAAAATTATAATCATGTAACCCTATTATAAATTTCCAACTTCACATTAACATGTTTTCATCAAAACAGCACATTCATTAATAGATTTCCTGATCCTATGCTAATTAACGTTCAAGAGCCAATATTAGCTCGACACGATATTATAATCTACTGTTAAGTTATTTACACACGCAGACAAAATTAACTCTTTTGTGTAGGAACCGCCCATTGTGTCACCCTATGTAAAATTTAAACATTTATATCTGTAACTTTTATGGTGTACATAATAAAGAGTATTCTATTCTATTCTATTCTATTCTAGGATAATAATTATGCTTTGGTAGGCCATTTTCATCGTCATAATTTACATAAAAATATCTTGTTCTTTCTTAATAAATTCTTAGCAGACCTTCTTGTAAGTAAAACAGTAAGAAAGCCTCATTCCACCAGCCCCCTTCTATTATCGGACATCTAGACGCACTGCAGGTTACCATCTCTTCCTTGTTGCTATTCCACCAATTCGCACTAAGCGTTTCCAAATTACTTTTATAATGCGCACAGCAAAAGAGTGGAACTCTCTGCCTGCGTCTGTGTTTCCGAACGCATACAACCCTAATCTCTTCAAAGTTAGAGTTAACAGGCATCTTCTGGGTAAGCTCACTCCATCGTTGACTTTGTCTCTGTCACCTATGCCCTAGACTAAGGTCAAAAGCAAACCCATCCTAAATAAAAAAAAAATAAAAAAGAAAGAATAACATTCATTTGGACACAGTTCTTGAAACACAAAATACAAAATTAACAAAATAAAAAAGTGAAATTAATGTTCTAACAACAATAGTGTGTCACGGCTATGCCAAAAAGGCTAATTTCAGCATGAATGCCAGACAGATACACAAAATTGATGACGCCGTGTCATCAATTTCGTGCAACAAATATGACTATTCGTGTCATAAAAAAAAACAGACTTCCAAAAAACGACTAAGTCAAATAACTTTAACTTCGGCAGTCGATCTGTTTGGTTTCTATTTAATTTTTGTCACCTCTTTCAAAACGATTAAAAAAAGAATATCAATTATTAATAGTTTCAATTAAAACTTAATCTCCAGTAAAATAGCTTTAAACATATTATCATTTTATATGGGATTTAAACAACTGGCGAAACATGGATCTACTAAAGGTATACCTCTGCCTAACCCTTTGGGGATTACAGAGGTGATGTTATGTCATGAAATAGAATTTTGAAACGTTTTAATTGGTGGAAATGCATTAAGAAATCTTTTAAACGACTACATAGCAAATCTTTGAACATCCTTTTGCTTATTGGTAACAAAAATACCGCAAAACTAGTACTTTTACAACATACAATAACTAAACGAATTTGTATCTTTGCTCATAGTCGAGGTTCTGAACACCCACTTAAGGATTAAATTATCCATTTGGCAATTGTCATAAAATTCGAGTTATCCGCATAGCCATCATTCTGTATTTGTAACAAGGACACTGTGATTGGCACACAGCCAATGCTAAAAGTCAGGGTTTTAATACATCTCTCCTAGATTTTATCAATGCGAAATATATCTGTAGAATTAACTGGCTTTTTACAAGGCCTTATTGGCATTAATAATTATAATAATTTAGTCCAATATAAGCCGCGTGCTCCATGTAATTCCTTACAAAACATCCGCTAATTAACCCTTTTAAGGAATTCAAATCCATTCTTAGTACTCGCATTCGTTATGTAAGGACTATTGTGCAAAAATGCAAGATCAGCGGCTTAGGCTATGCGATGTCCGACAGTGAATGAAAGAATTTATGATTTTTAGGGTTCCGTACTCAACAAGGACAAGACAAACAGACATTATTACAAAACAAGGTTTATCTTCAGACTCAGGTTTAAAACATGGAGCCATTATTGAATTTCAAACTTTATTCCGACTATGGTAAAGTTTCTAAACACAAAACTGACAATATAGTACCGAACTAAGTTTTCAGTTTTGTATAAAGAATGGAATTTCAATCACTGTTACGTTCTTATTACAAAAACTGGCTCCATGGTTTAAGCCATGTCAACATATAAATCTTGTTTTGTATTATGGCGGAAAAGGTTCCCTCTTTTAGTTTCGCCATGTCTGTCAGTCTGCCTGTCCCCGGCTTAGCTCAGATACTCTTACCCCCTTATTACAAACCAAGGTTTATCTTCAGACCCAGGTTTAAAACATGTAGCCATTATCGAATTTCGTACTTTATTCCGACTATGGTAAAGTTCCTAAACACAAAACTGACAACTTAGTACCGAACTAAGTTTTCAGTTTTGTAAAAAGAACGGTATTTCAATCACTGTTACGTTCTTATTACAAAAACTGGCTCCATGGTTTAAGCCATGTCAAAATATAAATCTTGTTTTGTAATAAGACGGTTTGAAAGCTGTAATTTGCCATGGACATACCAATAGATATTTATCTCGGAAGTCGGTGGCAAAATAAGTAAATACAAAACCAAAGACCGATTTCCAAAATTACAGTATTTTTTTACTTTTAGCGTTTTTATGGAAGTCGGTTGTTTTTCCTTTAGCACTAAAAACAAGATAATTCTTGTCACAAAACGTTACCCGTGAGAAGAAATTAATTCAAATCGTAATAATGCAGTCAATAGTTTTGATGTTTCTCACTCACAATAACAAGCTAAGGAAGCTTGTTATTGTGAGTGAGAAACATCAAAACTATTGACTGCATTATTACGATTTGCCTTTTGATTTTGCCTGCTGCGTTGAAGTTAAATAATGACAGATTTCTGTAGTAATTTACCGCGAGGATTTCAAAGAAATTAAACTTTACTTTAAATAACTGACTAGCTTCTGCACGCCGCTTCGTCCACGTGTTTGTCCACTATAGGTACGCTCACAGTACATAAATAAATAAAAAGCGTAGTTTTTATAAGTATTAATGATAATTCTTTCTAGAATTGCATCTACTTAATTTTTCATCACACGGGGCTGTCAGTTCTCCAAGCTGACTCGTTTTAAGGTTCCGTACCTCAAAAGGAAAAACGGAACCCCTAAAGAAACACTTCGTTGTCCGTCCGTAGGTACGTATGTCTGTCTGTCAAGACCATTTTTCTTTTTTTAACATCGAATACGTAGGCATAGGGTTCCTTGGAGCACTAAAAAAATCGAGCTTCTAAATCAACGCAATAAAAAAATAAGGCCATTTTAGCGACATATTTTGATACTCGCAAATAAATGAAACCTATATTCCCATGAAACTTGCCAAGAAGCAAGGTCTCACAGCACAAGTAAAGGAAACAGTCTGAAATCGCTTACAAGTAGTTTTATCTCAAAAAAAAAATATTTTGTAATAACAAATTTACATTACAGTTGGAGAATTGATCGTGACATATATCGATGTATGGGCACAAAATAAGTAATAGTACTACGTAGTATGGGAGAATATTGTTTCAACTACAAAGTTTAGTTTGTGCTTGGGATAAATTCATCCCAACTACGGAATCCTTCATTGTGCGTGGTCCGACACGACACGACATGCACAAACACACGAGTGATCCTATAAGGTTTCCGTTTTTTCCTTTTGAGGTACGGAACCCTAAACAATTAAAGCAGCTCAATCCCATGTCTTTTTGTTCTCAATATAATCTTTAATGGTTTAAAAAGGCTTTCTGGCCTCATACATTATCATATATCACTACCTACATCATGGTATATGAACGTGTATACGAACTAAAAAAAAATAGTAAGGAAACCTGTGGGAAAAATACGCGAATTTCTGATAAATGTGTTAAAAATGTAAGCAGAAATGCTTTGTTCCGATTTTAAAGGATACTTATGACTGTAATTTAGGTACACACGGCTACATATCAAGCTATACATTTCCGACCTCTCATTGTACGGAAATCCTACACAATGCGAGACCAGCTTATACTGGAATGTATAGCTGGATTTGTAGCGGTGTGTACATGAGGCATTCTAATTAGCACCCGGTGTTTTGGAACGTTGATACTTCGGTCAACCAATCACAGCATTTTAACGTTTGACAATTTGTTAGCAAATTTGTATGCTGTTTTTCTTTTGAGAAACTGTGAGTCAGTCTCATAGAAGGTTAACATCGGCAAACTTGTTTCTCATCTAGAAGTCCTTGAAAAGCTCTTGGCGATCCTCACATGATCTATTTTACCTCAAAAAACTTTATTTCTGAACCACAATTTCCAAACCCAATATTATAAATGTCAGTACCTTCTCTTAACTTCCAATTAAGTAACGTCTAATAATTAATTCAACAAAATTACTTTAAAATCGTAATTATTGATTAGTTCTTCCAATGCTGTCACAAAGTCCAATTAGAAACAAATTATTTATAATTAAATATCTTTTCAACGCTTTTCAGGCAGATTTTTAGTGAAAGAGTCTCTTAAATTGACCGTTTTTTTTTTGTTTTTGCATTTCATTTTACATTTAATTTTTTTATATTTCATTTTCTTCATAATTATACATAATTCTTCTGTACCTACGTGTATATGTCACTGAATTCTCTTTAAACGGCTGGACCGATTATCATGAATTTATTTGTGTGTTTAAGTGTGTCCATGGATGGTTTACATTTACAATTGGACCCGGTAGGTGGCGCTGCCAACGTTCGGGCAGGACGTCTGTCGGGTCCGTTAGTTACTTCTAAATATACATTATTTTAGTCAGTTTTTACTTGATAGAGTTTTCAGTATCGTCCATTACTTTTTATATTCTATCAATTTATTACACTAATTTAATTTAAGTTGAGCTGAGCGAAAAATATAATTTCGTGTAATATTATTTTCAGTCAATATGAAAGTGTTCCAAATTCAAATTCATTTATTAGTGTGATTTTTGTACATTTACATGAGATCTTAATAATAAATAATTAGTTCCCCAAAAATCTACCTTAAAGGTGACACTGGTGTACTCTTTCACATAATTAGTAATTATTATAAAAAAGAATAATCAACATATTAAAATAAAGTAATTATTATATTTAATTATTATATATGTATATAATCCAAGAATAATTCTGAACCAATAGAATGTAGCCCTTTACTATTACTTTTGTTTCGTCCAGCATCTTAGACAATGTGGCAGGGACTGGGTAATACACACCGTTGAAGTAAAATCTAAATTCAATGAGTTTTTTTTCGCTAAGCATCTTATTCAATCTGACAGGGACTGGGTAATACACACCGTTGAAGTAAAACTTAAATTCAATGATTTTTGTTTACGTCTTTTCATTATCATTATGATTTTGTACTTTCACTACAAAATGGTTGATGTTTTATCGTTATTTACTATGAATTACTGACGAAGTAGGTATCTTGTTGAGTACTGGTGTACCACAAACTAATTCAAATATTCTTCTATCGTAAAAGTTTCTTCAGCCAAATTAATGACGTAACTCAAAGGTCTCAAAGGTTCTAATGCCTTGCAATTTTGGCTAACCAAAGCTTAAGCAATATAATACATTGTCGATATTATTAAAGTCAATACAGAAGGAATAATAAACATAAGGAAAATATCACGGTTTACATAAAAAAGGTTTTCTTATTGTACCTCTAAAACCTATGGGTGTCTTAGGGACTTAATTACATGAATGAAACTAAAATAGTGCTGATTCTGTAGTACAGTGACTTAGGTAAATCTTAATAATGCTGTATTATTTTTCCAGTAAAACAAAAACAAAAAAGTAAAGGACGATGGGCAATCTACTATGGACCTCGTCCCCATATTTTTTTTTGTTCCAACAGACTTAATTTTGTCTCATATTTTTCGTTACGGCCTACAAAATAACAAACTGTTTGTTTCAAGTCTGAAATATGAGGGGTTTCCAGAAAAAATCATCTATGAGTTTCATTTATCTAACGAAAATATAGATGTTTGTTTTCTATTTTTCATCACAATACTAGAGATAAAGCATAATAATTACCGACTTATATAATATGGAACATAAAACAATAAAACATCATGACTATAATTCACGAAGGAGTAGGCAGAAGAGAAGAAGTCCACATTTCGCAATTTATGTTAAATGTCGCGATGTAATCTATTCTATTAATTTTACTGAAAACCCCGTGCTTTTGACGATCGTCACCATAGTAAAGAATGATCAGTAAGCCAAGACCTTTTAAATGCGATATGTCTCAAGTCTGTTGACTAAGTTTCAATTTTGGGGACGCCAGTTCCCATCGTCCTTTGATTTGTCAAATAAGCTTCATAAGTAATTTTTGTTTGGTAGTTTAGGTATTTTGAAAGCTCTTATTCAATGACATTGTCTGCTTGTATTCTGTAATTAATTTCATACCGCCTTATTACAAAACAAGGTCTATATTTTGACGTGACTTAAACCATGGAGCCAGTTTTTGTAATAAGAACGTAACAGTGATTGAAATACCGTTCTTTATACAAAACTGAAAACTTAGTTCGGTACTAAGTTGTCAGTTTTGTGTTTAAGAACTTTACCATAGTCGGAATAAAGTTCGAAATTCAATAATGGCTCCATGTTTTAAACCTGGGTCTGAAGATAAACCTTGTTTTGTAAGGGGGATAGTGTCTAAAGAAAATGATTAAGTCTTTCCTATTTTGGTGTATACCTACATCATGAAGGCATTATCAAAATAAACAATTTCCTAAATACATCTACTGTATTAGAAATCGTTTAATTTATAATCACACGCCCCTTCACTGATTGTTGCATACACATTTCTAATGTTTGTATAGACATTTTAGTGGAGGGACGTGCAGCTTTAAATGAGGTTAAAAACTGCCACTTGCTCACTTCAGATGTCGCTACGAGTACTATCCAATGTCTTAGAATTTGGCAGCTAGCTGTTACTATCCGTACATTTTTTGTAAACAAGCGACTTCGATTACGCATAATTTAAGACGCAGATATGTGCCTTGGGTGGTTAGCTTGCGTGTTCTGTACTGAGCTCACGCAACACGTCGTACGTTCAGCCAGTAATAGGGACTCGCCCATCAAGGAGCGCTGTCCCCAATTTGACGCATTATTAATTTATTATACACAAAACAAAAGGTATTTTAATAAAACGCGTATACTAAAAGATCAATAGATAATCAAATTATCTTTAAATTGGTGAAGGTTTCAGAAAAATACACTTGGTAGATTTTGCGCCATTCTCAGTTTTTTATCCGCGTTAGACATAATTTTACAAATTAATTTCACTATCCAACATAATTTGAAATATTCACATATTAAGTTATTGAAAAAATGCTCTAATTAAACATATTTTTTTTTCAAATCATTAACACTACTCGTTTAGACGTGATCTTCAGTATAAAATCATTAAAAGTCGGTTATCGTCGCCATATTTAATATGCCCCGTTGCTCAACTGTTGACTGCAAAATAACGGGGGTATTTGCCTAAAATGTTAAAAGATGGAATTGTGGATCGGAAAAAAAAAACCCGATATTTCGTCGAGACTATGTGCTATCCTTTTTAAACCTGAGGACTTGTATGGGAGAAATTCGTATACCGGTGATGCTCGAAAGAGAATTAAGTCTGCTTTCTTTACCTACAGGCATTTCTGATGTGATATTATGTAGGTAAATGATAGTAAAGGTATATGTGTGTTTTGTATTATTATATTAGATCAGTGCTAGAATTAACATCTCTGAAGTTTTTCAGTCAGGAAGATCATCCTCGAGTTGGTTTTCAACTCTGATCAGGTAATTTATGTTGTACGCCTCCAGTCTTTAACAAAAATAGATCTTAAACTCAACAAACAATAAATAACCTATAAAACATTCATAATTTATTGACTTTCCCCTACAGCTGCTTTTTAACTAGTGGTAAAGCCTGTCCTTGCTCGTATTTTAATAGTAGTACACTCCAATTCATATACATATTTATATATTTATCTAGTTTTCATTTAATTTGTAATCGACACAAAAATAAACATAAACAAAACAATGGCGGTTTGAGACATACAACTGTGCTGCCACCTATGACGAGCTTTCAAGTTTTTAACCCCAACGTGGTTAAAAGCTCACTACGCACTTTCGTATTTCCCGAACCGGTACGCAGAGGTTGGTGTGTTGCAAACCTATGTATTTGGTTTTTAACCGACTTCCAAAAAGGAGGAGGTTATATGTTCAGCTGTATGTTTGTTTATTTTTTATTTTTTATGTTTGTTCACCGATTGCTCTGTCCATTATGGACCGATTTTGAAAATTCTTTTTTTGTTTGAAAGGGTGTGCTCCCGAAGTGGTCCCATTGCCACCAAATTAGAATCTGATGAAGGAATCCCATGGAAAACGAGGGAAACCCTCAAATTTTATAGGCAAACCTATAGCGATTTAAGTATTTTTTATAGTAACTCGTGCATTTGCTCCTGGAAATCACCATTAGGTGAGGTGGAACTGATGATGGAGACCACAGATGGCCACCGGAACAACATATTAATAACAAGTATTTAACGGGTTGCGATTCGATTAGGTATTTTAATATAGTTGCTAAGCAATTTATGCTCGTCACAATGCATATGGTGAGTGGCAGTTCTTCTGCCAGGAGCACTCCTCAACAATTAGCGTCCCAGCATCGGGAAAAGCAATATTTTGTAAAAGGTGATGAGCAGTTAACATTAGGCTGTTGTAACTTAGATAAATTAAAAACTGACCCACTAAAAAGTGAAAAATAAAAAACTTTTTATAAAAAAAAATAACCGACTTAGAAAAACACTACAAAGTGAAAAATAACTTTAATTTCGGAAGTCGGTGGCAAAAAACTAAAATACAGATCCAAAGACACCGACTTCCGAAATTAAAGTTATTTTTCACTTGTAGTGTTTTTTGGAAGTCGGTTATTTTTTTCTATAAAAAGTTTTTTGGTATTTGATCTTATTGTCCAATTGATAATGTGATACTGGTGTCGTTAACCACGCCATTTAAGAGTACAAACATATAAAACTAGAACACTTTTCACTTTGTAATTTTAGATAGTGCTTGACATCGAAACTAAGACTATACAACGTGGAGACGACAATATGACAATAAATTCAACTGCGTATGATAATGATAATGACGTTCACAATCTGCACACGAAAATTCAATCAAATATATCCAATAGTTTAGTCGCTATAGCTAGTCAAAGATTGGCAAAACCCATAGTTGAAACCCCACTGCTATTTAGTTTGTTTGAAAAAATCACTTTTTTAATTTCAATGCTAGAATTTATTTGATCGTTCCAAAATACTCATATGCATTATTATTGCCAGTGTTTTCATTTATTGTCGTATTGTTGTCTCCACATTGTATAGTACCGGGATTTCGATTTATCTATCAATAGTGTAAAGCCCCATCCATATACACGATGCAATTCATTTTCTTGCCTGTGGCATGCAATAGAATCGAAGCAACAAATCAACTGATTTGTTGCTTCATTTAAAAACTTTTTAGACTGTGCAACTTTTAATGTTGCGTCAACTTAGCGCGCGACAAATAGCGAGAGCATGCGACTCCCCTAGCTTGTCGTTGCGACCCTGCAACTCGACGTTGTGTGGAGGTTTGAACAGCATTTATACCAAAGTCAAAGTCAAATTATTTATTTCAAATAGGCACTTATAAGGCACTTTTGAACGTCAAAATTACAAAAAAAAAAATAGAATTGATTCAATCAATCAATCAAAAATAGTTTTATTTCACATAAGCCTACATGGGCACTTATGAAACGTCAGAAGCTAGGTGCACGGTTCCAATTGGTCGTTTCCTATGGAGAAGAGCCGGCAAGAAACTCCACGGTTACTCTTTTAAAAAAAAAAAAAATGGCTTTTACAATATTTTCAAAGTATGTGAGGACAGCGTAGGCCCGTCAAAAGTACCAGGTATTTAACAAAATAGAAAATGGTCTACCAGATCTACAGTATATTAAGCCTACAACGTCCTCACATTAACAAAAAAAACTATATAAAATATGATTAACATAATAAAAGTTAGAGCCTTGTAGAAATCAAAAAACATCGATTATGTCAAGGAAGTATGTAAAAAATAAATAACATAAACATCACAACTTGGGAGCAGTTAATAGACATTTACATATTTTTGCCGTTAATGAGATTCTAGGCGCCCCTTCCAAAAGGTAGTTTCGTATGGAGAAGAATGGGCAAAAACTCCACCGTTACTCTTTTAAAAATGTTTCACAATACTCTGTTTAAGTACATTAATTATATGATTATATGTGAAGACAATAGGTAAAAAGAATTAAAAATGAAGAAATGAAAAATAACTTGATATTGTAATGTATCTCGTTGGTATAAATAAATAAACTTAATTATCAGATAGATACATGGTGCTCACATATTTACAAACATCGTAAAAGTATGTTTTCCTAAAAAAAAAATAAGTCGGTGTGTGAGTTTAGGTAATCACAGAATTTAAAATCAATGTCATTAAAATAACAAGATATATAATTAAAATAGCAACCAGTTTGATTTTGTCTAGACTCTACATTGTCCTATCAAACGGCCAGACTCGGAACAACTACTTGTAGGTCATACAAATATTTGTTCCGTGCGGGAATCGAACCCGCGACATGCAGCGCAGCAGTCAATCGCGTAACTAACTGCGCCAACCGTGCCGTCAAACTAGATACATAGATGACTAGATGCTGCCTGCAGCTTCGCCCGCGTGTCTTTTTCTAAAATAAAAGTAACCTCAGTCTCTCCTTATAACATCAGCTATCTGCCAGTGTAATTCCCGTCAATATTGGTCCAGCCGTTTCGGAGATTAGCCGGAAGTTTGTTCCGGCTAATCTCCGAAACGGCTAAACGACTTTTAGACCGAGACAGTCAGACAGAAACAAAATTATTAAAAATTGTTCTTTTTTTATTACCATAGGTAAATACTTTCATATGCATTTAGTAAAAAAATTGTATTTTGACATTACAGACACTTCTACTTATTGTATTTATTTGTATACAGGGTCAAATTAAACTAACTAGCAAAACTTCGCAGACGTGATGGATATCGATATCTAAACATGATACAACAAAATAAAAAAGTTTTTTTTTGTGATGTCATCGACCGCAGTTAGTACATAGTCACTTGAAATATCAGTTTTTTTGTGTAAACTTCACAAACGCGATTGTTATCGATACCAAAACACGATAAAACAAAAGAAAACATATTTTTCTCAGCTCACACTTCAAGCAACTAGCAGCTGTCGTTGACTCAAAAAACTTCAAATCTTTTTAATTTTTTTAACATCGTTTTTAAATATCGATGATACTCATTACGTCTGCAGTTTCGCTAACTTGATTTAATTTGGCCGTGTAGAATGGCGATAATTAACCTAGTCGTTTCGCCTTTCAAAAAACTACAACTAATGGATCGAACTATACTTAAGTACCTAATTGAGTAAGTGGCACAATTACAGAGTTAGATAAACCTATTCTCTTTCGATTACGAAATTCTAAGTAGCATCCCAGACTCCCAGAGTCTGGTTTCCTCGCTTATTAGCAATAAGCTCGCCCCTATTACATCATCATCTTCATCGCCTTTTCCCAGTTGGGGTCGGCTTCCAGTCTAACCGTATGACAGTATTATTAATGGAGCAGCTGCGTATCTGACCTCCACAAGCCAGTTACTTGGTAACATGATAATTATCCCCCTTGGTAAGTCTGTCATACTTTTTGCCTTTTGACTATATAACGACTACAAAATAAATAGTTTGTATTAATTTTATTTTTTATTTATTTATAATCTCACTGTATGCTGCACCGGTCGACGTCATCACGTCAACGCCAACTGTTGCTGAAAACCAGCGCTGGGGCTCTGTCTCGCATAGGGTTGCAGCATTATGCTGAGCGATGACCGTTTTGGGTGGATGCGACGCATATTTTCCTCCAAGTTGTTATTTTTTGTATTTGTGATCTTTCTTTGCGTAAATATAAATATAAGTACTTTTTTTTTCTTTCTTTACCTGGGTCGTATATGTGATCAAGAATAATCTAAAAACTTCAATCCTTCGCAAATCCTGTCATACGTCAGTCTTTCACGTTACAAAGGTACCTTGTGTACATAATGGCTTCCACTCTGCGATAAAAGTAAGATAATCTAAACAAACTGACAGATTCCGAAGTGACAAGATTCAAGTTACCTTTAAGAAAATATAATAGGCTAACACTCAGTTGCAGAAACGATCTTTAAATTTTAAAGACTACATTAAACACTAATGTAGCATTAAATCATTGCACAAAACCATTTTTTATTTTATTTTAATGCTCCATTAAATTTAACTAATGAAATGTCAAACCTAATGAAACCGGCCATTTTAAACACTTTTACGTTGCACGTAACTTCATTAGCGCCCATTAGCAGGTGGTGAACTTTAAGTTTGACATTTCAGATTTTTTAATTTTAATGGGCCGAAAAGCATCCATTAAGAGCAACATTAGTGTTTTCTACGGTACTTGAATGCATTTCTGTAATTGAAAGATGTCTTTAACCAGTCTTTCGTCATTATCTGATTCTTATTTAGTAGATTTACCTCGCCGTCGAATCCCAGACCGAGTGAATTCATTTTTAAAACATGATGGAAAAGAGTTTCGTGTAAAGTATAGAATTTCCAAGGAGGCAGTTCTTCAAATTTGTAACCTATTTGATTAAGATTTAGAACCAGTGACGCAAAGAAATAAATCCATTAATGGCCTGACACAGCTTTTAATATGTTTGAGATTTTTCGCCACTGGATCTTTCCAGCAAGTAGGTATTGGGTGATTTAATAAACATAAATAAATCAACAGTTTGTCGGAAACAGGTTGGGTCGGGTTGTTTGTCAGTTTGTTTATACAAAAAGTATCCCGTGAGCTAGCAAAATTAAGCCACCTCTATATTAAAATGCCAGACCGGACGGAACTACGTAGAGTTGCAGAAAGTTTTTATGAAATTGATGGATTTCCACGTGTGGCCGGAGCTCTAGACTGCACACATGTTAAAATTATTAGATTAAGGGGGATGCGCTAAAGTAGCCCGCAAAATTCAAATTTTATTACGTTTTTTGCAATTTGCAGGTCAGTAACACGTATGTTGATCTAATTATGATTCGCGGCCATAACCAATATGGCTTTACAGAATTATAATCATTAGAATATGAATCAGAAGTATAAAAATTGCAAAAAACGTTGGTAAATTTGAATTTCGCGGGCTACCTTAGCGCATCCCCCTTAAACCAGATTATTTAAACTACATTAAACCACAGAGTACACTGAATACACATAAATCAACTACATTTACTTTATTTTATTCTAAAATTGTGGTGTACTTGTACGTACGGATAATAACAGAACGCAAATGTTCACTCTTTTCGTTCAATATGGTAATTTGTTCCTGGCAATATTGTTTAAAGTCTTCTTTAACTAAAGTGGCATTAAAAATGTCTAATGCTATCTAAAATTTGTTTGTGCAACTTCATTAAAGTAATGAATTCATTAGCGATAATGTTGCTTTATGTAATGAAGTGTTAATGGTGAGCTTTCTGCAACTGAGTGTGAGTGTGTTATAAATCTGTATTCAAATAACAGAATGATTGTCGCGTGTTGTATTTCAACTGCGTTTTATTGTTAGTATATGGGTAAGAGTAGTTTTGATATCAGAGAGTAGGTCTGTAACCAAAAATTTTTTTTTCCACGATTGAAATAATATACTTGTGATGGCTTGCACAGCTTGAACAACATAAACAAAATAACTAATCACGTGTTTAAAAAGCGTATTCAATATTTTTCAATCTCATTTCATTTCATTTTTGTTAACAAATCACAACAGCAAAGTCAAAGTCAAATTATTTATTTCAAATAGGCAAATACGGCATTTTTGAACGTCAAAATTTACAAATTAAATAGAATTGATTCTAGTTGCCCCTTCCAAAAGGTAGCTTCGTATGGAGAAAAATGGGCAAGAAACTCCACCGTTACTCTTTTAAAATCTTTTACAATATTTTGTATATGTACATATCAATTATATTATAATTACTAGCTGACCCGTGCCTACTTCGTTGGGCGGTAAACATTTTACCGTCTTTTCATTTTTCGGATTAAATTATGGCCTTATGTTATGACACTCACAAAATAATAACGTGGCTTTCAGTGGGTAAAATATTTTTCAAAATCGATTCAGTAGATCCAGAGATTACCCCTACAACATCACAAACTATAAAATATTAATATAAGTAGATGAAGCAACGGTTTAGCAATATCCTTAAAAAAATGACTCGCTTTGGTTTGCTCACTACTTATAGGCAAGCGACTTCTCGACAAAAACAATAGCAGTGAATTGGGACTGGGATTGTGAATTCAACTGCACATTTACCGCTGAGTCGGTGACGGTCGGTGATTCTTCAATTTTGCCGGCGCGCGGCGTGAGGGGTCAAAAGATATTTTTAGAGTTCCGTACCCAATGGGTAAAACGGGAACCCTATTACTAAGGCTCCGCCGTTTGTCCGTCTGTCACCAGGCTGTATCTCATGAACCGTGATAGTTAGACAGTTGAAATTTACACAGATGATGTATTTCTGTTGCCGGTATAACAACTAATACTAAAAAACAGAATAAAAAAAATATTTAAGGGGGCTCCCATACTACAAACGTGATTTTTTTGCTCGTTTTTGCTAGATATTGATAACGGCAACAGGTAGACGCTTGAAATATTCACAGAATATTAAGTTATATATTCACTTTAAAAATAAATAATTAAATTAAAATAAACCAAATATTTAAGGGGGGCTCCCATACAAAATACGTGATTTTTTTGCCATTTTTATAGATAATGGTACGGAACCCTTCGTGGGCGAGTCCGACTCGCACTTGGCCGGTTTTTTTATTATTTAAATTAGCCAACGGAATTAAAACATCAAAATGACCTTCAATAAAGTTTCCTGAGAATCGGATTATTTTGACTCCCTGCCGTGCTTCCCCAAAACCAGCAATAAAAATACCTACCATCCTGAAACACCTGGAACTCAAAAGACAATAGTTATGCCGCTGCCATTTTTTTTTTGGGTGGTAAATTATCAAATAACTTCTGCCGCTCTGGCCGGAGCGGGGAGGGCGTGTCAGACTGTTACTGACTAAAACCCACCCGTGTTCCTTCAAATGCCTGTGTGCCAGGGCCACGATATCCCTTTCGTACAGGCTCGTAACCCTGGCGGGCATTAGCCCTTTCGGACCCCGTCAATTGGTGCTGACATTTCTTTGAGGCGCGCGTGGAACACAACGCGCCGTCGACCCGGGCCTGGTCCTTATCGGACGGCGAGCTACCCATCGCTCACCGTCCGCAAGCCCGCGCCCACGGTGGCCGGGAATCGGCCTGCGATTCCCGACGCCCGGGGCGTCTCCTGCGGTGACTAAGGGCGTGAGGGCGCGAACCCTGCCTCACCCTCACGCGTTCCGCCTCCTCCTTCGCATGCATTACTGCTTCGCAGAAGGAGGTGACGGCCTCCCGTGCACTCTCGCTCCGAACCATGGCCTGAACCAGGGCCAGATGCGAGAGATCGCCTCCGTGAGGACATGGCGGTGCTCCGCCCAAGCAGGGCAGACCTCAACCGTATGCTCCACCGTGTCCTCCGGGCGATCCACACAGTGGTGACACCCGGGCGCTTCCTCCCGCTTTATTCTGAATAGGAACCTCCCGAAACAACCGTGTCCGGTGAGGACGTGTGTCAGGCGGAAGGTGAGGAAGCCGTGGCGCCTCTCTAGCCACTCCTCATAGAGGGGACTTATCGCCACAATGGTGGCATGCAAATTCTTTGCCAAATAGTAAATATCCCTGGCGATGGCGCATGCTTATTTTCATATCTCTCCTATTTGGTGAACAGTAACGTGGCCATGTCATTGTCTGCTCAAATTCGAGACAGCATTGTGCGCCACGTGTCTAAAAACTGGGAAATATTCCAACCTGTCACCCAGGATCGGTCAGGAGGAGCTGTTTATGGTTCAAAGCGTGAAGACGTCGCTGAAATGTCATGTAATGGCACCTACAGAACCACCTGTGAACTCATGGCAGTGGGAGGACTATTCCCATTTGAGTTCCAGGTGTTTCAAGATGGTATTTTTATTGCTGGTTTTGGGGACGCACAACAGGGAGTAAAAATAATCTGATTGTCAGGAAATTTCAATGAAGGTCATTTTGATGCGTGTCAGACTTTTACTGACTAAAACCCACCCGTGTTCCTTCAAATGCCTGTGTGTGCCAGGGCCACGATATCCCTTTCGGACAGGCTCATAACCCTGGCAGGCATTGGCCCTTTCGGACCCCGTCAGTTGGTGCTGACATCCATTTAAAATGGGAATAGTTCTCCCGCCTTTTTCCAACCCTTACAACAAAGATACTAAGCAATAAAATTAAAATACGAACGTAGGTATTCAAGAACACTTTTTCTAGTAAGAACGACTAATACTAAAAACTATTATAGTAATACCACAGTGTGAAATACCTACACAATAAGTAATTCGCAAAGAAATAGAAATAACAAAATTCCAACCCGGCAATAGGTAAAAACACATTTATTATCCTCCAATTTAAAATTAGGAAGCGAAACAAACCAAAACGAAAACCAAACAACGACGATGAAAAATGTTTCAAAGCAAATTAGTAGTAAGTACTTAATAACAAAATATCGCAGAACAGAAATTTCGGTAACTATAGCTTGAACGTGTATCGCTTAGGTTTGTATTCTGTGATTGATACATGACTTCGTTTTTTGATACGATCGGCTTGCAAGCCGCGATTAAGGTTAAACATTGTGAAGTTTTCCCCTTGGCATTGTCGAATGCCAATTAGAACCTCATTTCATTATCAGATGCCTGCATACTGAAAAATACTGGCCACCTAGAACTGGCATAAAAACTTTAGAACGTTATCACGCCTGCACTGAAACATACTGGCCACCTAGAACTGGCATAAAAACTTTAGAACGTTATCACGCCTGCACTGAAACATACTGGCCAACTAGAAAAAAAAACTATATATAAACCTCAAGAAACTTCCAAAAATTCTTATTTCAATGTAAAATATGCATTAACGCGTTGTCGTAAAATTCAATTTATATCTTTATCGGCCTCCGAATTCTAATTTCAATGTAAAGTATGCAATAACTCGTTGCCGTAAGATTCAATTTGGATCTTAACTGCATTTGGTACATTTTTCATACAAACATTAAAAACCCTTATTTTCACCCTTAAGCGCCGAATTTCGTAAAATCCTTTCTTAGTGAGCACCTAGAAGTCGAAAGGAACAATCAGGCCAACATTCATGTCTCTAACTTTAAAAACATAGGAGTTTCATACAAACTTTGACACCCCTTTTCAACCGCTTAAGGTGCGAATTTATAAAAATCCTTTCTTAGTGCGCGCCTGCACCCCATAGAGAGTGCTTGTGCCAAATTTGAGACCTCACGGCCCAGTAGTTTCCGAGATTTCGTGATGAGTGGTCAGTGAGTAGACTTCTCTTTTATATATATAGATAAGTGAAGACGATGCACCTAGAATAAAACTACTTTATCACAATAGGTAAAAATAATTAATAATGAAGCAATGACAGATAAATTAATTATGAGATAGACAGATGGTGCTCACATATTTACAAACATTGTAAAATACTACTAAAACGTTTTCCTAAAAAATAAAAAATCAGTGTGTGAGTTAAGGTAATCACAGAATGTAAAATAAATGTCATAAAAATAATAAATTATACAATTAAAATAGAAATCAGTTAGATTTTGTCTAGACTCTAGATTGTCCTATGGAGATACTCAACTCAACTCAAAGCATTTATTTCAATTAACCCAATTACAGGCACTTTTGAATTGTCAAAGAGTCGGTCAGTTAGTCAGAAAGTTGAAGCTATTTGCCCATTCCAAAACGTAGATCTCTATGGAGAAGAATAGGCAAGAAACTCCAAGGACACTCTTTTAAATCAAGATATTACAAAATCCTGGGTACATTATTCTTGTCGCTTCTATATGTGAGAACAATGTAAAAATATAAATTATTTAAAAAACAATATAAAATATTACAAATAAGCCCTGGCAGATAGGAGAAGACCAGTCACAACTGACGGCGCCCGTTCACGAGCATGACGCGTGGATCAGCACCATCCAGCTCAACCATTTTGTAGGGAACCGAATGATCCAACACACGCGCCACCATCAGCGAGACATTTAAGTGAGCATGACATACTCTTAACTGCCAAACTTTTTTAAGTCAACATACATCATAACATAATAAACGGCTCCATGGTACTCACATTTACAAAAATTGAAAAAATGCTTTTAAATTATACAAAACTATAGCTTGCAATGCATTTCAAAGATAAATAAAATTTCACTAGCAAAAAGATAAACATAATTACCTATTGAAGTATTCAACAACTAAAACTTGATTAAGTACATTTTATATAATAAATATGATTGTAATGTCAGAACATAAAAAAGGGGGGAAGCATCTCTTCCAAATATTATAATTTTAACAAGTGAGCCCAAGTGGTTGTGGAGCAGGACCAGCAAACAAGACATATACAGCAAACAAGACATTCTAGGGAATCTGTTCAGATTTTCATTAAACTCTTTTGTTTTGCTATATCATACAGACCTTTAACATAGCCAATATATTATCTCATGACAAGTATGTATTAAGGTTAATTTTAATCTGCTTCTGCCTGCCTTAGTCTCAAGTTACTTGGTCGTTATACTTCATTATGTTTCCTTTTATTTTTCTTTAATTTTCCTCTCTGAGCCGTCACCCCATCATTGACTCCCTTTTCATTCATATTAGACCTTACTAAAGTTGATTTGCTTTCAAAACGGTGAAGATAAACATCGTGAGGGAACCGGCATGTCCTAGAACCAAAAGTTCGAAGTCATGTGACATCTAACAACCCGCACTGGGCCTGCGTGGTGGTTTATGGCCCGCTCTCGCTCACCGAGAGGAGGCCTGTGTCCCAGCACTGGGAACATTATAGGCTGATTATACAAAGTTGATTTAAATAAGTTCCCTACAATTAATAGTACATTGTGATACAAGGGTGGAAAGTAGGTTATTGTAAACGAGCTGTCATTAACAAGCCCGAGCCAAAGGAGAGGGATTTTAATGACACGAGTTTGCAATAACCTACACACCCGTGTATCACACGAGGTTTTTCAATACACTTGTGGGAAATAGTAAAAAACAAATCAAAGAATTAATTAAAATTTTCAGATAATGGCGCGTTTTTGCAACTGGACATATTTTTTTTACAACGAAAACAGCCTGTACAGTCTATTAGATTTTTGACAAATGTTGATATGAATATAATTAAATTAAAATCGGTAACTAAATATATTAAATAACCATTTAAAAGACTTTTGAAAATTCAATGCTAAGACTTACGGACTCATTCATTTTTCGTCGTATAAAATCTACCCCATTTTATTCTATGTATGAAAACTTTTTGCTACTAAACTTTTTAAATTAACTTATTAATTTAAAACTCAACTGCAAAACTAATGATAGAGCTCGTAAACAAAAGTCACGACCGCGTAACAGAAAGATGCCTATATGCAAAAGATTTAATTTTCGAATCATAATTATAGCATCAGCTACGCGGACGATATGGTGTTGCTGAGCCCATCGATCAGTGCCCTGAGAAGGCTCCGTATCTGTGAGGACTATGCGGTGGCCCATGGTCTCAGGTACAATGCAACCAAGAGTGAGCTCTTGGTCTTTAAGGCGGGTAACAAATGTTATGACACAGTCCCATCGGTCACCTTAGGAGACGTCCCGCTTACCAGAGTGACACGGTTCAAGTACCTGGGACACTGGGTGACTGACGCTTTGTCCGATGATATGGATTTGGAGAGGGAACGCAGAGCATTGGCAGTTAGATGTAACATGCTGGCCCGTAGGTTTGCTCGATGTACAGAAGAGGTAAAAATTACACTCTTTAGGGCATATTGCCAGTCTCTGTACACTTGCGCCCTATGGGTCAGTTATACAAAAAACTCGTACAGTGCTCTGCGAGTCCAATATAACAATGCCTTCAGGGTGATGTTGGGACTACCGCGCTTTTGCAGTGGGTCGGGGATGTTCGCGGAAACCGGCGTGCCGGATTTTTACGCGCTGATGCGTCTGCGTATAGCGTCCCTGATGCGGCGAGTGCGCAATAGTCCTAACAGTCTTTTGGCTACTGTGGCCAGCAGGATGGACAGCCCCATAATGTGGCATTGGATGACGACTCACAGAGCGTCATTCCAGTGCCTTAAATAATTTTATTTATATTTGTGTTTATTTTATTTAACGTGCATGTTATTTTATTTGATGTGTTTTGTGTTTTTATATTGTAATGTTGTGTAATTTATGGACTATGTGTCTGAAAATAAAGTTTCTATTCTATTCTATTCTATAGCCTCTGAAAGTAGGTACAGTGGTACCCAATTGATAAGGCGCGTCGTGAATCATCGTTCGCACAGAAAAGAAAGTATGGCCCCGAAGATTAACGAAATAATGCTTAAAACTTACGATCAACCTTAGGTCACTATTATAAGGTTCATAATACACTGGACCTGCTAGCGTGCACTCGATCAGAAGTATGGCGGCTGACAAACGCTAACATAGCGGCGGCTGCCGACCAATAGCGGTACAGGATAAAGAACCGCGGTGCGTAGAGCGTGCCAATTGGTCAATAGCATTTCTCGCACTTTTAAAATTCACCTTCTGCGCAGGTACATCGGTAAGCCATATCATTTGGGTACTCCAACTGTACGCTATATTTAACAACTTTATTGAAAAGGTTATTGTCAAACAGTGAAATGATTTAGAATAAAAATAACGCTAAGCTTCAAGCACAGGTATTTATAAATAGCTCCATCATTTTGCTCAGTTCACCATAATATGAAAGAAAAAGTAATTTGCTTTAGGTAGACAAAATTCTATGTAAAATAATGAACAACGGACTTAATAAAAACCGGTTTTGATTAATACCTATTTTTGGTATTATCTTGTAACACCATTTAATGAGAGGAAGAAAAATGTGTTCTCTAATGAAGAATTCTTTGATCTATCAAAACTTGGTTTACCAAAAAATATATTTTATTACTTACATAAAAAAATATGGTTTTAATAACCTAGTTGTTTTCCTAAGTTAACGCTAAAATCAGTTTAAAATCTAAGCTCTGAAAACTTCTGATTAATTTAACCAATCTGCCTCCCTTTTTTTTTTTTTGGGTGGGAAATTATCAAATAACTTCTCCCGCTCTGGGCGGAGCGGGAGGGCGTGTCAGACTTTTACTGACTAAAAACCCACCCGTATTCCTTCATTTGCCTGTGTGCCAGGGCCACGATATCCCTTTCGGACAAACTCGCAACCCTGGCAGGCATTGGCAATAGCGGACAATTGGTGCTGACAACTCTTTAAGGCGCGCGTGGAATACGCGCGCCGCGCCGTCGACCCAGGCCTGGTCGTTATCGGATGGTGAGCTTTTGGTGGTATGAGGAACAGGGTGTAAAGTTCACTCATCCACCATAGAAAAGGGAGGATCCTCCGACCAGGCGGATGTTGTGTCTGGTGGGCAACTGCCCGACGGTTGATGTCGGGACGTTGTACATATGCTAGTCGCACGGTAAACTCTAATTGCGCGATGCAGGATTTTGCGTGACGTCAGTGTGTCGCGTAGTTCGTATGTGGCAATGTTGATGTCGCTACAAGCTACCCATCGCTCACCGTCCGTAGGCCCGCGCCTACGGTGGCCGGAAATCAGCTTGCGACTCCCGACGCCCGGGGCGTCTCCTGCGGCGACTAGGGGCGCGAGGGCGCGAACCTTGCCTCTCTCTCACGCGTTCCGCCTCCTCCTTCGCAAGCATTACTAATTCGCAGAAGGAGGTGACGGCCTCCCATGCACTTTCGCTCCGAACCATGGCCTGGACCAGGGCCGGACGCGAGAGATCGCCGCCGCCGATCGCCTCCGTGAGGACACGGCGGTGCTCCGCCCAAGCTGGGAAGACCTCCACCGTATGCTCCACCGTGTCCTCCGGGCGATCCACACAGTGGTGACACCCGGGTAAATATGGTTTTAATAATCTAGTTGTTTTCCTAAGTTAACGCTAACATCAGTTTAAAATCTAAGCTCTGAAAACTTCTGATTAATTTAACCAATCTGCCTCCCTAAAGATTAGGTATTCCGGAAAATCATAGCCTTACATTTTCTTTGAAAATTCCTGAATTATCTGGTTTGAAATGCCTTACTCTTCCTCTAAGGAGATACAATATGGACACTACAAAACTACAATAAATGAAAACACTGGCAAAACTAATGCATAGGAGTATTTAGGAACAATCCCATTAATCCTAACACCAAATTAAAAATGTGACTTTTTGTAACAAACTAAATAGTGTTGTTGTTAGACCGACTAAGGCCCGTATTTATAGAACGTTACTCAGTACTCAAGCATTACTTAGGTAAGACTAAATTCAACCAATCCAATGCCTTGAATCTAGTCTTAAATAATGCTTGAGTACTGAGTCACGTTCTATAAATACGGGCCTATGAGTCTTGCCAATCTTTGACTAGCTATAATGACTGAACTATTGGATATATTTCAATAAATTTTCGTGGGCAGACTGGGAACGTCATTAACTCATTAAATATACGCAGTTTAATTTATTGTCGTCTACACTTGGTATAAAAAAAACCTAAAGCAAAACTGGCAAAATCTGAGTGCACTATAATCACATCTGGCTACCCCATGGCCGAATACAGGCATGATGGTATACAACCTATAATTTTTTTTTTTCTCTTTATTTATTAGGGACTTGGAACCTATAACAAGTCATGTCAGCCCCATCATTTCCTTAACAAGTTATTTCTTAAGACTATTAAATATAAACTTATAAATAAGCTTAGCTGTATTGCTCGCAGGGTAAGCCAGAATACATTGAAATTTACCTAAATGTAATGCATTCAATTTTAATTTTTGACATAAATGTTGTTTTTCAAAATCATTGCGAATACATTAAATAAGGAGGTGATGGACATCTTCTGGTTTATCACAAGCAGTACAGTTAAGTGAAAGGGATTTCTTCATTAAAAAGGTAATTTTTTTAAGTGGTACATGTCCAGCCGACCTATTCTGATAAAATCTCACCGTGTAAACGTAGGTGAAGTGAGGTTGAAGTGAGTAGATAATAGTGTCAATCCCCCACTGACAGTTCACTCCACGCTCACTTCACCTATGTTTTCACGGTGAGATGGTTACAGAATAGCACTGCTGATCGTATTCTAAAAGCTATTTTAAGTAATCGCCTACCCAGTTTAACATCGGTAAACCACGGTATCCGAGGAGGCTCACATTGCATAGTTACAACGTATCATGTTAGCACAGTACCTAAACACATGCGTCAACATCAGAACATATTTTTATGTAACTTCCAATAATCACATTCGTTGGGGAGCTGCCAAAAACTTTTGATAGATGGCGCTGTAAGCACATTCCTAAAGGCCGGGAGTAAGTTTCGCAGTCACTACATCATGATAATACGTTTAAACTATGTTTTTTTGTTACTATGTACTTTTAAAAGGGTTAAACTATACTACAATTAGTTCTTTCTGGCGACTTCGGTCGCTTATGAATTTGAACCGATTTAAGTAGATTTTTAGCCATGACTTACAAGTTTTAGGTCGTAAGTTCGAACCCAGCCAGGTGCTTACCTTTGTGTAAATTATTTCATCACTACTGCTTTCAAAACGGTGAAGGAAAACATCGTGAGGAAACCTGCATGTCCCAGAACCAAAAATTCGAAGACATGTGACAAGATCCTGCCTAACAAGATCTTGACTTCTGAAGCTAGGAGGACTTTGCTAAATTATCATAGATCCGTCTACTAAGTAATGAATTAGGTAGTTTAATTACGGGTAGTTATTTAATTTAGCTTAAATGTTCAATCAAGCGTTTTCGTTCCGGTCCCAATTTCGGCATTGTTCACGGGAGTGGCAAGTTGCTTGTTACCATGAACTTAAATTATTATCAGACACCTCACCCCCCCCCCAGACTTGAGGTGGCCCGCAGAGGCGGGCCGGCACTAGCCGGGGATTGCGGAAGGAATAACAGATCCCAAGATCCCCGGTGCAAGTGTGGGAGGGGAACACTGGGGTGGTTTTTAGTCAGTAAGAGTCTGACAGACCCCTCCGCCCCAGGGCGGAGGACATCCATGAGGATTTTCCACCCCGTGAACAAAAAAAAAAAAAAAAGGCTTGGGTAGGTTGGTATTGAAAAAGTTCTGCTGGGTTTAGGCGGACTTAAGTATTAAATTCCCCAAAAGAACTCTTAATCATAAATATTCACAAAACAGTCTACGACAGCAAATCTCGAAGATACTATATACATAAAACCTTTTTTGAGATAAATCTGCGGTCCATCAGGTTCCCAAATAAGTCTTAATCGTTTTAATCCGAAATGTCCTCATATAAGGACCGTCTTTAATTTTCCCCTATAGAGACATTTTCATAGAAAACATTTTGTGATTAATCTTGAACAGGCTTATGTTTTCAAGGGTAGAGATAAACTACGATAACATGGCTCGCCCCTCCAAATTACTATTTCAATGTGAGTAGTCACATCCTTACTAAAGAGTTTGTATGTAGTTGTAAGTATTCGTCTTCGTATTCGTCAAATTTATTCATAGTTTTTGTGCAATCAGTACTCGTAATATCTCACTTATTACCAGATTTGTTGGTCAACTAATCATAACTAGCCGATCCCGCAAGACATCGCACGTGTCGTTTTCATCGAGTACGTCAGTGCAGCGCCATACTAATAATAATGAGCGATTAATGACGCCACTAATCAAGCAACAAATCCGTGATTTGTTGTTGTTTGACGGCCGTCTCATTACGCACACATCATGCGTTGTGAGTCTTGGTGATGCTTTGTAAATACATTCACAAATACTTTCAAATGTTTTGGATTGTGGAGGGGCGTGCCATATTATCGTAGTTAATCCCTACTTGTAGTAACCGATTTCCGGGTCGGTTAAAGTGTTATTGAGTTTTTATAACTGGATATTCTCAGTAGCATGTCCGGAGTCTGGATTTGTACCCCGGTTATGGCAGTAGGCTCACCCCGTTTTACATGAGACTCAAACATACCTGGCGAAATGTTGGTGTACCATAGGTACTTACATACTCTTTGTGAAGAGAAAAAATATAATTATATAGATATATACTTACTTAATTATACTTATACCCCTGCCTAATCCTTCGAAGAATACAGAATGAAGTTATGTTATGTTACAACTAGCTTTTGCCCGCGGCTTCGCTCGCGTTAATTTAGAATTTGACAATCAATTGGGGTTGTACACTGCTTGTTGTTTGGCGGCAAAAAACTCTTAACACACTATTAAAGTTTTTCTATAATAATATAATTCAATCATAATTCGAAAGACACGTGGCGCCATCTATTACCATAAGAAAGTTATAGTTGTTTTCCTCGGGAACAGTATTTTTTTTCGGGATGAAAGATACCCTAAGTCCATTTCTGTACACCTAACAACATTCAAAATTTCAGGATGATCGGTTCAGTGGTTTAGGCATTAAAAGGTAACAAACAAACAAACAAACTTACTTTCGCATTTATAATATTAGTTAGGATTTTAGTTACTTGCCCTGTTTGTTTGGTTGAGTTATTCTTGTAAATTACTATTTCATCATCTTTAATTTGGAAGATGGCATTAATTTATATACGATGTTATTTTCAAATAGGTGTTTCACGGCTGAAAATCTACGCTTTGGTGCTACAATGTATTATAATAGTAGAACGGGAAATTATACTTTCTTTCTAAGGTATAGGCACTCAATATGGAAATAAGTAATATATATTCGGCCCATACCGAAGAGAAAAGTGTCATTTGAAAAGGACATTTAAGAACAATTCGATAGCATGGTAACTATCGGTGAAAACGTTTATTATTCTCTAACAGTTATCGATGTATACAAATAAGGTCATTATCCCCCTACGTGTGAGCACATTTTGATCGACCCAATATATTTAATGTGGGTTGTAAGATTTTTTTTACTTCTTTTTTTTTTTTTTTTTTTTTCCTTCTGGCTTCGCACGGTTTGTGCATTTAGCCAATGTCAAGTTAGTTCTTGTTTAATATTGATGAAATGAATTATAAATGCATGATGATGATATCCCCGCCTACTCCCCTTGAGTTTCAGTAAAGATGTGGAACTTTACTGAGTCCTCACGCGGACTTCTTGAGAGAACTTGAAGCGAAGTTGCACTGTTTTGTTTCATTTGCCTACACTAATGCACGTTCACAAACACTTAATGGTTAATAATCCACCATTATTACACATTAATATTCGGCTAAACACCAATTTTGGAAAATTAAACAAACTGCTGAACATGACGCTTCACTTTCCCGCCAAGAAGTCTCTTTTTACTTCTTTATACAACATTATTTTTAGTATACGCGAATCCTGAATATAGTTTGTTCAGAATAAGGAACTGAATCGATTTCAATAATTTTTGCACCATGTTTTTTTTTTCCCAAAAATATTTTTGTGTGATGGAAAATGTTATCACCATTTAATTACTTACAATACAATCGCCGCCGTACGATTAGGTACCTACTGCCGAATTATTATCAATGAGCGCAAGACGACCCTGGAGGCGCGGGGGCGCCATTAGCATGTTTTTGTACGGACAACCCGGTAACATAACCTTATAACTTTGTGATTTTTCGTGTTAAGGCTTCTACATACAGGCGCGACTTGTCGCGTGACACAAAGGCACCGCTCGTCGCGAGACACGCGGGGCCTTTGTGTCGCATCGCGTGTCGCGCCAGTATGTAAAAGCCTTTACAGTTTTGAAATTTTGTACATAGATCCTTTACATAAAAATACTAGACACGTGTTTCCGGTTTCGCATATACTAAAAATAATGTTGTATAGCAATTTTCTCGATAATATCGTTGGTCGCAAATGCGACTGCTCAGTGTCGAATCTTAGGTTCGAAGTCTATTGGAGTGTTATTAGTATTTTTATTAATTAGGAAATGTTCAGTATCCTCTTGTTATCTAAATCCATCCTGTGAAGGTAGCAACTGGCCATCGCTAATATTTTATAAGTTGTTGGCATGTGTCATGATTTCTTTGATTTAATTTAAAAATATGTATTATTATAATACCGAATTATAATATTCAATGTGGCAACATTGTCAAAGTACAATTTATTAATGTTGTAACAAACTTTTAAATGTATTTTCAATATGGCAAATGAATGTATTATTTTACTTTGGCAACACAGAAATAACGGTTACATGGAAAAGGGGAAATAAAGACAGATATACACTTCATAATTAGAAGATTAGAATATAATATAAGAGCGAATCAACTTGAAGAGCTGACAGAGCGCGTCATGATGTTAAAGAAGTAGCATCGTTTATAAAGTAATAATTATTATATACTCGTATTAATACTAAATACGCCTTTCGCCTTTTGATGAGTATAGTGTAGATATTAAATTCAGTCCATCTTAATGGCCCCTTAGCGTAGCAGCTTCACCTCCTTCTGCGAAGCAGTAATGCTTGCGAAGGAGGAGGCGGAATGCGTGAGAGAGAGGCAAGGTTCGCGCCCTCGCGCCCCTTGTCGCCGCAGGAGACGCCCCGGGCGTCGGGAGTCGCAAGCCTCACGCCGCAAGCAACTAAGTATGGTTTTTTGTTATTGGAACCAAGGATCATTTTGGTTATCCATTGAAAGGGTTTTCGATAGGGTTTTTCTAAGCGGTGAACGGCTTAAATTAAATTTTGGTAACCCATTCAAAGGGTTTTCGATAAAAACTCATACGGTGTGGTGGGTAACCCTGTTTTTAACGGCTTACTTTAAGCCATTCAAAATTACCCACACCGTATGGGTTTTTGATTAACTGCTTAGAAAAACCCTATCGAAAACCCTTTCCCTTGAAAGGGTTTTCGATAGGGTTTTTCTAAAATAGTAACCAAAATGGTCCCTGGGTAGAATAGATATATAATTGGTCATGCTACGCGTGCTAGGCGGATATCGAAATAACATAATATTATGATTTTTTCATGTTACTGGGTTTCAAGTAGGTATAGAAACCCATAGAAATGGGTTATCATGTAACCCTTTCACTGGGTTTCAAGTATAAAACCCATTCAATGGGTTATCATGTAACCCTTCCAATGGGTTTCTAGTATAAAACCCTTTAAATGGGTTATATCATGATAAAGGTAACCCATTGAATGGGTTACCCCTTCGAAAGGCTTAACTATTAACCGGGGTTGTACGGTCCCCGATTGGAACATGTTGAAGGTCACGATAAGATATTGATTCAGGACGTAAATGGACTTTATTTCAGTTTTTGAAACAAAGAATGCTAGAAAATGTAGGTGGGTCAATGACCGCTGTTGCCACGGTAAAGTGTTTCGGGTATACCTAGTAATACAAAATGTCGCCGCCTCTGTACTTAAACTGTGCTTAAAGTATTAAATAAATAAATAAGTGTCAACAAAAACTGGAGCCCACATAAGCCAATTCAGTCCAATCAAATCACTATCAGTAGCAATGGGTTTCATTTTGACAGCTCAATAACATTTAATGCGGTATTTACGTTGATGAGACAAATTTTTCGAACATATGAAGCCACGGATTAGCAATATCCTTTTAACATCATTCAGATTATGACTGATAGTGTGTTACACAATTAGGGTACTGTTTTCATCATCCCAGGAAATACTTTGACAAAGAAATAATACTATCATGTCCAATCCATATATGCATTTGTAAAATCTATAATTTCTCTAGAACAATAACTCCCGTTTTATGTGACTTCTCTCAAATATTTATGCGTTCTCTATAATTATGTTTTATGGTAGCCATGAAATATTATCAAGTTATTATTTATCGTTTCCTGAAGATTTGTCATAAAAATCTAAGTTTTGCTCACGGTTGTAAACAATATTTTGTAGGTTGTGGTGATTAAAAATGTTTAAGAGAGTAGAGGATTCTACGGAATAAAGGGTACCACTTTACATGAAGTTAAAGTAAATAAATAACAAAGGCTAGCAATCAACTCAGCCTGTCGCAGTAATGGACAGCTCCAGTCACTGCTGCTGTTTTTAAGGTGACGATAACCGACTTTTAATGATTTTATACTGGAGATCACGTCTAAACAAGTAGTGTTAATGATTTGAAAAAATATAAGTATGTTAAATTAGAGCATTTTTTCAATAACTTTATATGTGTATATTTTAGATTATGTTTATATAATACATAGTGAAATTAATTTGTAAAGTTATGTCTAACTCGGATAAAAAACTGAGAATGGCGCAAAAGCTACCAAGCGTATTTTTCTGAAACCTTAACCAATTTAAAGATAACTTAATTATTGATCTTTTAATATACGCGTTTTATTAAAATACCTTTTGTTTTGTGTATAATAAATTAATAATGCGTGAAATTGGGGACAGAGCTTCTTGATGGGCAAGTCCTATTACTGGCTGAACGTACGACGCGTTGCGTTAGCTCAGTACAGAACACGCAAGCTAACTGCTCAATGTCACTGGCATATATCTGCGTCTTAAGCCTTTGTCCACATAGGCATATATTGCGGTCTTAATAGGGGCATGATCTCCATGTCTTGCCATGGACTGGCATACAAATAATTTAAAGACAACGAGTTATAATTATGTAGCATCAATAATAACAGTGTAGGAAACAATCGTTACTTCTCCCAAGCTGCGCCAAAACCCTTTCCTCTGCCTTCCGCATCCAATCTGTCCCGTCGACAGGTCAGCTAGATGGACCAACATAGGCTATGGCTAGGCACAATTATTAAGGACTAAAAGTGGCCTAATATCGTACACAGCCCGCCAACAATACGTACGGAGACTTATTAATAGTCTACCCTCAGCAATAAACAATTAATGTATTACACATACAAATATCAAATGTAAACTTAGGCAATATTACGTATTAGATATATAGGAATGATTGTAACCATTTAAAGACCTAAAGATTATAATAATTGTATAGTTTGATAATGAGATAGACTCATGATAGCATAAGTTTAAACCTTAGTGGTTTTTGGTTGCTATCTATTATGTAATCCTGTGTTCTTTGTATAAATGATAATTAAATAAAAAAAATAAAAAAATATCATCTTTTATAACATCAATATTTAAATCTTACTAGGTAAAAAATAGTTGGATACAATACAAATATTTATGACCATACTTTATTCGCAAAAGAAAAAAAAAACTTCATATATTATACTCCTGAGCTGTTTTTGGAGGATAACAAAAACAGATCTCTTGGAAATTGATAGCAACAATTACACAACGCGACAAACCACGACAACATACAGGCTTATTAAAAACACACAGATCCTTGAATCATTGTAGAAGCATGCAAAGGATCCACAAAATTAAATTATGCTTGCGGTTTGTTTGATACTCGCTCGGGAGATAATGTTTTCTTCAGAAAATAAATGAGATAATAATAATTTATTATGAATTTACTTAGGCCTTGACAGGCAATGCCAGCTGTGAGGCTGTATATTATGGGCTGAAATTCAAGACAGAAAACGACTTTTAATTTTAATCGTATTACTTTGAAGTAATAATTCATTCATTGTGTTCCGTTTGGTGCCGGACGTAAAAGGTAGCACCATCCCATTTATCTCATGGGTGTCGTAAAAAGCGACTAAGGGACTTACTAGAGAATGGGCAACAGCATTCTCTATGCATTTTTAAAACCATACTGCGATCGCCAACCCGCCTGCCAACCGTGGCAATTATGGCAAATCCCCCCTTTTTGGGGGAGTAAGTCCGGCAGTGGACGTCTTTGGGCTCAAATGATGATGATGATGAATAATTCATCTAGCAATTTGCCTGCACGTCTTGGTTTAGATTTTCCCATACAAACTACAACCCCTTCAAGTTTTGGTTAAAGTGTAGGTACTCAAGCCCTTCCTCAAAAACTAAGCTATAGTTTGGTCAAAATTGGTTTAGCAGTTTAGCCGTGAAAACTTTACAAACGGATGGAAAAACAGGGGCAATCTCACATTTTATATTATAATGAGGAAGTACACTCCTACATTTGGGGTAGGAAGTACTCTCTTACACGCTTCCGTTTGGTGCCGGACGTAAGTACTAGAGAATGGGCAGCAGCGTTATCTATGAATTATAACACCATAATGCGATCGCCAACCCGCCTGCCAAGCGTGGTGATTATAGCAAACCCCCCCCCTTTTGGGGGAGGCCTATGTCCAGCAGTGGACGTCTTTCGGCTGAAATTAATTACACTCCTACCCCCCCCCCTCCCTCCTCCTGATGGATATTAATCATTTGTGCAAAATTGTTTTGTGAAATGTATTGAAAAAACCGGCCAAGTGCGTGTCGGACCACGCACAATGAAGGGTTCCGTAGTTGGGATGAATTTATCCAAACAAACTTAACGTTGTAAATTCCAACTGCAAATGTAAGTTTGTACGCACATTATTGAGTGATTTACCATGTTATTTTAAGATCACAGACTTCTTATAGGTTTTCTTGTAATCTATAAGTAAAGAAATATTTTCTGTATTTTTATCAAAATTTTAGGCTCAGTAGTTTCGGAGATAAGGGGGGGGAATGGTCATTTTCATCTACTTTCTTAAATAATTTCAAAAGTATGTATTTTAAAATTATAAAAATATATATATAAAATCCTTAAAACAAGCCCTTTAATTTGATGTGTCACACGGTACAGTCAGCAAAACTTTTTTTGTTAATTTTCTAATTTGCCCCCCAAAAGTGAATAAATTAATTTTGAATATGGAGGCATATTCAAAATTAATTTATTTACGTAACACGTCCGTGTTTGGGTCATAGAAGTTCATATGTTCATATGTGTACCAAACTTCAACTTAATCCGTCTTATTACAAAACAAGATTTATATTTTGACATGACATAAACCATGGAGCCAGTTTTTGTAATAAGAACGTAACAGTGATTGAAATACCGTTCTTTATACAAAACTGAAAATTTAGTTCGGTACTAAGTTGTCAATTTTGTGTTTAGGAACTTTACCATAGTCGGAATAAAGTTCGAAATTCAATAATGGCTCCATGTTTTAAACCTGGGCCTGAAGATAAACCTTGTTTTGGAATAAGGGGGTTTTGGTCTAGTAGATTCGGAGCAAATCAGCTGTGACAGACGGACAGACAGAAACACGAGTGATCCTATAAGGGTTCCTTTTTTCCTTTTGAGGTTCGGAACCCTAAAAACAAGATGGCGGGCTTAGTTTTGATATTGCCCACGTGCCAAAAGAACCTAGTATCGCTATTGTATTAATGTTTTGTGTTTTACCAACAACCAAACAATACTTAACTATAACCTACACATTATTATTCGCCTTTTATACACAGTCTACACAATCTAGGGGGCTAGTTCCGCCATTTTGACGTCATCCGACAAGCGAAGACGCTGCATTCACGATGCGGGCCGTCTCCGGTTCACGGCATTACAATAACCGTATCCGAACCGCTTTGTTACCGATTGTTTTTTTATTTGAATAGTGATTTTGTTTTGTTTTTAATAGATTTGTGAGCTAAATATTACAAAATTGCGCTATTTGTTCGGTAATACCTAGATTGTGTGCAAATGCCTTATTTAAAACACGATTTATATTTTGACATGGCATAAACCATGGAGCCAGTTTTTTTAATAAGAACGTAACCGTGATTGAAATACCGTTCTTTATACAAAACTGAAAACTTGGTTCGGTACTAAGCTGTCAGTTTTGTGTTTAGGAACTTTACCATAGTCGGAATAAAGTTCGAAATTCGATAATGGCTCCATGTTTTAATCCTGGGTCTGAAGATAAACCTTGTTTTGTAATAAGGGGGTATGACTTTATTTTGCATTTCGTGTAGGTATTACTGAAGATAGAAATAGGTTCCTTAAAAGGTTTAGGGATGTACTCAGAAAGGAATTTTGTAACGAGGCAGAAGTATGTTTTCGAACGAACTCGCGAGCAATATTATAGTCTGAAATAATAATGAAATCGAAATTCCAAACTGGTATAATGGTAATCGTCTGTGTAATTTCTAGATTCACACACAATTAAGCCCGATTGAATTTCGGAGGAAAAGTAATGATCAACATGTCGAACACACATTCAATTCAATTAACTTACTTGATGTATTCCTGTCACTATTTTCACGATTAAAGTTGATTTCAGCTGTTCTGACATTTGATTTGATGTCGACAGACAGGCTTTTCCAAGCTATTCTGATGATCGACATCTGTGATCGACAACCCGTCAAAAAGGTCTGCCAAATTGGATGATCAATTTGTTCCTAGCTTCCTAGAATAGAATATTTAATCCAACTCCACATTCGCCTGGTCGCCTTGTATTCCATTTAGATGTATTCAAAATTTGGCCGAATATCGTTAATTCGAAATGATCTTGTAGGACAGCACTACGCTCTGCGCCCAAAGGCGTAAGCAGAAACATCAGTACTATACCTTTGATACTAAAATATCAAAATAGAAAATAATTATTATCTAAACAATCATATCTCCATATATATTTATTTTATTCGGTAACATTTACAAAACCTTTAATCATTTTATAAGCTGCTACCACAAACGCTCTTTATACCTGAAGCAACTCAATGTTGTCACAATCCTACATACGACAAACCAAAAATAAACATCAAATATCATGGTGTATGTTAAAACGTTGTATTTGATCGTGTTTCGCCTCTAGCCATGCCTAATTAAACCGGCTCTAATATTAAAATTCATCAAACGAAAAACGTTGTATGTTTTCGTTTGATGAAACACAAGAACAGCCATTTTGGAATCGAGCGCTAGAAAATATAAAATGTCTCTTTTTAGGGTTCCTGACTCAAAGGATGCCAACTGGACCCTATAACTCCGTCGCGTCGTCTCTTAGAAACATATATTATAACACACACTTTTTCGATCTTGATTTATATTCTCACTATCTCAAACTAAATTCAAAAGAATGGCTATTCAATTGCTTGCACAATAATTTAGAATAATTTTCTTTAATTTTTATTTTTTTATCATTACTTTTTTTAATTCGCCTCCAGTAGATGCGTGGTTTTGTTCTCTTTTATTTCGCATGATAGATTATTCCGCGGACATTGATGTGGGTTACATGTTTAGGTACCTATATTAACCTATTTTGTTATTTACTAAAATTGAACATGTAACTGTTTTATGTCCCTATAAAATGAAATAAATAAATAACTAAGGCTCCGCTGTCCATCCGTTTGTCACAGGGCTATATCTTTTGAACCGTAATAGATCGACACTTGAAACTTTCACAGAGTGTGTACTCGTACTACTAAATACATGCGCTCCTGCTGAACATGAGGTCTTGGGTTCGATTCCCGGGTCGGGCAAAGTGGTATTGGGTTTTTCTATCTGGAATTTCTCAGTGGCAGCCCGGAATCTGAATTTGTGCCCGGTTGATGGCAATAGGCTCGCCTCCTATTACATGGGACTGAAACATAACTGGCGAAATGTGGGTGTACTACAGGTGCACCTCTGCCCATCCCTTCTGGGAAACAAAACGTGATGTTATGTTATGAAATAAAAATAAATTAAAGTAAAACAAATTAAGTAATCTTTTTTTTCTACAAGAAACATGAAAATGCAGTGTTAAATATTGTACGGTGGTACGAAACCCTCGTATGCGAGTCCAACTCGCACTTGGCCGTTTTTTTTTTAATTTGATTTGAATGAGCAAATAATATTCTCATGTCAGCAATGTATTTTATGAGAAAATAAAATGTAACAATAGCTTTAAAAAGATAATAAAGGTAATGTATGCGTAACATATAATTCTAAATGATGATTTTGTAGGAGATAAAATTACGTAATTAGGCCACAGCTATTATTAAACAATCGTCACTAAATTTCAAGGCGATTTCATAATTAAATACTTAAGACGTTGACAACAGCTAAACCGCGGTCACAATCAGACTGCATACAAAAAAAAAGAGAAGCGTGATGACACAACGCTTGTAATTTATTGCAAAATATGAAGAAATTATCTATTTGCTCAAAAATTTGTTGAGTAATCGAAAATTAAAAAAAAACCAGCCAAGTGCATGTCGGATCACGCACAATGAAGGGTTCCGTAGTTGGGATGAATTTATCCCAAAAACAAACTTAACATTGTAGTTGAAAAACATGCTCTCCCATAAATCGATATACGTTACGGTCAATTCTCCAACTGTAAATTTAAGTTGGTCAACTATTACTCGTTAACTTGTGAAGCCTACTTAGCTGTGATAGTTTTCCTTTTAATTTCGTTATATATACTATTGCCATGAATTTTTTCACATATCCAAAACCAACCATTTAGCTGGTGGGGGGGGGGGACACACGCACTTGACTCTAACAAAAAATAGCACTTTAAAGCTTAATATTACGCAAACGGATCCCTTAATTGAAAAATGGTTCTAACAAATCCACAATATTTTTGAACGGCCTATCCAACAATACCACACGCCATGGAATAGACGAGAAAAAAAAATATGATCCCCATTTTACGTGTATGGGGTTACCAAATAAAAAAAATATTTTTCATGGTTTTAGATGACGACTTTTTGGCATGATTTATATGTATACCCATGCCAAATTACAGCTTTCTAGTACTAAGTGTCTCTGAGCTAAGCCGGGGACAGACGGACGGACGGACAGACAGACAGACAGACGGACATGGCGAAACCATAAGGGTTTCTTGTTGAGGAAATAAAGGCTATTTTTATTTTATTTATTGACGTATGAGGAACAGGGTGTAAAGTTCACTCATCCTTCATACAAAAGGGAGGATCCTCAGACAAGACGGTGTTGTGTCTGGTGGGCTACTGCCTGATGGTTGATGTCCGTACGTTAGTCTGTTTTAGTTGACCGAGCGAGCGAAGCGTCTCTGCTTCAAGTCTGGCAAAATTTGCTTTCCTCTGTCAGTTTATTGGTACTTCTCTACAGGTCGTATTTTACAGCCATCTGGACTAAACTTGGTATACAGGTTTTACGACTTTATATTTTTTTTTTGGCGTCGGGGATTTTTGATTGGAAGGTTACCTACTTCCTCCAGAAAGGGTTAAAAAGAGGGCTACTGGATATCAAATTTCAAGGCAGCAAGATATTGTAATCAATGCTAAGTACGCCGAGGGTTCCTTGTTGTACGGAACCCTAAAAATATATAAAGTCGTTAAACCTGTATACCAAGTTTAGTCCAGATGGCTGTAAAATACGACCTGTAAAGAAGTACCAATAAACTGACAGAGGAAAGCAAATTTTGCCAGACTTGAAGCATAGACGCTTCGCTCGCTCGATCAACTAAAACAGACTAACGTACGGACATCAACCATCAGGCAGTAGCCCACCAGACACAACACCGTCTTGTCTGAGGATCCTCCCTTTTGTATGAAGGATGAATGAACTTTACACCCTGTTCCTCATACGTCTATAAATAAAATAAAAATAGCCTTTATTTCCTCTGACCTCTGTACATACACAATTTCTTATAAACTAATCAGCTACCAGGTCCGGCTGTCTTGCAACATAGGCCTCCTCTATCTCCTTCCACTTATTCCTATCCAGAGTTGTTCTTCGCCAACCTTTTGGCAGATCATCCTCCCACCTTTTCATCTGTCTTCCTCTGCGACTTTTTCCATTCCTTGGGTACCATTCTGTGACTTTTTTGGTCCTCATACCTCTATAGCATAGCTCAAACCCAAAGATGACTTACATAGATTAAGTTAACCCTCAATGAAACCAAGGTCAACTTTCCAAAATTCATGGTCATCTATACCCTAAGTCATCAATTCAGATAATTTTAGTAAACAAAGAAATGTCACTGTCAAAATGACAGGACAGTGCTGCAAAACAATTTATCATATATCAAACTTAACAAAAACACAACAGAAACAAGGAAATATAACAACTAACAACAAAATGAAACACTTAACACGATGATAACAAAGCACAATTAACAAACACGTAGCGAATAATATGATCGGAGAAAAGAAAACGAACGTATTGAAAAGACGCGAGTTTGCAAATTATGTCAAATGAAATTTGAGAATGTTGGGAACTCCTGTAGTGTTACCAGTATCATAATATTTTTTATACCACAAAATTTTCTTTTTTTAATAACTTTGGCTTAAAACCGAAAACTTATAAAAATTAACACGGTATGATAATTGTTTAATTATTATTTCTAAAATCAGTACATCAAAGCCAATATAGCCTTGTTTTCCGCCATTTTATGTGAATTACCATTATGACGATATTTTTTTGATCTGTTATCACCTTTGTTTACATAAATTATCTGAATTGATGACTTAGGGTTATAAAATATCTTTGCAATGGTTATTTTCTCTTCATTCCGTGTAAAACGTACCATTACAATGATTAAGTCCTCGCGTGACAACTAAATAGCATCTCAAGCAATTTGCACAAACAATCATATTAGGGAAACACGCCCTATTCTTTAGTTTAACAATTCGATGGGCCTTAGTATCATCAGCCTATAATGCTCCCACTGCTGGGACCCAGCGACCCAGCAGAGCTATTCTGTAAAAATGTCACCGTGAAATCTTGTGTGCAGTGAGCTGTCAGTGTCATCTCACTGATGCTAGGGATTGACCAAGCATTACATTTACAATCATAATCGAGATTTTAATTAGCAAAACATAAATTCAGTCAAAAACTCAATTTTGTTTTTTTTTTTTTTTAATCCTAGACTAGTCCTTAAACATTACTATGTTTAGACACTTAAATATTAGCTTTGAAATAATATAAAATAATCAATAGAATTAGCATAAAAATATCATTAAAATCTCGATTATGATTGTAAATGTAATATTTACTTGGTCCATCTCTAGCATCGGGTGGGATGACACTGACAGTTCACTCCATGCTCACATCACATATTATATGTTTTCACGGTGAGATGGTTACAGAATCGACATGCAGGTCTCCTCTCGGTGAGAGGGACTGGGCCGAATCCACCGCGTGAGCCCAGTGCGGGTTGGTGGATGTCACATGTCTTCGAATTTTTGGTTCTAGGACATGCCGGTTTGCTCACGATGTTTTCCTTCACCGTTTTGATAGCAGTGGTGATGACATAAGTAATTTACACAAAGTAAAACGCCTGTCTAGGTTGGAACTTACGACCATGGGTTTTATTTTAGGGAAATTCTTTAGGAACACACTTATGACCGTAGAAATACCCGACCTCCCTCAGTTTTAAGTTGCCGCTAAATCATGTTGTCTTGGCCACACTGGCAGCGCGGTGCGGGGAGCGGCGTGGATTCGGGAATCCGCACGATTGTGCCTGTCCGTAATCGACCGCGCGGCAACGCGCGCGGGCAGCTCGAACTAGCTTGAGATCCTCGCTCCCGCGCGGGTTGTCGCTTGCCGCCCGCGCACTCACTGTGGCCACTTGTATGAACGAGCTATGGAGAAGTAGCCCGCGCCACTCCCTACACCCGCGTGCCCACTATGGATACTCAAATGAAATTCTTGTTTTTTTTTTTTTAATTTATTTAAAGAAATTACAATACAGAGGGGTTATCTTAATTCTAAACTCGCCAAACTTTTACGTTTGATGGCGAGTACGTCGCGCCGCGCCCGCCCCGCGCTGGCGTTTGCAGTCCGGCCTCACACTCAGTTCCCCGCTCCCGCGCGGTTTGTCGCTTGCAGCGCACTCACTGCAGCCACTTGTATGAACGAGCTATGGCGCTAGTTGCCCGCGTGCTACCCGCGCCAAGTAGTCTGCGCCGCTCCCCGCATCCGCCCCGCGCCCGCGTGCCCACTATGGACGCTCAAATGAAGTTCTTATGTATGAGTACGCCGCGCCACGCCCGCCCCGCGCCCGCGTTTGCTGTCTGGTCTCACACTAAGCTTTTATTTTTTTTTTTTGGGTGGGAAATCATCAAATAATTTCTCTCGCTCTGGGCGGAGCGGGAGGGAGTGTCAGACTTTTACTGTTTAAAACCCACCGTATTCCTTCAAATGCCTGTGTGCCAGGGCCACGATATCCCCTTCGGACAGACTCGTAACCCTGAAGTATACGTAATACTTCAGGGTTGCGGCTTCGGGGCTTCGGGTAATAGATTGTAGGAATTCATCCGGGATTTTTCGTTGTATTCACGACGTATTACGTAATTAGTTTTATAAGCTGTAGTGCCTAGGGGTAATACTTTTATTTTTGACTAGCTAAATCTTATTTTCATAATTTAATTTTTTATTCATAAGTATATAATTTAGATAGTCTATTTACTTATTTGCCTCATAATTGTAAAACTAACACATAAGAGAAGAGTGAGACAGCTCCGACAGAAGTACTATTGTAACTTACTGGAGCTGCCGCAATTTATGTATGATACAATGTTTTTTTTATAATTCTTTTAAACAATAGTAAATTATAATACAATAAATATTTACACTAGGTCATCATAATCATTCTCTTGCTCTTATCGCAATATATGGGGTCGGCGCAACATGACTTATTCTTCCATACCCTCTTTCTAGCTTTATCATCTTTCACACAGTCCATCCATCGTATTTCTTTTTCTTTCCCCCGTAGGTACTAAATTAAATAAGTAAAAATACAAAGATATGCACAAAATAAAAGGACACTTAAGGCCAGTGCACATCGGCGGACGGCAGGGCAATTTTAAATTTTCCAACGTAAATTCGTACATAACTAATGCGAATAATAATAGATTACAAAGCTCAGAGACCAACCACGGAGCATCGAAGGGGCAGAAGACTTATGTAAATTCATCTATTATCTACCAAGCTCTCTACTCGTGGGATAATCCTGGCAAAGATGACCACTCTGTACACTTTGTACTAAAGCCATGAAAGAAACATAAACATCCCATTAGATTTATTTCAGTAGACAACCATAAAAATCGCATAAAATTAGCCCAAAGAATGACCGTGAAGACGAAGTGCTGGACGTCTTTATGTGTATGACTTTTATACCATTTAGTGTTACCTTATAGTGTTAAAGAAAGTTACCTTAACGACTTTGATCTCTTGAGGGATAAGAAATATAGTACATCACTGCAGCGGCCTGCAAGAGGGGCATTGATGGACGAACGTGAAAATGTGTGCCTCGGCTTTGCCTCGGCCTGTGCCTTTTTTTCACTCTTTGATAAGTTACCTCCTTGATGTTTCGGAGTAAAAATTTGTTCCATTTTTAAATTACACGATAGATTTGAGTTTATTAAGTAATTTATTAGGTTGGGGAAAAAGTCTTTTCGCATTATAGTATGTATGAACTTGAAATAAAATCTCTTTGGCTATACTATTTGTATCTGGCTGGTTTTGGTATCATTGAAAGTTTAAATTTTAAAGAACATAATTCCAAATTCAAATAAGGCAACGCAACGCAAGCCGCAAAAAAAAATCGCGATGTTTATGGACCTAGTGCAGTGTCTGTGAGAGTAGCACAAATTTTGATGTCAAAGATGCACGTCGCTCTGGTCGGCCCTATTACGGATAAAATGGATGCCATTTTTGAAAAAGTGGAGCAAGATCGGCATATCAGTAGTTACGACGTAGCTGAAGAACTGGGAATTGACCACAAAACAGTTTTGGCACATTTGAAAAAAACTGGGTACACAAAAAAGCTCGATATTTGGGTACCTCACGAGCTCGCTGAAAGAAACCTAATGAACCGTGTACTCATTTGTGATTCTTTATTACGACGTAATGAAACCGAACCATTTTTGAAGAAGCTGATAACTAGTGATGAAAAGTGGATCACGTACGACAAGAACGTGCGAAAAAGGTCGTGGTCAAAGGCCGGTCAGGCTTCACAGACTGGCGAAACCGCAACAAGGTGATGCTGTGTGTGTGGTGGGATTGGAAGGGCATTATTCATTATGAGCTGTTACCACCAGGCAGGACCATCGATTCTGAACTCTACTGCGAACAACTGATGAGATTAAAGCAAGAAGTTGAGAGAAAGCGGCCGGAATTAATCAACAGAAGGGGTGTGGTTTTTCATCATGATAACGCTAGACCTCACACATCTTTAGCCACTCAGCAAAAATTAAGATAGTTTGGCTGGTAGGTGTTAATGCATCCGCCGTAAAGTCCTGACCTTGCACCTTCAGATTTCCACCTGTTTCGGTCTCTTCAGAATTCTTTAGGCAGTGTCAGGTTAACATCACGAGAGGCCTGCCAAAACCACTTGTCGCGGTATTTTGATCAGAAGTCCCAAAATTTCTATAGCAATGGGATCATGTCCCTACCTACAAGATGGCAAAAAGTTATCGAACAGAATGGTACGTACATACTTTAGTTAAATGTAAATAAACTATATTAAAAAATGTTTAGAATTTTCTTAAAAAATGCGAAGAAACTTTTTCCCTATTATATGGCCACTAAAACATGATTATGGATTTTCATACAACTTTTGGTGGCCAGTACAGCAATTTCGATTTATCTCAAAAAAGGTTCTCAAAATAATGCTCGGACTTCCAAGCATGTTTGAGAAAAATAAATCGTTTAGGCGACTCATAGCGAGGGGTATTAATTCAAATGATGACTTGCACGTCTGTTGGCAAACCTAGGACTCAGGAGGTTATTGCGTAACACACATAGCAATTGGTTTCATTTTGATATTTCAACAACATTCATTGCGTTATTGACGTTTCTGAGCAGACAAATTTTTCGAACATATGAAGCAATGGAGATTGTAATTGATAGTCTGATAAGCCATTAGGGCGCAGGTGGAATAACAACTCACAAACCTTTCACATGAGATTTTTACAGAATAGGTAAACAGTGCAACATCAATTATTCATCTGCCCAGACTTTTCCCAACAATGTTGGGGTCAGCTTCCAGTCTAACCCGATGCAGTTGGATACCAGTATTTTACAAGGAACGACTGCCTATCTGACCTCCACAACCCAGTAACTGGGTAATACGATACCCCTTGGTAAGATTGGTTGTCAGACTTTCAGGCTTTCTGACCCCTAATGACTGTCAAAGATCCACGAATGACAGCTGGGACCAACGGCTTAATGTACTTCTTCGAGGCACGGAGGAGTCTCGGTATGTAAAGATGGTCACCAATCCACGGACCAACCCCGGCAAGCGATCGACCCATGCAGCTGTTATATTAACAACGAGCTTCAATTACTGTCCAACAATAAAGCAACTATAACAATAAAACTTTGGTTGAGCCACAGAAAGAAAATGCGATTTATTGATAACTATTTGGCCATGTACCAGAACATATAACACAGGTTGCATTGGTCCAGATTAATCTGAATATCAACCTTTCCAAGGGCAATGGAGAGGGCTACTATGCTTAGTTTCCCTACGTGATTGGATCAGAAATGAAGAGATCCGCAGGCGAACCAAGGTAACCGACATAGCCCGAAGAATTGGCAAGCTTAAGACGCAGATATATGCCAGTGACCTTGAGTGGTTAGCTTGCGTGCTCTGTACTGAGCTCACGCAACGCGTCGTACGTTCAAGCAGTAATAGGACTTGCCCATCAAGGAGCGCTGTCCCCAATTTGACGCATTAATAATTTATTATACACAAAAAAAATGTATTCTAATAAAATGCGTATACTAAAAGGTCAATAATTATATTATCTTTAAATTGGTGAACGTTTCAGAAAAATATGCTTAATAGATTTTGCGTCATTCTCAGTTTTTTATCCGCGTTAGACATAACTTTACAAATTTATTTCACTATGTAATATAAGCATAATCTAAAATATTAACATATTAAGTTATTGAGACAATGCTCTTATTTATCATATATTTTGTTCAAATCTTTAACACTGCTCCTTTAGACGTGATCTTCAGTATAAAATCATTAAAAATCGGTTATCGTCCCCTTAAGTGGCAGTGAGCAGGGCACATTGCTCGTAGAACTGATGGCCGATGGGGCCGAAAGGTTCTGGAGTGGCGGCCGTGTACCGGAAGACGTAGCGTTAGAAGGCCTCCTACAAGGCGGATCGATGGACCTTGTAAAGGCCACAGGTATCTGCTGGATGCGGGAAGCACAGAACCGGTGGAAGTGGCGGTGCTTGGAGGAGGCCTATGTCCAGCAGTGGATCAACCTTTTCTGCGTGGAGGAACTCTCGGCCTTATGACATTATAGTGCAAAACATCTAAATGCCAGATTGCTTTGCCAAAACAACTGTAGGTCAATGAAACGAGCATGACGCAGACACTACGATTATAACAATTCCACTTAGTAAGGAGGTGAGCCACTGTGGCGGTTGATGTGCAGTAGGTCAATGTCATTTAACATCATGCTATTAACCCTTAGGAGCCGAGCAAAATGAACAAAAGTAAGAAAGACCGCTAAGTGAAAACGAAGTAATAGCGCGGGCGGGCGAAGTGATGCGACACAGTGGGTTGGGGGCCGAAATTTCACGCGGGCGAAGTCACGGGCAGAAACTAGTCCTTTTATCATCATCATTATCATTTCAGCCGAAATACGTCCACTGCTGGACATAGGCCACCCCAAAAAGGGGGGGGATTTGCCATAATCGCCACGCTTGGCAGCCGGGTTGGCGATCGCAGTATGGTTTTAAAAATTCATAGAGAACGCTGCTGCCCATTCTCTAGTAAGTCCCTTAGTCGCATTTTACGACACCCACGGGAAGAAAAGCACCAAATGGAATTGTATAGTCCTTCTATATTTATAACAATTTTCCTGACATAACTTACTTTAACGTCCTTGCCTGGTGAGTCAGACGTCCACCCACTGTGGCGCCTAGATGTCTGCCGTCCCGACCTTGTTACTGCTATCATGTATAAGTATTAATTTAGCATTAGGTTATACTTGTCTGCTAATTACGGGAACTGATATATCTTCTTGTTTGGGAGAATTTGGTGAGGAGGAATTTTTATGTTTGGTGAGGGAAAAAAAGATTTGTAGGGTTTCTCTAATTTTTCCGAATGTTAAGGACATTCATTAAATCTGCTGTCGTACCTCAAGTTTTATTTTATTTTATGGGCTTTATCGCTGAACGATAACGTCACCCTGTAACATGAGCACAATCAAATTAACCTAAAAACACCTTATCATTCTAACATTAATACTTTAAAACGAAAAATGCCAGTTTGCTGTCATATCTCAGGTATTGTCATTGGTTAATTGCATCGACCAAACAATAAAGTCACATGAGATTTGACGATAAATTAATTTCCACACCACCAGTTCGTTAATGTCAAATTATATATCATGTAAACATGAAGCAAATCATTAAAGCCCTAGGCTCTAGCCGGGCAATAATATTGTACCTACTAAATTTCATTATGACCCGCTGCAGCTGGTGCATGAAGTGATTTGAATTTGGAACCTCGACGAAAAATATCGTATGAAAATTTTTATCCCCTTAGGCCCTCTTGCGCGTTCATGAAATCCTAAAAAACTCGGACTAACAACTAGTTCCGGGTTAATCAAATAATTCATCTTGTGCCAACAAGAGTTAGAGTTAAACTTTTAAATATTTAGCCCACCGATGTGGAGAGTTAAGTCGCTAAACTCTGGGTTAGTTTAAGTATAATGTCAAAACAAATTGACGGTGGTACCACTGTTATCGTATTTTGTATTTTATATATATTGTCCGACGATAAAGTTAGTTGAAATTCGGTGCTAGTCAATATATTCATGAACTCATATAATTACAAAAGTAAATACTAATTACAAAAAACCTAAAACATATATTTCATATCTGACGTTTTCGTCAATCAATAAACTAAATCTCCATGAAAACCACATACAATACGATTACGAACAAATGTCATGCTATAAAATTCAAAGACAAGAAAATATTACATAAGTAGTGTAAAAGAGATGGTTATACAATTTCCATTCATTGTTCGTTCATTTATTTTAGGTTGCATTACATAACAGGGCAAAGACATCGCAATTCTATTTTATGCTTCGTCGATTAAACTGCAATGTTCTCAACTCAAAAAACACTAATGTCAGGTGAACTAACCCGGTGTTACTTTTTAGTGGCTCAACACGTGTATGGGTTAAAATGTTAATTACGTTAAATCCGAGTTTAAAAGATCTACATTTATTTAATTAATCCAACTAAACGTGCAAGTGGGCCAATCTATTATTGAATACCTATAGGTAAGCTTTCAGTAACTGTGTAGTGTGTACAACAAAACTATGCTTGTTGTAGTCCAATAAGAAGGCTAAGAATTTAAAATGTTTGGTATTCAGTATACCAGTATAGCCGAGGTCACTATACTTTAAGGTCCCATCTCTTATGTAACGTCTGTGTGTCATTAATTACGTGTCCGACAAAAGTACGAGGATTAACAGAAACGACTAAGTAATCTACTTACTGTACTCGCTTCCATGGATTTGACACAAGGTTTTGTAAAATCCGTTTAATAATACAACGTACAGACTGACTGAACATACTGTACTTCGTACTCGGAATTTATTGTCAGATATTTTAATAATTTCAAAACTGTGCTTATCCTCACTCTAAATCTACGATGTATGACGATCTGTCTTTCACCCTAGGGACGCAAGAAGTGCCAAAAAGTATAAATAAATGTCGAATCGAAATTAAAAAAAAATTGATGACGATTTCGATGTATCGAAAAAAAAACATCGATATATCGGTGATATCTATTTTTTTTTACTCTATGAAAGTAGTATTCTAATGAATAAAAAACAAACAATACTAAAACCGCTGGAATTCAGAGCCTTAAAAAGTAAACTTATTTTTTTATCAATGTTTTAGTCATTTAAGATTTTACATCAGAAATGATTTTCCTAGTTTGGTATAATTACCAAACTAGGAAAATCATTTCTGGCTCTGAATTCCAGCGGTTTTAGTCAGTGGGGACAACGGTGTTGCTATTGGAAATATATCGTATTTTATACATTTTCGATATTTTATGTATATTTATTTAGATAGATATCGCCAAAAATATCGATATATCGAACAAACCTACTGTCACCGCATGGTCACCGCTCAATTTCAATAAGATACTCTGACTCTTGTTGGCACAAGATGAATTATTTGATTAACCCTGAACTAGCTGTTAACTCCGAGTTATTTAGGATTTCATGAACGCACAAGTGGGCCTAAGGGGATAAAAGTTTTCATACGATATTTTTAGTTGAGGTTCTAAATTCAAATCACTTATTGAGATTGAGCGGTGACCATACGGTGACTTGCTGCTTGTTGGATAAATCGATATTTTTACTAGCTAGATACATAGCCAGTAAAAATGTTCACTGATTTCTATATGTTTATTATATTATAATTATCTTTTTATGAATAATGATTAATTCCGCTTTTATTTTCTTTAACCTAATGGCTCTTGAAGTTAGAAGTATCTTATTGAAGCATTTGTATTTCTTTAACATTTAAATATTTTATATTGGCAATAGACTCGCCCCCTATTAAGGCTCCTTCAGACAGATGCGACGCGACGGTGCGACATGATTCTGGTAGAACAATATCCATGAAGATTTCATTCCATGAAATTGTTCTACTAGAGTCGCGTCGCGTCTGTCTGCGGGAGCCTTTACGAGGGACTTAAGAAGCAGATATGTGCCAGTGACCTTGAGTGGTTAGCTTGCGTATTCTGTACTGAGCTTACGCAACGCGTCGTACGTTCAGCCAGTAATAGGACTCGCCCATCAAGGAGCACTGTCCCCAATTTGACGCATTATTAATTTATTATACACAAAATAAAAGGTATTTTAATAAAACGCGTATACTAAAAGATCAATAATTAAATTATCTTTAAATTGGTGAAGGTTTCAGAAAAATACGCTTGGTAGATTTTGCGCCATTCTCAGTTTTTTATCCGCGATAGATATAACTTTACAAATTAATTGCACTATGTAATTTAAATATAATCTAAAATATTCACATATTAAGTTATTGAAAAAATGCTCTAATTTCACGTATATTTTTTTCAAATCATTAACACTACTCGTTTAGACGTGATCTTCAGTATTAAAACATTAAAAGTCGATTTATCGTCATCGTCCCCTTAAACATAACTGCCTAACCTTTAGGGGAAATACAGGCGTGTTATTATGCTTTGTTTAACCTTTCAGAATCAAGTTTGTTTTAAGTATAACTTTAATGTATCTTTTCACGTAGGTAGGTAGGTCTTGCGTGCAGCTTAACGTGAGTTTACTGAAGTATTTTTCAAACGTGAGCTCAATTTTTCTTAAGCGTCACAGTCTTACCTGCTAGTAAAAAATGTACCGTCGTACGTCTTACGTTTAGATAAAGAACAGACTAAGGAAAATAGATACAAAAAAAAAGGATACTTAACGAACAATAAATTAAGAAACATAATAGAGGTACAGTTAAAGAATTTCATTGTATATCTCAAATGCCATTATGTTTAGAAGATATTTATGCCACATCATTCTTCGACAAATATCATTACAATGTCGTGATGGCCTAGTGGTTAAGGCCTCCCCGCTCATGTACGTGGTTGTGGGATCCAATCTGTGCAAGTACCAATTTCATCATCATCTGCCTTTCCCAACTATGTTGGGGACTGCTTCCAGCCTAACCGGATGCAGCTGGATACCAGTATTTTACATTCTACTCCCCAACAGCTCGCCACATGCTGCCCTGCGGGTTTCTGTATCTCTCTTGGTCTGTCTCCTTACCCTAGACCTGTTCCGGCAAAGTAAACTATACCGGCACAGACCTTTTTTTTTTTCTATTTGGGTGGGAAGTGATCAAATAACTTCTCCCTTACCCAGACTTACTTACTGACTAAAACCCACCCGTATTCCTTCATTTGCCTGTGTGCCAGGGCCACGATATCCCTTTCGGACAAACTCGCAACCCTGGCAGGCATTGGCCCTATCGGACCCCGTCAGTTGGTGCTGACAACTCTTTGATGACCGGCACAGACCTAGAGATCGGAACGCGACACGGAACACGACGTCAACGTAGAGATACGGTGGTAGGGTTATTATTTGTAGGTATTATAGACAACCTTCTTTTACTACCTACATGAGTTCGTTGACCCAATGGACGGGATATTTTTCTTTTTTTTCTCGTCCCTCCCTTATGACCAGTTTGCAGCTAGTCCTGTGCAAAGAACGTTAATACCTAATTAATACTGTTAATCTGTTTGTCCGTCGGTCCGCTAGAATGACAAAGAAAGGCTGTTTTTTTTATTGAGACTTGGGATTGAGGATTGAGATGAAATTTAAGACGCTGACAACAGGTAAAATACTATATAAATCCTGCAAGGTTTTGACGGTTCGCCAGCTTTTCATTATACTTAGTTTTAAAACAGCACACTATGTTTACCTACAATGCTGACAATACTAACAAGAGACGGAATGATATAGTATGCATATCTAACGCAACCTCAAAACGTGTCTTTGTAGAAAGGTTTTTTACCTACTTAGGCCCTTTTCTGTACAATAGATTAAATAGAAAACTTAGTATCTATCAATTAAATTACTTTAGCTGTAAAAAATTGCTCGAATATTTATTATCCATAAATTATGCACAGTCAGAAGATCTACTTGTTGTCTGCAAATAGAATCGCTAACATGCTATTTTACTTTTAGTTACCTAAGTTTTAATTGTTTACTTTATACTCATTGTTAATTTATTACAATAAGCATTTATGCACTTTCTAGCCTGAAACACAGGTTCAGGCAAATAAGCAACTGTGCTCTATTTTAATTTTTAAGGTATTTATTGTTACATGTGACCCTTTTATAAATAAACGATTATTATTATATTATTATTAGTATATAAGCGATGACCCAACGCTTGTAATTTATTGCAAAATACGAAGTAATTATTTATTTACTCAAAAATGAGTTGAGTAATCGAAAATAAAAAACAACCAAGTTCTGCATACAAATAAGACGTTCTTGTTATTAATTAAATACCAACCGTACGTTGTTATTTAATACAGATATTTTGGATTGAAATTCAAAGTAAAGGGTTAGTTTACCGTTAATTTGTATCGAGATTTCTATTGTGCTATTCTTTACGTCCGGCCCCACACGGAACATTGTTTAAGTACTCGGTGCAAATTGTATTCTTGCTTCAACGAATGGCATGCCACCAGCAATGAAACCGTACCTTGTAAATCAGGCTTACAAATGCCATAGACACAAAAAACTCACTTCTTAAGGCCATAAAACCATTCCAAACGGAAATAAAACTGCAGTAGCTGCGGAAAGTCAGCAAATTTTGTTTGTTTTTAGGGTTCCGTACCTTAAAAGGAAAAAATGGAACCCTTAACAACCCTTTTCGTTGTCCGTCTGTCTGTCTGTCAAGACCCTGTTTACTCAGTAACGCGTGGAGGTATCAAATACGTAAGTCAACGGTACCTTAGAGGTCTATAAAAATTAAGCTTCTAAATTAAAGCAATAAAAAAAACACGGCCATTTATATAATAACAAATGTGTTGATATTCACAAATTCAAAACCTATAGGGTACTTTCCAATGACCTAGAATCATGAAATTTGGCAAGAAGCAAGGTTTCACAGCACAAGTAAAGGAAAAAGTCCGAAAATGTTTAATTTGTACTTTTATCACATAAAAAAATATGCGATTACAAACTTGCATTTGCAGTTGGAAAATTGACCAAGACGTAAATCGATGTACGGGAGAACATTTTTTCAACTATAAAGTTAAGTTTTTCTTGGGATAAATTCATCCCAAATTCGGAACCCTCCATTGTGCATGGTCAGACACGCACTTGGCCGGGTTTTTTTACTACAGATGAACATCCATCATCCAACTGAATAATGCGCTAAAAAGAGCCATTAACCATGAGCTCATTACAACAAACACAAAGACAAAGGCTACGTTTCAAATTTACAACCTCTCGATAAGCAATCGGATAGTAACAAAGCTATTAAAGCGTATAATTTTTAATTAAAACTGTTGTTCCGAGAAACGAGAATTTACTCGAAAAATGTCAACCTATCATCGCTCTAAATTCCAGATACTTAGGTAAGGTTACACAGATAGTGATCAAAGTGAAATTCCCGAGTTCTGATACGTGGAAGAAGTATGGAACTGTAGGCATTAATGAAACTGCTGGAAATCTCGTCTTCTTGTAATTACTACCACCGATTCACGGTGAAGGTAATCGTCGTGAAGAAAACTTATGGCGTGAATAACAAAACCACTTCTCGCACAGAGAGGTGACTTATATTTATTACTAGCTGCACCCCGCAGTTTTACCCGCGTAAGTCTCGATCCCGTGGGAATATCGGGATAAAAATAGCCTATATGTTAATCCAGGGTGTTAATCCAGGGTTGCGAGTTTGTCCGAAAGGGATATCGTGGCCCAGGCACACAGGCAACGGAAGGAACACGTGTGGGTTTTAGTCAGTAAAAGTCTGACACGCCCTCCCGCACCGCCCAGAGCGGGAGAAATTATTTGATGATTTCCCACCCAAAAAAAAAAGGGTATCAGCTACCTCCATACAAAATTTTATCAAAATCGGTCCAGCTGTTTGAGTGTGAAGAAGTAACAAACATCCACCCATCCATACTTACAAACTTTCGCGTTTATAATATTAGTAGGATATTAGTCCCGTCTTTGTACAAGAGGTCCTTGTAGTTTTTTCTTTTTCATTTTATATTTTAAGGGCTCTGTCGCTTTTCGCAGCGACCACATCACCCAGTGCAGAAAAACAAAAACAAAAATGGTTACTTTCTACCGTATCACTAACTTGTACAATTGTTTAGCCTTATCGGACACTGGACAAGCGAGGATGGTATTACATATGCCAATAACATAACTTTTATTTTATCCAAAAACATTAATTCTAGTATTTTCATTCCGGACACTCCATCAGAATATGAAAGACATCATCAAACATACCACAGTCATCACAATTTGGACACAAAGCCTTCCTCATTAAGTAATAAAACTTATTTGATATAATTGTATAGTATCTATAGTAATTAGGTTTTTATTGAGGTCACTATCAGTCAACGGAACTCGAGAAATCTCTGGCTGGATAGTTCGATACCATATCCCTTTTTCGTACCTTGTAGTTAAACAGTTTGTTTATTCATCATATACTGCCCCACATTCAAAATCAAAGTTCTCTCCTAGACTTCTTCATCATTTGCTGCTCCCTTCTCTGGCTAAAACGTCATGAATGAATCTACCTAGATGACAATTACGTAATTATAACATCTTCTAGCAAAAAACCTGAAAGCCACAGAACCTTATTTGCATGTTACCATTTTCAACAAAAACAACCAAGGGTCAACTCAACCACAAAAGATAAACACAACCGTGATTCTGAGAGAGAAAATTCTGAATCAGTTAATTGAGAGCTTACCGGAAACAAACGAACAACGCAATTAATGCTGGTAGCAATCTAAGTTAAAGAAACACAACCAAAGATACATAAAAAGACAATTTTGAACGCAAACGTTAATGTAAACAATACATCGTGCCAAAGCTTTGGAAACGGTATTTTAATAGCCAGCTCAAGAACACTGAACGAGACACAACAGAAGCTTTATTGTTGTGACGCCTATGGGCGTTTTGCCGTCCTGACCGAGTTATCAAGATCATTTTAAATTAATTTATTCATCATGATACCTACCAATAAATTTTAATATTCTTACTGTTGACCATAATAACACAGCATTACTGCTACTGCAAAAGAGAACTGGTGGCCCAGTGGTAACGGCCCTGATTTAGGTGTCGTAAGGGCTTGTCCACATCTCCACGTCACGACTCATCAACGTTGCACGTCGCCGTGCCTTGTAAAATTCTGCTACATTATTCACTAACGTACGTCAGTCTCGTTCTAGATATGGACCGCACAAGACGTATTCTGCTTCTGCTATTGTTAAAAAGACGGAGAGAGAGGTTGAAGAATCGCTAAGACAATGAATCATTAACTGAGCAAGCGCATCAAATCGAGCCACGTCGGCCGACGTGACGCGCCGTCCCACGGTGACTTCGCCGTACCGTGCACTAGCACGACGCGGCAACGTAACGTGGCACGTTACCGCACCGTTGCACGTTGGCCACGCCGTGACGTGGAGATGTGGACAGGCTCTAAGTCGTGGATTCGACCCCAGATAGGCACAATGCTTTGTGTAATTTATTTCATCAACATACTGCACTGAAAACGGTAAAGGAAAACATCGTTAAGAAACGGGCATGTCCTAAAACCAAAAATTCGAAGACGTGACATCCCCAACCAGCACTAGGCCCGCGTGGTAGATTATGGCCCGGTCCCTCTAACAGAGAGGAAGTCTGTGTCCTAGCAGTGGGAACGTTATAGGTTGCTGCACCACAACCACCTCGCTTGGTAAAATAATAATGTATTATTTATTTATTATTTATTTTTTTACCTACTTAATCCCAAGGTCACCATTTCAAGGAAACTCGGAAGTTGCGTCCTACTTCATCAGGCCTACTGCTTACCCCACTGGTTACTTCAACAAATAAAAATGTCATTCCACTCCACTGTACTACTGTTTATATTTGGGGTGAATTGAAAGACCCTCCAAAAGTGACGTGGACCCTGAGGAGTTAGCCCTAACACAAACCTTACTGAAAGGCTAATCTTTGACCTTGACATGAACGATTTCCGTCAATGAATAATAGTATAGCTCCTAATTGAGGAAGACGATTACAGCTGATAAAAAATACTCAAATCCTTTTCCTTCTTTTCAGTTTTCCACATCCAACCATGAGTTGTTCCCGGACCGTTGCTTTGCTGGCTGCGTTGTGGCTGGTGGTAGGAGCCACCTCCTCCCCTGTCAGACGGTCTCCAGACCTTGAAGCAAGGCGCAGAAGTGCTATCGACAGGGGTATGATCAGGTTAGTAACCAATAATCATATTATTGTACGTTTGGTGCCGGACGTAAAGAATAGCACCATCCCATTTCTTCCCGTGGGTGTCGTAAAAGGCGACTAAAGGACTTACTAGAGAGTGGGCAGCAGCGTTTTCTATGCATTTTAACACCATACTGCGATCGCCAACCCGCCTGCCAAGCGTGGCGATTATAGCAACCCCCTCTTTAGGGTAGGCCTATGTCCAGCAGTGGACGTCTTTTCGGCTGAAAAAAAAATGAATCATGTTATATTCATTTGAGAATATAAGCGTTGACAGCCCAAAAGTTTAGACAGTGCAGAGGAAGAAATGGTGGAATATTTGTTTAAACTCAACCCCATTACAGAACTATTGGTGCGATTCCACTCCAGCATCATTAATTTAGTCCAACAGGTACTCACAAATAATCAACGCACATTAATGTTGACTCTTTAGGAACAGACTTCTGCACAGCACATTAAAAATTTGAAGGGGGCTCCAGTCCAGATACATAGTACCCTCCAAAATCCTACTCTTTAGCACTTTTATAACAATTTTCTCTTACCCCAACAGATTCGGCCGATCATACCCCCCAGAACCATCAGCAGCTGACATCAGAGAAGCTTTCCAGCGACCCACACGGCGCGGCAACAGTTTCCTCCGCTTCGGCCGCTCCCAACCCCTCACCCTGTCAACCGACGACCTAGTCTCCCTACTGAGGGCATACGAAGAAGACTATGACATCCCCATGACCAAGAAATCAGCCAGCTTCGTTCGTTTCGGTCGGGACCCCAACTTCATCCGTCTTGGACGTTCTGCGGAAGACGAAAAGAGTGCCTTCGAGCAGAATTCTGAGCTGGTGGTCAGTGGGTACCCTCAGAGGAAAAGCCGGGCGAGGGATCACTTCATCAGGCTTGGCAGGGACAGCGAAGATGTTAATGAGAATGAGTTTGAGGAGACAGAAGAGAGCAGAAAGAAGAGGTCCGCCGAAGCGTGTGCCAATTGCCAGTCGTAATCTCTTTGTTACGTTAACATTGCTGTGCTGACCGTTGTATGAGATTTTTTATTGTGAACTTAACAGGCATTGGACAGCAGTTAAAAATAAAATACTTGGTTATTTAAAAGAATTTGCATACTACATGTAGATTTTATGCATGAATTTTCATTAGTTTTTCAGTATTTTAATTTAAACTGCTACCGGAAATGCCTGTATTTTAATCTGTCAATTTTAATACTGTAAATGAGAAGTCATTAGGCAGTGCGTATCTCATGCTGCGGTTTTTCATTGTATGTACTTATTACATTTCTTCTTCCCAAATATTTTGGACGGGCTAAAGTTTTCTAATGAGGCTAAACTACGTGGTGCATTGAAGTTTAAAAAATATATTATAAAAAATGGTATTTATAGGTCTTAAAATTTTAGAAAAATACACTTAAACATTTTAAACATATTTTAATTATAAAAAATATGTATCTTATGGCATAATACGCTTGTAATATTTTGATCTCAAATATAAATATTTTATTATACCTTTCTCGGTACTAATTATGTAGAACCATTAGCAGCTGTAAAGTGGGTCTCAAATTTAAAAAATAAATAAAACAAATATATACATTTATAAAAAGTTACTTACGTTTATTTCCACAAACTCATTTTAATATTGTTTCCTGAAGTCAACCTCAATATATTGTAAATGAAACAAAAATTGTACTTACTTACATTTAAAGTGTTAGCATCTGAAATGTAGGCTGGGTGTTATTTCAATTTCGGATGCGCACACTTATATAAAGTTACATTTAATTACTCAAACTACGTATTTAAAATGTTAAAATCGATGTTAAAAAAATAGTGTCGAAGTATTGAATTGTTGCAATACTAAATAAAGCATTATTGTGTAATGATTGAACATTCATTTCATATTTCATTTAAATAATAAAATGGAGTTGTCGATAAAGTTGTGATCTCTTCATAATAACCTTTTTCCCAGTAGATTAGATCCTAAATACCTTTCAGTTTAATTGGTAAATAACTTAATTATTTAAAAGGAAATGACATCAAAAAAAATATGGAAAACATCGTAGAGCGATGTTTTTTTGATGTTGTAATAAGTTTTTATAAATTACTAGCTTTCACCCGCGTCTTCGCCCGCGTGGGTATCGAAAAATATCCCATGAGAACGTACTACCGGGATTGAAAGTATCTTATGTCCTAAGTTCCTAACCCAAGCCATGGACTACCCATGTGGCAAATTTTATCCAATCCCGTTCAGCCGTTTTAGGGCCAATTTTACCAATGAAAACTGCACGTGATCTTAAACGTAGTTTATGTGCTGTCAGTGTCATTAACTAAGTGTTTTCTTTGTAATATTGACACTGACAGCTCATGAACTCAGTTTAGATGTGTTGAAACAAACTCACTTCTTCATTTATAATATTAGTTAGGATTTCATGTTGAAGAAAAATTATGCCCTGAAGGGAATTATTGATAGTTTTTCCTAAAAGGTACTTTTAATAAAGCTTGCTATTTCAAACTCAGGCTAAGATTGAACCTAAAATAGTTCGTTAAAAACCTTTTGATCATGTCTAAGGAATAACAGCTGCACGCGTCGATCTTCAAGGTTAAGACGCAGATATTATGCCAGTGACCTTGAGTGGTTAGTTTGCGTGTTCTGTACTAAGCTCAAGCAACACGTCATACGTTCAGCCAGTAATAGGACTCGCCCATCAAGGAGCGCTGTCTCCAATTTGACGCATTATTGATTTATTATACATAAAACAAAAGGTATTTTAATAAAACGCGTATACTAAAAGATCAATAATTAAATTAACTTTAAATTGGTGAAGGTTTCAGAAAAATACGCTTGGTAGATTTTGCGCCATTCTCAGTTTTTTATCCGCGTTAGACATAAATTTACAAATTAATTTCACTATGTAATATAAATATAATCTAAAATATTCACATATTAAGTTATTGAGAAAATGCTCTAATTGATCATATATTTTTTTCAAGTCGGTTATCTTCCCCTTAAGGTGCAGCGCAGACGACAGACTTTTTGTGCGAAGGAGTCTGCGGCACACACCAATATGATTACATTTTCTTCGCTCACAAGCCTTCATTCTCAGATTATAGAAAAGAAGCAGATAGACCGCGCGGAACACCGAGAGTGCGGCCAACAAAGCAAATACAAATTCAAAAGCGAATACACTCTCGATTCAGTACAGCACGAAGCGTCGCATCGTTAGTACGTCACGGGCTTTAACATATAATTTCAGAATGATGCCGCCTTGTATTTTTAAACATTGTAAAAACTGTTCCCAAAAACAAAAGAAATAAGATGGAGTATCTTTCATAAGTAAAATATTGATTATTTGTCTATTTGGATTTATTTTACGTGTTTATTGTTAGTGACATCTTGAAACACAAAACCTTAACAAAACTCATTCGGTGTTGCTAGTTTATATTGAAACATTTACCCCTAAGTTAGGAAATAAGTATAGGATACAGGAGTATCGATTTACAAAAATATTTATGTCGATAATAGTGTTTTATTTATCGCCTTTTCTGTTTAGTATGTTTATAAATAAATAAGTACGTATGTGTCTTCGTAAATGTAACTAGTTAATGAATTTTATAATACCTACTTATTACATCAGTCGATTTGCTATGTTATGGGTTATATGACGTCACCATAAAGTTAATATAGCTACCAAAAACAATAAAATGTTGGTGTCTCAAAATAAAAATATATCGCAAATGTATCGTTTATATGGGTATTGTTAATTTGACGTATACTGTTAATAAAAACCACTGATTTAAGAAAAAAAAAACTTTTTTTTTTTCATGTAATGAAATATTATGGCTAATTTTTTCATTCTCCTGGCAACCGTACACACACATGGAGGCACCTGTTCTTATAGTGCTGTCACGTGGCTGTGACGCACACACGTCTACAAACGGGCTTCACTTTATTGTTCCGCGCGGTCTATCTGCTTCTTTTCTATAATCTGAGCCTTCATTATTCACTTCTTCGCACAAAATGTCTGTTGTCTGCGCTGCACCTAAGAAGCTACGCATTCCACGGTCGGCCCATGGCTGGGGGACCATTTTTACATACCTAGACCATACTGAGACTCCTTCATTCCTCGGAAAGCACGTTAAGATTCACGAATGACAGTCGTTAGGGGTTGTCAGAAGCCCAAAAGTCTGACATCCAGTCTTACCAAGGGGTACTTATCGTATACCCAGTTGCTGGGTTGTGGAGGTCAGATAGGCAGTCGCTCCATCTGCATCCGGTTAGACTCGAACCCGACCCGAACATAGTTGGGAAAGACATGGAGGTGCCGTGTCTAATAATAATAATAATAATGTATAGTGTGGCCATTAGTGCTGTGCACTCCCTGAGGTATGCGCGCGGCGTGACGGGGGGGAGAATCAGCTGCTGCGCTCTGTCAGTGCGCCGTCAACGCTCGTGGCGGCAGGTAGTGTTATCTGTATCGGACTGTCTATGTCAGATGCACATGGGATAAATATTCAAAGATGGGTCGTGCGTTATCTCGTGATATGAAGACTGTCATTTTGATGAAGTTGAAACAGAATCTATGTCAGAATAACTTTCGTTAGAATATATAATTGTTTTTAAATATAAAAAATGTTCAATAAAACAAGTCCTGCTTTGAATTATAAGTTTAGTTCTTATTTATCACCTGCATATTTTTAATAGAATATGAGTATATTTGGGTTACATTTTAATCAACTAAGTAAGTATAATACAGGGTGTAAGGGACAGCCCTCCGCAGACTGATGGGGTGAATTCAGTATATCGTACTAAGATGACCGGTACATGAAATTATTTCAGGAACGTTATGGGAATCCAATGAACCTGATTTGTCGCGGCGGGGTGGACGGCCGCGTTCGCTGTTTTCAGGCGTCGTTCGTTAGAGAATTTCAACATCCATTGCTGATTTTTGATTTTTTTATTTTAGCTGTGTTATTTACATTAATGGAGTACTGCGTACAGAGAATGTGATTTTACATTGAAATAAAGAAATAGTAACTGAAATTACGATAAAAAAAAATACAATTTACCTGAGAAAATTTTAAGTGGAATATGATTCAAAATAAGGAGCTGAATGCACCCTGTTAATTTGCGGAGGGTTGTCCCTTACAACCTGTATATTACAGATAGATAGCCTCCGACCATCGTCCCGCCACAAGTCTTGCCTTAGAAATGCAAACTGATCGTAAGATCATTCCGACATGTATCGATCTCATGTGAACTCATGCACATTTTTCTTCGCCTCCCACCTCGCCGCGCATACCTCAGGGAGTGCACAGCACTAATGGCCACACTTATAGGTATTAATAGAATCTGCATGATAATTGTGACTTAAAATCATGAATAATTTGCACGCTTGCTCGCAGGTAGAATACAATGACCTTAAGGCTGTAAGATCTTCACTAGTAAACCTTGTATTTTCTTGCAAATAAACAATTTGAAAGCACGTCCCGGCTGTCATTTTCAGATCTTTGACAGTCGTTAGGGATCGTCAGAAGCCCCAATAGGCAGTCTTTCTATGTAAAATACTAGTATACAGCTGCATCCAACATAGCGAGGATAAGGCTAGGCAGATGATGATTGACTTTCGATCATTCAGAAGTAAGTGAAATACTACCTAGAAAGCAGTTGGAGATGTAGGTAATCATCATCTTGTATGAATTTGCAAAAGATGTTATATTAATGGTTCCGTGTGGTGCCGTACGTAAAGAATAGCGCCATCCTATTTCTTCCCGTGATTGTCGTAAAAGGCGACGACTACGGGACTAGAGAATGGGCAGCAGCATTCTGCAGCGTGGAGATATGGGGGGGAGACCTATGTCCCGCAGTGGACGTCTTTTGGCTGAAATTATCATGATGATGTTATATTAATCAGTACCTGAAAAGCCGGAGGTAACGGTCTAGAAAGTTAATACTAGGCTTTGCCCGCGTGGAGGTCGAAAATTATCCCACGGGACTGTACTACCGGGAAGAGCAGTGGTGGCCCTGTGGTAACGACCGTAACTTACGAGTTGTAAGTAGTGGGTTTGAACTCCAAGCAAGCACTTGACTATGTGTAAATTATATCATCGCCACTGCTCTCAAAACGGTGCAGAAAACATCGTGAGGAAACCGACATGTCCTAGAACCAAATATTCGAAGACATATGACATTTGCCAACTCGCACTGGGCCCGCGTGGTGGATTATGGCCCACTCCCTCTCACAGAGAGGAGGCCTGTGTCCCAGCAGTGGGAAAATTGTAGGCTCATTACGCTGTACTATCGCATACCGCCAGCCCGCCTGCCAAGCGTGGCGATTATGGCAAACCGCCCCTTTGGGGGAGGCGTATATCCAGCTGTGGACGTCTTTCGGGAGAAATTATGATGATGATGACCGCTTAACGGGATAAAATCCTAATTCTAATATGTCCTAACGCAAATCTTGGTCTACCTGTGTGTGGACTAGAGGAGTGGACTGTAAGATACGCTGGTTGTAGAATGAATATTAGGTTGTTCTGTATCAACGGAGGTACAGTGGTACCCAATTGATAAGGCGCGTCGTGAATCATCGTTCGCACAGAGAAGAAAGTATGGCCCCGAAGATTAACGAAAGAATGCTTAAAACTTACAATCAACCTTAGGTCACTATTATAAGGTTCATAATACACTGGAGCTGTTAGCGTGCACTCGATCAGAAGTATGGCGGCTGACAAACATGCCACGCGGCGCGCGCTAACATGGCGGCAGCTGCCGACCAATAGCGGTACAGGAAAAAGAACCGCGGTGCGTGGAGCGTGCCGATTGGTCAATAGCATTTCCCGCACTTTTAAAATTCACCTTCTGCGCAGGTACATCGGTAAGCCATATCAGTTGGGTACTACTACCGTTCAGCCAATCCAGAAACTAATCCAACAGAGAGATGACTGAGTACGACTCACCTTTTCTTCTGCTTCGGCTGGCTCCCAATTTTCATGATTTTCAAATATTAATAAGATTCTGTAGTCGATTTTAAAATACTAAATATTTAATGTGTGAAAGTATGTGATTTGCCTCAAATGATTTTGTATCAGTGTAGTCATGAAGTTTAAAAGTATCTCATTTGACAGTTATTAAAAAAAGTACGGGTTTTATAATGGAACGGAATGGAAACATGACGTTTGGTGTGTCGCGTAGTTTCTAGGTTAATTCTCATGGAGCTCGGCTTCAAGATGTCTAAAGCCTATAATTATTATTATATTGAGTACCTAATTAAATAGTTCGTTAAATATTGCTTGTACTAAGTTTGTATGTGTTCAAGAGGATATATTATACAGAAATGTTCGTAATGAAAAGGTGTTTCATTACACAATTGATCTAAAGCGGTCGGGTTTGAGTGGACCATTGACCACTGAGATTGGCACGAGTGATACCACATGGCACACTTTGTTCCTGTTTTATCTATTTTTCACTCACGGAGTGTAAATTAGACTGTTCATTGGGTCAATGGAGACGACAGACTTGTCGGCTCCACGCGCACGCCAAGCTTCCTTCAGATGGCGCGCCCGTCGCTTATTCGCAATGATGTCCAGCACCTCGTGGGTACGGCACAGCCAATCGCGTGCCGACTTAGCGAGCGTATAATTATACGGAACACTGTGTGACAAACATCCAAATTCTTTCAGCCGTTGGGGCATGAAAAGGTAGCAGACAGACAGACAGACAAAGTTACTTTCGCATTTATAAACTATAGTACCCAGTTCTGTGAACAGTAGACCTCGCGACCACAATTTTTTTTTTGCATTTAAAATCAATATACCATGCCGATTCCACTAGTAGAAATCTAAATGTGAGCAATTTACTGTATTTCGAGGAGCTATTCTGCTCACCACGCCGAAGATCCTCATCAGATCTTCACCAAATGTCTATGAAACTGACTTAAAATTGCTGCCATTCAAATGAAAAAAGAACAATCAAAGTCGGAACTCATAAGGTGGAGGAGATATCCAGTAGCCCCCTTTTTGGAGGAAGTACCCCTTCAACCAAAAATACCTGACAACAAAACATTAATAAAGTCGTGAAACCTGTATACCAAGTTTCGTATAGATCGATTATAACATACCACTTGTAGAGGAGGAGCAACAAACTGACAGAGGAAAGATAATTTCGGCAGACCTAAAGCATAGACGCTGCGCTGGCTCGGTCAGTAAAAAGTATTGATTTTGTTATATTTGTCGAAACTGGTCATTATGTATACACACACAGATATGTATTCACAGAATTATAATTATTAGAATCTTTAATACATCTCAACTGGTTAAGAGGAGATAATGGTGTAATTGGCAGGTGAACAGTGAGGGAATAAAATAAAGGCTGAACTGCTGAATGAAATGGTCACAAGATGTGGCAGTAATTAATCGATCACAGAATCAGTTAAAAACTACCTGTATCTTCTTAGATGTTAAATTGTTTTAAAAACCAAATATTTTAAGAGGAGCGCTAATCCTCCGACAAACTGTCCTGACCTCGCTAAAGCTCGGGAGTAAAACTACCTCGTATAAAATGAGTCATTTTAGCCCCTTGTATAATGATCTACTATTAATTGCTTCGTTATTGAGTATAGTTGTTAATGAGCGATTTGATATTGTAAGTGATTTCGACAACTAGCATACCTAAGGAAGTTAAAAGCTATAGGTATTAAATATCATTATGGGAGCTGTACTCAGTTGTTCTTAAAACATCACTTTGAAATTCGAAATTAATGTTATTAAATAAATTAAATAAAAAACATGAACGGCTGGACCAATTTGTATAATTTTTTTTTACATTTATTTTAAGCCCGAGGAAGGTTTTTATGAAGAGAACATTTTTAAAAGTTGCCGGCAAAATTGAAAAATTCGGGAAAACTGAAATTGCATTTTCTATGGGAATTTTGGATGAATTATTGAAATTTGGGCAGGAAAGCTCTTTGGGGTCAGCTAGTTATTAAAAGAAACTGGCCAAGTGCGTATCGGACCACGCACAATGAAGGGTTCCGTAGGGATGAATTTATCTCAAAAACAAATTTAACATTGTAGTTAAAAAAACATGTTCTCCCATACATCGATACACGCCACGGTCAATTTTCCAACTGGAATTGTAAGTTTGTAATTCCAAACATAATCATTTTTTTAATGAATTAATGAAATGCACCGACCCCAGCGTGGTTTGACCAGACTCATTACTCGAATGAACCCAAAGATTCACACTAGCCTCTGAAACCTCATGTTTCATGAGACTACAGAGATCATTGTATATCAGAGAGTAGACCGGGGGGCGCGATAATGGTAGGGAAGACGTGCCCTTGGGATATGGAAGGATTATTAGAGCCGTACCGGATATGCATCCTTGAGCAAGCATTGGAATAGTGGAGAGATCCAAAAATATATTTTTTTTTAAGTGATATAACTATAAATTATTGATTTTCGGACTTTTTCCTTTACTTGTGCTTTGATACCTTGCTTCTTTCCTGATTTCATAATTCTAGGTCAACAGGAAGTACCTTAAAGGATTTGATTTATTTGCGAGTATCAAAATATGTCGCATAAATCGCCGTATATTTTATTGTGTTGACTTTAAAGCTTGATTTTTTTACAACTCGTAGATCTACGTATTTGTTATTAATTTCAAGTTGATACCTCCACGTGTTCGTGAGAAAAAGGGTCTTGACAGACTGACAGACAGACAGACAACGAAGTGATCCTATAAGGGTTCCGTTTTTAGGGTTCCGTACCAAAATGGTAAAAAGGAACCCTTATGGTGAGGTCTGTCTGTCTGTCACACCTGGATATCTCAAGAACTACTAATGCTATCAACTTGAAATTTAGAATAGTTTTAGATGACGTTTGCCCAACTATGTTGCAAACAAGAACTTAAAGAAAAAAAAAATATTTTGCAAAAGGGACTGAAAGGGGGTCTTAAAAATTTTAAGTGGGACTACTAGGGCATGTGGGGTATCATATGCAAGAACGCTGTTTGCACATACTCAAACAGATTTTTTCTTTTTTAGGCAGCGTAGTTTCCGACTTGTGATGAAAAATGTAAAAAAAAACCTTCCCCCCACTTATCTCCGAAGTTTGCATCTGAAATTATTCTATGTGATAGAAGTTTATGTAAAGATTACAGGAAAAATAAAACGATGTCTCTAAATAGCACAGTTTTTCAGAAATCATCACCATCATAATATATACGCACGGAACCCTCGGTGCGCGAGTCCGACTCGCTCTTGACCGGTTTTTTATTTGATTTAGTTTTCTTTTTCTTTTGATTTGTATAATATGCGCTCACTTGAATGAGATTCAAAGAGCAAATTCTACTGAATACTATACCTACCTACTTAGATACATACTAAAATGTCTGAATATTATGTAATATGAATTCATCCCACGTCCATCTCCTTTACATGAGACGTGTCGAGTTCGACCACAAAAGACATAATGAAGGGTCTGCAAAACTGCAAAAATCTTCAGACGTATCTATAAATTCACTGATCGAACAACTTCTATCTAGAAACATAGAATAATAAATTTGTATAGAAACAAAATGCAATCATGCATTTTGTGACCTACTAAACATGCATTTTGCCCGAGCGTGTTGAAATACAACACATCGAGCTTTGGGAAGTCATTTTGTCATTATAATTATCTATATCTTTTTTAGGGTTCCGTTCAACCGTCAACAAGGAAACCTTATTTATTTATTTTAACTTTACTTAACACGGTTAAACCAATTACATTAATTAAAGGCAGAGACACATGCACATAGAAACAAAATATAAAATTTTAAAATACTGGTAAAAACATAAAAACAATAAAAAAAAAGAAATTAAAAACAAAAAAATACTTTCATGAATCCCTCTCACAGTATCTCAAGCATGCCAATAAAATCTTCGTCCATTCATCCGCAAACATCGTTTATTGGATTAGAATCCAAGAGATCATTAAGTGCGATCAAAGTGCGAGGTACTGGGGACTATAGGTTTTATAGTTTTGCCATGTCCGTCTGTCTGTCCGCGGCTTAGCTAAGAGACTAGAAATCTGTATTTCGCATGGGTATTAGTACGTAAAATCTTGAAAAAAAAAGCTTGCACGTAAAGTGGGGGTGATATTTTTTTTCTTGTCTATCCCATGTTGTGGGGTATCGTTGGATAGGCCATTCAAAAATATTGCGGGTCTGTGGAAACCATTTTTCGATTCAGGTATCCGTTTGAGTAATATAAAGCTTTAAAGTGCAAATTTTTGTTAGAGTCAAGTTGTACCAGCTAAATAGTTAGGCAGGAGTGATTCACTACATCCAGTAAATGTAATGTGTACATTTTTTCTGTAAATTTGTTTTTTTTTTTCTGTGTTTTGTTATTGTGTAACCCACAAATATAGCTTTTAAGGTTGTACCTAACTAACTAACAAATGGATTTTTGTCTGCGTTAGTAAATACAATATTATTATATGACCGAGTTCGGAGCGCGCGTATCGAATGCAAGCGACTATGAAAAATTGAGGCGTTTTAGCATAATGGCAATAGCGGTCATTGACTCACCTACCTACAGTTTCTAGTATTTTTTATTTCAAAAACTTAAATATATTAGTTAACATCCTGAATCAATATTTAGATATTATATATTATCAATTTATAGTTATTGGAACATAATCCAATAACGAAAAACCTGGGTTGCTATGGAGAGATATTAGGGAAAGGGCAATGACCGTTAATGCCATGCTAAAACGCAACAACTACATATACAGGTATATTGACTGCGCTAAACGTATCTTATGCCCCGAAACTGTGGACAGTTGCGTTTGGAACAGGAGTTTCGCTTCTTTTCATACTTATTCTATGCTAACCCTGCTTTATATGTGTGAACATATCAAGGGATACTTCCACATTTGTTACTGAATATGGGCCTAATGATCCACCGCTCCGATGAAGGTTGTTATGGGGAATAATCCCTAGTTTTTGTATTATACGCAGTGGACGAACGGGGCTATCCCTCGCTAGAAAGTTGAAAAGGATGGTCTGATGTGAATAGCTGTCAAAGAGGTTGTAATTAGGTTCAACAGGTGGTCGTACAAAAGGCGTAAGTACTCATAGTACCTAACTTATACAATAAGTACCTAGTTATTTTTATTCAAACTAGTGTTGACTGGTACAAGTGGTAAATGAAAATAGTATACCTAAAAAACCGGCCAAGTGCGTGTCGGACCACGCACAATGAAGGGTTCCGTAGTTGGGATGATTTATCCCAAGAACAAACTTAACATTGTAGTTGAAAGACATGTCCCCTCATAAATTCCAACTGCAAAAAAGTTTGTACGCACAGTAATGAGTAATAATTACCAAGTTATTTTAAGACCATAGACTTCATAAAGGTTGTCCTGTAATTCATAAGTAAAGAACTATTTTCTGTATTTATTCAAAATTTTAGGCTAAGTACTTTTTTTTTTTGTATTTGGGATGGGTTTCCTCTTGACCTTAGCCTAGGTCAGAAGTGACAGAGACAAAGATGACGATGGAGTGAGCTTACCCAGAAGGAGCCCACTCTAACTTTGAAGAGATTAGGGTTGTATGCGTTCGGAAACACAGACGCAGGTAGAGAGTTCCACTCTTTTTCTGTGCGCATTATAAAAGACATTTGGAAACGCTTAGTGCGAATTGGTGGAATGGCAACGAGGAAGGGATGGTAACCTGCAGTGCGTCTAGATGTCCGATAATAGAAGGGGGCCGGTGGAATGAGGTCGTGGAGTTCTTGGGCACACTCACCGAAGTACAATCTGTAGAAAACTGACAAACAGGCAACCTTGCGGCGATGGGCCAAGCTGTGAAGATTGGCATCCACTAGTTTTACGTCGCCAATGAGCCTCTTAGCTCTGCGTCCCACCGAGTCAAGCGCGGCAAGTTGGTATTTTGCTGAGCCATCCCATCTTTTGGATGAAAGAGGGGAGGAATGGTCAATTTTCATCAATTTTCGTAAATATTATATATATATTTTCTTTTAATTTTGGCTCACAAAAGTTCATATGTCATGTGTACCAAATTTCAACTTAATCGGTCTAGTAGATTCGGAGCAATTCGCTGTGACAGACGGACAAACAGACAGAAACACGAGTGATCCTATAAGGGTTACGGAACCCTAAAAATGCCAAATGAAATAGTAATTCTAAAAAACCAAAAACCCGACAGCTTAAAAAGTGAACTTTAAAAAAGATAGAATCGAGTTGACCTATTTCTGTCTCCAATACCGTACTATCCGTCGTAGCCGGACAATCTCATTTAGTAGGAGGCTATCTTCTTAAATTTAACAAGAAATACCTATATATTGCCTTATTGAATTTTGATTACTGTCATGTCTTTAGTGACACTCACAAGATTAACACAAATCCATGACGTATGAATCATCAAAATCGGCACACGGGTTTGTTCTCTAGAGCAACATAAAGAACAAACATACATACCGAAATACATACATAGGCTGCTAAACACTTCTGCGAAGCAGTAATGCTTGCGAAGGAGGAGGCGGAACGCGTGAGGGAGAGGCACGGTTTACGCCCTCGCGGCCTTAGTCGCCGCAGGAGACGCCCCGGGCGTCGGGAGTCGCAAGCCGATTTCCGGCCACCGTAGGCGCGGGCTTGCGGATGGTGAGCGATGGGTAGCTCACCATCCGATAAGGACCAGGCCCGGGTCGACTGCGCGTCGTATTCCACGCGCGCCTCAAAGAGTTGTCAGCACCAACTGACGGGGTCCGATAGGGCCAATGCCAGCCAGGGTTGCGAGTTTGTCCGAAAGGGATATCGTGGCCCTGGCACACAGGCAAATGAAGGAATACGGGTGGGTTTTAGTCAGTAAAAGTCTGACACTTCTCCCGCTCCGCCCAGAGCGGGAGAAGTTATTTGATAATTTCCCACCCAAAAAAAAAAAAAAAAGGCTGCTAAACATTCCTTCCATCTGTTAAAAATATAAAAGGTACCTTAAGGCAAATTGTTAAAAGACCTTTCATTCCTTACAACTTATCACAATGTTGGTAAGGAAACGTGAAATTGTCATTGTTGTATTATATTCTGCATATAAAATAAATCCATACATAAACTCACGCCTATTTCCCATGGGGGTAGGCTGAAACTATAGAACACCACCTGCTACGATTCTTACATACCTACTAATTTTTAGGGTTCCGTACCCAAAGGGTAAAACGGGAACCCTATTACTAAGGCTCCGCCGTCTGTCTATCTGTCTGTCCGTCTGTCTGTCTGTCTGTCTGTCCGTCTGTCACCAGGCTGTATCTCATGAACCGTGATAGTTAGACAGTTGAAATTTTCCCAGATGATGTAATTCTGTTGCCGCTATTACAACAAATACTAAAAAACAGAATAAAATTAAAATATTTAAGGGGGCTCGCATACAACAACGTGATTTTTTTGGCTCGTTTTTGCTCTATATTGATAACGGCAACAGGTAGACGCTTGAAATATTCACAGAATATTTAGTTATAAATATATTCACTTTAAAAATAAATACATAAAACAAATATTTAAGGGGGTTCCCATACAATAAACTTGTTTTTTTTTGCCATTTTTATAGAGAATGGTGCGCGAGTCTGACTCGGACTTGGCCGGTTTTTCTTCGCTTACGTTCATACATTTGGTGATTCACGCATTTTTCTTTATCTTATACGGACGCTTTTGACGTATTGCATCGTTCTCACATGTTTAATTTCAACACGAATGATGTAACCAATATTTTGTAACCATATGTTAATTTAAAAAAATGTCCGTGGAGTTTCTTGCCCGTTCTTCTCCATAGGTACCTACTAAGCTTTGGAATTGGCAACTAGCTTCATTTTTATGACTGACCGACCCCTTGACAATTCAAAAGTGCCTGTAATTGGTTTATTGGAAATAAATGCTTTGAGTTTTGAGTTTTGCTGCAGATTGCTGATTGCCTCCTGAAGCCTAAGTGCCAACTTCACCAATCATACTGAACGCAATCAGCGAAACCGAGTTCAAGAGCTGGCAGTGTCAATATTACAAAGAAAATAATGACACTGATAGCTCTTAAACGTAGTTTTTGTGCTGATCGCGTTCAGTTTTCATTGGTGACATTCGCCCTAAGTCAGCTTCCCAAGACACATAGTAATATTGTCTTACCCCGAGATTAGCCACAATACAAAAAGTTAACACTAATTCCCATCGTCTTACAAAGCAGAGAAGACCAGTTGCGCCACCTAAAATCTTCGTATTCTCCTGCATCCAGGTAGACTGCAAACCAACATAGCTTGAAAAAGGATGGGCAGATTGATATCATCTTACAAAGCAGAATAGCAGCAACAAGTCGTTAATATTATCAATGTTTTCCAAATTGATTGATCAATTGATTACATTTGTTTTTTATTCATGTTTTCTTTAAAAAAATATTGCTTCAGGCAGCGGCCCGTGGTCTGGTGCAGTATTTTGAAAATCGCACAGCACGTAAGCCCTGAAAAGCACGCTAAGCCGTTGGTCCCGACTGCCCCGACATATCCCGACTGTCCCGAGATATTTGACAGTCGGCACGGGTTATAGTCAGAAGCCCAATAGCCTGTCAACCAGTCTTACAAATAAATACAAATACAATAATTTATTTTCTTTCACAAGTTATGTACTACATCTAGTGGTTGAAGTGACTTTTTAGACAAAAATTGCCTGTGTTAGGACACTTCGCTCTTCTGAAGCTTAAAATTACGTGGTGTACCAACAATTTTGAACCTTATTATCTTAAGAAAACAATTCAAAATAATTTTACAAAAAGATAAATATATGCCAAATTAAATTAATATAAAATATATGTTAAATTAGAGCATTTTCTCAATAACTTAATATACGAATATTTTAGATTATGTTTATATTACATAGTGAAATTAATTTGTAAAGTTATGTCTAACGCGGATAAAAAACTGAGAATCGCTCAAAATGTACCAAGCGTATTTTTCTGAAACCTTCACCAATTTAAAGATAATTTAATTATTGATCTTTTAGTATACGCGTTTTGTTAAAATACCTTTTGGTTTGTGTATAATAAATTAATAATGCGTCAAAATTGGGGACTTTGCTCCTGGATGGACGAGTCCTATTACTGGCTGAACGTACGACGCGTTGCGTAAGCTCAGTACAGAACACGCAAGCTAACCACTCAAGGTCACTGGCATATATCTCCGTCTTAAGATTTATGTGGAGAATTTGTTGTATAAATATCGTATAACATGCAGTTACGAGTTTATACTTCTCTTCTTGATCGTAACACTAAATTGTAGCTAGTTTTTGAGGAAACTATTAAGAGCTCTGTACCGTGTGTTGCCGGACGTAAAGAATAGCACCATCCTATTTCTTCTCATGGGTGTAGCAAAAGGCGACTAAGGGACTTATTAGAGAATGGGCAGCGGCGTTGTCTATGCATTTTAACACCATACTGCGATCGCTAACCCACCTGCCAAGTGTGGCGCGCGGGCTTCACCGTAAGCGCGGGCTTGCGGACGGTGAGCGATGGGTAGCTTGCCGTCAGATACGGACCAGGCCAGGGTCGACGGCGCGTTGTATTCCACGCGCGCCTCAAACAGATGTCAGCACCAACTGACGGGGTCCGTTAGGGCCAATGCCTACCAGGGTTGCGAGTTTGTCCGAAAGGGCTATCGTGGCCCTTGCACACAGGCAACGGAAGGAACACGGGTGGGTTTTAGTCAGTAAAAGTCTGACACGTCCTCCCAGCTCCATCCAGAGCGGAAGAAGTTATTTGATAATATCCCAACCAAAAATAAAAAGAGGTTGGGTTAAGGGAGAGAAAGGATTTTTCAGTCTGATTTATGAATCGTGTGATAAATTTATTGGAAGAATCATTTTCATTAGAAATTTAAAAGGTTTTCTAAAAAAAAAACGGCTTTTTTATTTTTTGGATGAAAAATATCTACGATAGAAAAATCTGAGCGCAACACTATTACGAAACTTTCACTTTTTAAATCTGATTGGAAATTACAAAATCAATTATGTCCCGTTTGTTTTGATAAGAACTCAGTTCTCTTTAGTGGAGATTATTTTTAATTAACAATTGATTAATTTGTCAAAGTGCTTATTGTTTGTATTGTCTCGTTGGAAAAGATGTCGACCTTGACGTGTTTGAGAAATGGAATGGAAATGGCTTCTCCTATAATGTTGGCAATATTTACTGCATGTAGAGACAGCTGAAATAATGAGGGTTTTCATGACAATTCATGCCACTACACTGATTTTCAAAAAAAAACACTAACAAATAAAAAACAACCTTAATTTCGGAAGTCGGTAGCAAAAACTAAAATAGATCCAAAGACACCGACGAATTGCGAACCTTTTTTTGAAGTCGGTTAAAAAGACGTAGATAGATTACCTACTCAACATTCAATCTTCAAAAATGGCACAATGACACACTATTAGATGACACGTGGAAGTAGGACCGATGAGGAAATTATCGGGAGCGAAAAGGAGTCAAGACGAAGAAAATGTGGCTAATTAGCTACATTTTCCACAAGTTTCACGTCAAAACTTTGCTAATTAGCCAAGTATTGACTTGCAACTTGCGGAGCTTGTACAAACTATCTACCTCTTTTTACATAGAATACCATTGCTTATTTGTCAAAGAATTACAGTTTCTAATTTAAATACACGTAACGTAATTTACGTACAATAGTAGGAAGTAAATTTGATAACAAAATACAAATTATAATATTATTATACATATACAGGTTCAAATTAAATTAGCTAGCGAAACTCCGCAGACGTGATAGGTATCGATATCTAAATATACTCAAACAAAAAGAAATTGGTAAAAAAAAAACGGTGCAGTTTAAAAGAAGATGTAGTGATAAAGATTGAAAAGAGTATGCTTAGATGGTTTGGTCATGTGGAGAGGATGAGTGAAAGGCGACTAACAAAAGGTATTTATAAAGCAGAGGTGAATGAAAACGCCGGGAGGGGACGCCCTAGAAGGACATATAGTGACCAAATTGGTGATGTTCTTCAGAAGGGTCAGGTGCGTAGTACTCGCAACCGGCGTGCGTGTATGACTAGATGTATGAACGTAGGCGAAGCAAAAGGAGTATTTTAGGAGCGTAGCAAGTGGCGTTCTATAGTTTCTGCCTACCCCCATGGGAAGAAGGCGTGAGCTTACGTATGTAAACAAGAAATTAATTCCATGTTTTTTTTTGTGGGGTCATTAACCTCAGTCACTTTAAAAAATATGTTGTGTTCTTGTGTAAATTTCACAGGCGTGATTGGTATCGCTACCTAAACACGATAAAACAAAAGAAAACAGATTTTCTCAAATCATCGTTCAAGTAACAACACTACCAAATATGGCTGAACCCAAAAAAAAACTTCATATCTTTTATATTTATTTTATCGTGTTGTGTTAGATATCGTGACCCATCACGTCTGCAAAGTTTCGCTAACTTATTAAATCAGACCCTGTATATTATTGTTTTTTTGTGTACTTCGTAAATGGCGTACCTAATGTTTCGAATAATCAAAATGTTATACTTACTGTCAGCTGTGAAGCTACCTTTTATTAAATAAATAAATAATAAATAAACAACTTTACAAACGATGAAAAAATATTGTTTTTAAGTTTAATAAGTACAAGATGTGAGTATTTGTTTCTCAAAACAATGATAACCTTACTTCGCATACACAAAAATATCTGGTTCACTGACCATAAGTACTATTAAGTTAAACAGGGATTATTTTAATCACATCTTCGGTACTAAAGGTACTTATAAAAAAGGGACCAAACAACACTCGGAACTTGAATAAATTAAATTCATAAATATGGAAATAAGAGGAAACACAAGCATGATTATAATTCCGTTGTAAAAGTTTCAATTAGTTGGGGAAAAGTTATTTGTTTTACCGTTTAATAATCAATGTTCTCCAAATTGATTGATTGATTCTATTCCGTGTTTTATTAACATGTTTTTGCAAAAAAAAATATTACTTCAGGCAGCGACCCGTGGGTGGTCTTGTGCTGTATTTTGAAAACTTCACAGCACGTAAGCCCTAAAAATCACGTTAAGCCGTTGGTCCCGGCTGTCATTTGTAGATCTTTGACAGTCGTTACGGGTCGTCAGAAGCCCGAAAGTCTGACAACCAATCTTACCAAGGGGTATCGTATTACCCAGTTACTGCAGCTCCATGTAAAATACTGGTCAAAGTCAAAGTCAAATTATTTATTTCAAATAGGCACGTAGGCACTTTCAAACGTCAAAATTTACAAAAAAAATAATAGAATTGATTATAGTTGCCCTTTCCAAAATGTAGTTTCGTATGGAGAAGAATGGGCAAGAAACTCTACCGTTACTCTTTTAAAAATGTTTTACAATATTCTATTTAAGTACATTAATTATAATATTATTATTATATGTGAAGACGATGCACCTAGAATAAAGTAAAATTACTATACCACAATAGGTAAAAATAACTAAATTATGAGGTTTAAATTATAATGTTAAATTGTAAATAAATACCATTATTATTGTCAAAAAAAAAAAAATTAGATAGATACATGGTGCACATATTTACAAACATCGTAAAAGTATATGTTTTCCTAAAAATAAATAAATCAGTGTATGAGTCTAGGTAATCACAGAATGTAAAATCAATGTCAGAAAATTAACAAATTATACAATTAAAATAGCAACCAGTTTGATTTTGTCTAGCATAGCGAGGTATTCAGCTCTGCATCTGGTTAGACTGGAAGCCGACCCCAGCATATAGTTGGAAAAGTCTAGGCAGATGATGACACGTAAATATATGAAGAAACTTTTTCGAACTATTCTTGATTATTAATTAACCTTTTGTGGAAACAGGCTAGCCCTAGTTATGAAAAAAATAAACAGCTGTCTCATAAATTTGGGTCCAGTAGATATTTAAACTTTTTATGGACAGTTGATATTTTTTTTGCTGTTATGATGTTGGTCCCACGGAGAAAGTGGTTCAGTTTAATGGTCTGTACCGCACCCTTAAATATGACCCCACCATTTTGATAAATGCTGTATAGAATAGAATAGAATATTCTTTATTATGTACACCATAAAAGTTACAGATATAAATGTTTAAATGTTACATAGGGTGACACAATGGGTGGTCTTATCGCTAAAAGCGATCTTTTACAGACAATCTTTGGATGGATTAAAGGGAGCAGGAGTGACAATACTGCAGGTAGTCAGTGGTGTACCATTAACATAATATACAATAAATACATACATACACAAAGCATACACTTATCTAATAAATATATATATATATATACAATAATACACATGAAACAAGAGCAGGGAACTGTATTATGTAATGATGATGTGTACAGCGTGTAGCTTTGGTGGTATTAACTTAACACACTTATACGGTTTCGCCTTTACGTTATATGAAAATATTTTAATTTAATTAAATGTTATTATTTATTGATTTAATTACAATTTTCTAAAATAGCATCGTGGAGCAACCTGTACTTAAAGAACTGTAGCGCAGAGGTCATTTGCCGGGGTCATGGATCATAACATCGCATCAATGAAATTTAAATGACTATCGTGCAAGGAGTAGGCGAATTGATGGAAGGAGAGAGTTTATTATTTAGTTAGTTTGATTTTTTTTATTTTTCCATTTATAATTATTTATCTTAATATAATACCTAAATTAAACAAATAAAATAAAAAATAAATTTACATATTAAATTAAATATTTAAAAATATTATTTTATTATGTTTACTGGCCACTCCTTCAACTCACGGGTAGGGCTCTACCAAGGAAGAAAGGCGAGAGTTTATTATTTAGTTTGTTTGAAAAATTATATTTATAATTTTTCACTAGCCCTAATTATGTTGAATTAATGTCACCATTGTGGTGGCACGTTGTATAATATTAGTTTTAAACATCACCAATATTTCAATCATCTGCTTAGGCTTTTCCCAACTCTGCCAGGGTTGCGAGTTTGTCCGAAACGGATATCGTGGCCCTGGCACAAAGGCAACGGAAGGAACACGGATGGGTTTTAGTCAGTAAAAGCCTGACACGCCCTCCCCCTTACGCTCAGCCCAGAGCGGGAGAAGTTATTTGATAAATTCCCACCCAAAAAAAAAAAAAAGGCTTTTCCCAACTATGTTTGGCTCAGCGTTCAGTCTAACTGGATGGAGCTGAATAGAGCAATATTTTACATGGAGTAGTCATCCGTATTTCAACGAGTATTCAATAATAAAAAGCTAGCAATCTATTGTATGGACAAACGCAGGAAGCTAGGCATGAAATAGAAAAGGATGTTTGTGTCTGCCGCAAATAAGTCGTTTGTTTTTTAAACGGTTGTATGTAGCTTGCCCAGTTTGTTTTTGGGTAAAATTTTGTCATTGAAATTTTACCCCTTTCCTGTTGACATAAAGCTGGAGTTTTTTATTTATTTTACAAACACGTACAACTATCATCACAGGCTTAATTATCTAATACAATAGAGTAGTTATAATAGCTTCCAAAAGTTAGCCTACAATTATAAACATTATTATGAACCAAGAGTAATTTTATAAAATGTGGCCCTTGTGAATTCACTCAGAGTACAGTTGAAGCAGTCAATCTTTCGATCATGGTATTGTTGATCGAAGAGTCAATCTGATGCGGCAACATATTGCGTGTATGCAGGGTGCGCGACAGTGGCGCGTGCTGAAGCAGGTTGGTGCAAGCGGGCGGCATCCACGGGTCCACAGCAGCGGTGGCCACCTCCGTCGCCCACGTGCCCATCTGGCACACACAACCCAACCGTACGTAGAACGCCTGGGTTGTGTATTTTACGACGCATAATTAAAAAAAAACCGGCCAAGTGCGTGTCAGACCACGCACAATAAAGGGTTCCGTAGTTGTGATGAATTTATTTCAAGAACAAACATAACATTGTAGTTGAAAAACATGATCCCCATACATTCCAACTGCAATATTGAGTGATTTACCATGTTATTTTAAAATCACAGACTTCTTATAGGTTTCCCTGTAATCTATAAGTAAAGAACTATTTTCTGTATTTTTATCAAAATTTTAGGCTCAGTAGTTTCGGAGATAAGGGGGGGAATGGTCATTTTTCATCTATTTTCTTAAATAATTTCAAAAGTATGTATTTTAAAATAATAAAAAAATATATATTAAATCCTTAAAACAATGCCTTTCATTTGATATGTCACACGGTACAGTCAGCAAATCTTTTTTTTTTAAATTTTCTTATTTGCCCCCCAAAAGCGATCTCCATATTATTATTCAAAATTAATTTATTTACGTATCACGTCCGTGTTTGGGTCACAGAAGTTCATATGTGTAGCAAATTTCAACTTAAATTTCAACTTAATCGGTCCAGTAGATTCGGAGCAAATCAGCTGTGACAGACGGACAGCCAGACAGACACACGGGTGATCCTATAAGGGTTCCTTTTTCCTTTTGAGGTACGGAACCCTAAAAAGTACGTGGCGAGAGCTTTAAAACATTTAAAACTTCTTTTCGTAAAAAAAGTAACAAAAAGTTGGAACCGATAAGGGTAACCAGAGGTACGGTCCAGTACGAAAAAAAAAATCACAATGACGGGAAGCACATGTGACTCTTGGTTTATTTACCCCTCGGTATTCCTGATAGGGTCTGTCAGACACGCCTCTGTACATAAACCGTTGTTTTTCATTCTAATGTAAATTTCGTGCTTAACCGCACTCTACTTAGATGGCCGTTTTAAATCGCTGGACGCCCACCGACACAACATATTTATCTGTGAGACCTGTAAGAGTCACTTATGTCTGGATCATGCAATTTTCCAATGTGCCATTTGCTTCTGAACCAGAGCCATGGAAAATGTGGATAGAAGGGACGAAGACTGAATATTCTATAGTTATTTATAAGTGCATGTAAGTGCTTTATATTTTATGTAGTCTGATTGAGGTCTCTTTAGTTTAAAAAAAGAAATCTATGATAAAAAAGTAAAAAAGTCATTTTTAGGTTTCCGTACCCAAAGGGTAAAACGGGAACCCTATTACTAAGGCTCCGCCGTCTGTCTGTATGTCTGTCTGTCTGTCTGTCCGTTTGTCCGTCTGTCACCAGGCTGTATCTCATGAACCGTGATAGCTAGACAGTTGAAATTTTCACAGATGATGTATTTCTGTTGCCGCTATAACAACAAATACTAAAAAATAGAATAAAATAAACATTTAAGGGGGCTTCCATACAACAATCGTGATTTTTTAGCTCGTTTTTGCTCTATATTGATAACGGCGATAGGTAGATGCTTGAAATATTCACGGATATGTAGATATATATTGACTTTAATAATAAATAATTAAATTGAAATAAAACAAATATTTAAGGGGGGCTCCCATACAATAAACGAGTTTTTTTGCAATTTTTATAGATAATGGTACGGAACCTTCCGTGTGCGAGTCCGACTCGCACTTGGCCGGTTTTTTTTTTGTTAAAAATGCTAACTGAGTTTAATTACAAAAATTTGAATTTGTTGTTGATTTGTAATGTTGTTTTTATTTTAACTCCTACTATACACCCCTAGTAAAAACATTATTACATTATAATAACTTATTTCTCAAAAAGAATTTGAGAAATAACAAGTTAAAAATCCGGGTCTAACAGACCCACCAGAAATACCGTGTAACTTTCTGCCTCCAGGCATACCGAAGGTTAAGAGTTTTTTCACACCCGTTATTTAAGCATTTTTATCGAACGTACATAATTATGTTCTTTCCATGCTAGTGGTAAGTACCTACCTGCATCAGATTGCTCCACATACCTTTACAAAGTTCCCCTATGACTATGAGTCCCCATTGTTGAACATAGAGACCACGCTGATTAATGAACAGAGTCGATTTCTGAAGCCTTTGATCATCTAATGACGCGGTATGGAGGTGAACTAATATACTACTCGCATTGATGCATGAATCATTGTATGAGTATTGGTACTGTTATTGTAAGTTTGTAAAACTAGGATTATTGATGTAGATGTTATCAGCCAGGAATAGTTTCATTACTTATTTTAGGGACTCCAAAGATAATACCTATTTTTGGATAGTCTGGGTGTATCTGGATGCGGAGTTTGTTTTATTTTGTCATCAAATCATAATCAAATATTTACCAGAAATAGTTAGAGTACGAACTAATGTGCACCATAGATATATTGAGAATCTGGTATTTAGAGATAAATACCAGATTCTGCACATTAGTTCGTACATAGCTAATTCTGGTAAATCTCTGGCGTTTTGAGAAACAGGTATTTTGAGAATCTGATCAAAGTCAAATTATTTATTTCAAATAGGCACATAAATGGCACTTTTGAACGTCAAAATTTACAAATACAATAGAATTGATTCTAGTCGCCCCTTCCAAAAGGTAGCTTCGAATGGAGAAGAATGGGCAAGAAACTCCACTGTTACTCTTTTAAAATGTTTTACAATATTTTGTATACTTAGGTACATCAATTATAAAATTATATGTGAAGTCGATGCACCTAGAATAAAATTACTATACCACAATAGGTAAAAAGAATTAATAATGAAGCAATGACAGATAAATTAATAATGTGATAGATACATGGTGCTCACATAATTATTTACCAACATTGTAAAAAAGAAAAAAAAACATTTTCCTAAAAAAATAATATCAGTGTGTGAGTTAGGGTAATCACAGAATGTAAAATAAATGTCATAAAATAATAAAATAAACAATTAAAATAGCAACCAGTTTGATTTTGTCTAGACTCTAGATTGTCTTATGGAGCTGGACCAGCATGTTTCCAAGTATTCTTATCTTGGATATAATCTTCTAATTTTTAATAAGCTTGTTTACAAAGTGTACTTTTAATATGAGTTTTAAATTTTCTTTCATTTAATTGCATTATTATGGTATTCTGAGATCGAGCCAGTGTTCGCTTTACCCACAGGATGCACGATTTTTATCCACCCATACACAACGCCCAGTTATATTATCATAAGGAAGTGAACTTTGACTCTTCTGGTCTACTAACAATATATTGTATAAACCAACGCCTGTTATCTGGACGCGCTAAGCTGAGATTTATAATAATCTAGTATCCTGTAACAGCTAGGGATTGGACAGATACATCGTGAATGCAAATGAACATTATATCGATAATTGAGGATGTTTATTGATGGGGTGCGTCTCATAACGTATAAACTCATTCCCCCTTATTACAAAACAAAATTTATCTTCAGACCAAGGTTTAAAACATGGAGCCATTATTGAATTTCGAACTTTATTCCGACTATGGTAAAGTTCCTAAACACAAAACTGACAACTTAGTACCGAACTAAGTTTTCAGTTTTGTATAAAGAACGGTATTTCAATCACTGTTACGTTCCTATTACAAAAACTGGCTCCATGGTTTAAGCCATGTCAAAATATAAACCTTGTTTTGTAATAAGGCGGATTTGGTCTAATTTCATTTTATTTTCACAATTTCTTGCAAGTCGCAAATAAGATGGATGCTCTTGTCATCCGCTTCTTTCAATTCGTCGGTTTTTATTCTATTTATGTAAAAAAAAAAATGTTTTAAACATGCGTTCTTTTTCATACACCGATATCTTTTCGTGGACAATATCGAGTCTTGTGGTCATTGATAATAATTTGGCAGTATGTAGGTGATTCATCATTACAGCCGAAAGACGTCCACTGCTGGACTGCCGTACCCTCCCTTTGGGGGAGGCCTATCGATTGTATTGTAAGTAATTAAATGGTGATAACATTTTCCATCACACTTAAATATTTTTGGGAAAAAAAAACATGGTGTAAAAATTATTGAAATCGATTCAGTTCCTTATTCTAAACAAACTATATTCAGGTTACGCATACTCGTATACTAAAAATAATGTTATTTATATTGTAAATAGTAAGTAAGAGTCGAATTCGCAGAATTTCGACCAGTGGGCGACCACTAGAAACGAATAATTATTTTAATCAATATTTTAGTATTTAGCTTTTTAAATTTTGAGATTTATTTCTGTCGCTGCACAGTTGTTACCAAGGTGAGATGTCAGTGTTACACATCATAATGAGGTTCGCTCGTTTTTTATTTCCGGGAGATAAAGTGATGGGCTTGGGTGACAATGCGTCATATTTGCCAAGAAATCACATAAATGTCACATTTCACAACAGTTGCTGTTTAATGGCGACTCCACATTAGTGCCGTGATTTCACGGCACAAGTCGTGCCCTCCACATTCACGGGATGCTCACTGTTGTTCGTGAAACCCGCCGCGAAATGGACGTAGAAGCTGCTGCTGCAATAACTTTGTTTGCTGTAGCAACATATCACTATTTAGACGTCCAAAACAAGAAAGTTATTAGAAATCGTTGGAAGAAAAGAAGATGGTGGATGACTGAAATACATCGTAACCGATCAAGGTATGTTTGTTTGTGTACTTGTGTAGTGAATTTTTGAATTGATGATTAGAACAGTCTTTATTCATTACATATAATTAATTTCAGACTTTCTATGGAGAAACAGTTATCAGAATTACATTCTGAACCCAGTGGCGAATTTAAGAAATTTACTCGTATGTAATAAGTAAATTGGCACGGCCGTGAATGTGTACGCGTGAACGCCGCGCGAACGGAGCGCGTACCCTTTGTCGTGGGACAAAATACTGACTCTGGTCGGAGAACAGGCGTGAAAGCGCGTGAAAACCGCAAAGCCGTCCACATTCTCGTTCACGCCTGTTCATGGAGCTTCACGGCACTAACGTGGAGCCGCCATAGATATGCAAAATTAATTTTTCATTAGAACTATGATGATTTTTTTTATGTTCCAACAAACATAAACTTTCGATACAAACTTAGATTAATTTGCCTATTATTTTAACCCGTATGGTACCGATAATGGAAGTTGATATTTCTGTGCACAACACTATCTAAGTCGGAGGCACGCAAGTGCAAGATAATGCATTCAATATCTTCGGAACAAGGTGGTGACGTGAGTCTAACACTATTTATATTTTGTAAGAACAAATAATAAAAAATTGCTGTTTGAACTTCCAGATAACATACTTAATAACTATTGAAATAAAGATAGACCCATCCTTTATCAGTTTCTGATAATTAAGCTAGGAAGAAGAATCAAAACTAAAACATTTCCCATTCCCATTATTCATATCCTTTGTTAATATTATTGCATAAGTATTCAATATCTCGCGTGCCCTGGTTTGAGGATACAAGTTTAAGTAGAAATTATATTAAGTTAGCATTAAGACTGCGTTCTGGGCACTATCCATCGGCAAAATTTGCTTTCCTAATGCGGAAGGTCACATCACCTAATTGTGAAATATGCAACAAAATTGAAGATGTGCAATATTTGTTGATGGAGTGTGTTAGGAACAAGAACGAAAGGGAATCAATGATCAGAGAATTTAAATTGAACATTTTGGACGTTGGGCTAATTCATAACATTTTAGCAAACCCTAGATCGGCGATTGCAAAGAGGTTGTGTGGCTTGGTGAAGATGCCTAGTCAATGATTCCATTTCAATTACAATATAGTATTATGTCGTTATAGTTGTTCTTTATTTTAATCAAAGTTAAATAGTTGATAAGGTACGATGGGGTTGGCATATCCGTGTGGATAAAAACCCCCTTTAATTAATAAAGAGAAAAAAAATAAAAAAAGTATCAGTATGAGATTTGGCACAGTTAAAGTCTATAGGGAGGAGTACTGCCGGAAGCTATAACTTTTATATAATATGCATTAGATATAAATTAAATTAATAAACAAAACATTACACACACTACCATGCGTTAGACGAACATACATAAAGTGCCTAATGAGTTGAAGATAGGTAGGTGACAGAAGTGACAGCTTGACCATGGAATAAGTAAGTACTAATAAGTATTGTATGCATGGCCCCATTAATATATAATAAAATTGCGAATGACATTATTTAAGCAATTGAAATTTAATTTATTTAAGAAAACACTCAAAAAGTTACTTACTGATAAGTGGTATTATTATCATTGTTGATTTTTTTAATGATAAATTTTGAATTTAATTGTTGATTTAATTTTATTATATTATATTGACATATTTTGCTTGTAATTAATATTGACTACATTTTGTACTGACTCTGATTGTAAATTGAATTATTGACTACCTATATTTTGCACTAACTTTAATTTTATAAATGAAACTGCCATTAATAATGAATTTATTAGATTAAATAGTATAATATAATTTATTTAAACTTAATTATTGAAATGTTAATTTTTTGTACGCTTAATGAGACAAAACATGTTGGTCCGGTAAAACTATGTCTCCATCTTGTGCATAATCATGTATAATGTTACACATGTTTGAACAAACAAATTTCTATATCTTTACTCATGGAATTTTTAAGTACTTAATTTTTAAAATTTTCATTTTATTTTTATAAGGAGATTGTACGTAGAGGGGGACGAATTTCGACCACTGGGCGACCACGAAAATATTAAAAAAAAATATACTATCAATCGGGCAATTTCACTGTTATACCTACAGAAGAAATCCTCCTTTCCGAACCAAAATCCCAGTATTTAAGAAGCAATTTGGAGCCATCAATCAGAATCGTGATAAGCAACTATTTGTCAGATATATTCACGGACAAACGACACTAGTTTTATGCTATCTTTAGTAGAACTACAGTAACAAAATGTAAGGACATTTGGTAGGACATGTCACCTTGAAAAGTAGGTTATAAATAGAACAACCCCTAATTTGTTAAGGAGATCGTTCAAGGGATTTATTCCGGTCTAATACCAAACAAACTAATACCACTGGTATTTGTTTGAACTCATATTTATTTTCGATTCCGAACGGATACCATCGTATAAACTAATATCAAAACAAGTTCAAAGATATAAGATACAGTCAGTTAAAATGCTCTGTCATTAAAATATGACTAATAATCTACAATAATATTAACTTTATTATAATTTTAGTTCCTCATTGTATCTGTATAAGTAATGTTTTTTTTTTTTGCAAAAATAACAAACAACTACTACAGCAACTTACAATCTAAAAATTACAAAATATCTCAGAAAATCAACTCTAATATTTATGTTATAATTTATATGACATATATAGTAGATAGGTACGTAATTATTTACGTCTACCTATCTAATAATACGAACCTTATTCCATTGACTTACGTATGGGCCACCAAGACAGTAAAAATAAATATTTTAGACATTACAGTAACACTTGCTTCTGATTGGTTGTTTAGAATTTTGGAATAATAGAACAAACTCACCCTTTCACGCAGGTGAAAAAAATTTGCATGATTCACCTACTTTTACCTATCCTACCTTTGTAAAAATATTGGAATGAAGTGAAATTGGAAAGTTTTAGCATTATTACGATCACATAAAAATATTAGAAAACAAGTTTAATTTGATTAGGTTTGACTGAGCTGACTGTACCAAATTCAAGTTGTTGGTATTTGTTCGCACATTAAATTTAATTATTAAAAGAGTGGTATCCGTTCGGAAATGACAAAAAATACGAGTTCAAAAAATACCAGTGGTAGGTATTAGTTTGTTGGTATTAGAACGGAATAAATCGTTCAAGGTATACAAATAGCTACATTTAAAAATATTTGGATAGAGCATTATTAGCACAGGAAGCTGTAAATGTCAGCTATTCAACTCTATGACATTTTATGATGACATGTGAATGTAAGTACCCTGAAGATAAACATTAAACTGTAGAAAGTTTTTATTTTCCTTTTTCTAGTTGTGTTAGCTACTCCACACAAATTCGAATAACACTAACTTTTTTTTTTTTTTTGCGTGGGAAATTATCAAATAACGTCTCCCGCTCTGGGCTGAGTGAAAAACGTATTATTGAAGCAAACTCAAAAAATAATTGCCAAAATCGGTCTACAATTGACGAAAATATCGATGAACAAACATAAAAAAATTATAAACATTCGAACATAGAACCTCTTCCTTTTTCGAAGTCGGTTAAAAAGAGATGCATCAGCATCTCCAACAAATCATTATCTCCAATCAGCGATTTCCAAAAAGGAAGAGGTTATAAAAAAACATTTTATAGCAATACAAAGTTTACTTCAAACCCACCAAAACACACTGTCCATAATCATTTATTTATTTATTGCAATCCATTATATTTTTTTTTTTACAATCAGCCTTATTGGTAGGTACAAATTATGGACAGCAACTATAGCAAAATGATAAAAAAATATTTAAAAAAAAAACTTTACTTTTCGCAAGCGATTTTTTTTAATATATATAATATTTTAATGGCCTGGCTGCTGGGATCTTTTAGCCAAGTCTTTATTTAGTTACAAAACTTGTTTAATATTGATGAAATGAATTATATTCAACGCATGATGATGATATCCCCGCCCCCTCCCGCTCCCCTTGAGTTTCAGTAAAGATGTGGCACTTTACTGAGACGTCACGCGGACTTCTTGAGAGAACTTGAAGCGAAGTTGCACTGTTTTGTTTCATTAGCCTACACTAATGCACGTTCACACTTAATGGATAATAATCCAGCATTATTACACATAATATCCGGCTAAACACACAAATTTAGGAAAATTAAACAACCTGTTGAACATGACGCTTCACTTTGCCGCCTTGAAGTCGTAGCAAGCGAAATCATTTGTTTTTTTACAGATAATAGCTGATACACACCTCGACACTGTTTGAATTTCGAAATCTTGTAAAGATGAATACTACATGAGCCTTACCACCATTTGTAGGACGTCATATTCATTCATTCATCAATTTCAGCCGAAAGACGTCCACTGCTGGACATAGGCCTCCCCAATTGGGGTGTTGCCATAATCGCCACGCTTGGCAGGTAGGATGGTGATCGCAGTATGGTTTTAAAAAGCATAGATAACGCTGCTGCCCATTCTCTAGTAAGTCCCTTAGTGACCTTTTACGACACCCACGGGCAGAAATGGGGCGGTGCTATTCTTTACGTCCAGTACCACACGGGACATCATATACAACTTATTAAAAAAAACCGGCCAAGAGCGAGTCGGACTCGCGCACCGAGGGTTCCGCGTACGTGTATATGATGTTGATGATTTCTGAAAAACTGTGCTATTTAGAGACTTCGTTTTATTTTTCCTGTAATCTTTACATACACTTCTATCATGTTCGTGAACGGGCGCCATCAGTAGGGACTGGTCATCTCTTAGCGGCCTTGGCTTATTTTAATTTAAGTTTTGAATTGTTTTTTTTTTATATTTTTGTTACGGACGCCTTTGACGTTTTGCATCGTTCTCACATGTTTAATTTCAACACGAATGATGTAACCAATATTTTGTAACCATATGTTAATTTAAAAGAGTGTCCGTGGAGTTTCTTGCCCGTTCTTCTCCATAGGTACCTACTAAGCTTTGGAATGGGCAACTAGCTTCATTTTGATGACTGACCGACCGCCTTGACAATTCAAAAGTGCCTGTAATTGGTTTATTTGAAATAAATGCTTTGAGTTTGAGTTTGAGTTGAGTTTATCACATAGTGTAATTTCAGATTTTTATCCATGCAAACTTCGGAGATAAGGGGGGAGGGAATAGTTTTTTTTTTTTAGTTTTTCATCAAAAGTCGGAAACTAAGCTGCCTAAAAAAAATATATTAGATAATGTGCAAACAGCTCTCTTTCATATGATAACCCACATGCTATCATATCATATAAAAGAACGCTGTTTGCACATTTTGAAACATTTTTTGTTTTTTTTTAGGCAGCATAGTTTTTTTGTTTTTTAGACTCGCTCTTGACCTGTTTTTTTTTTATCAAGCCATCGCTTTTCTATCATTTTTACTTGTAGGGAAATGTAAAATGAATGAAAAGTGGGTATGTGTGCTGCTGCCGCTGCTGCGCGGAACACTTTTTTCGGTTGTTTTGTGAGTGTATAACATTATATCGGTTTAATATAATATCATTGGTAAGCATGTTATTATTAAACTATACATAAATTCTCCATTACGAAAACCTCAAACCAAACATTAAAGTATAATATTAGCAGAGTTTCCACACTGTTAAAGTGACAATAATCTAATAATAAGTCCAGCGAGGCAATATGCGGACAATGTGAGGAAACATCGACGGACCGAGCGTGTGTATCGCTCCCTTGGACACCGAGTATGTGGTACTCAAAGTTTTATAAAGGGAAATGTTTTATACAAGGTTTTTTATTTGGGCCTTATTGGCCGAGCGAGCGAAGTGGGTAAGTAATATTTGATATAATTACAAAATCTCTAATATTTACAAGATATAACAACTGAATCTATAATTTTATTTGATATAATGATCAGTTAATATAATAAACGATTGATATAATTTTAAAGCAACTAATTTTTATAAGCATATCATACATTGAATATAAAATCGTTTGATATACCACTCAAAAGGCATAAAACCTATTTAGTCTAATATGATAAAACGCCTAGTAATAAACACAAAACAAAATTTCAGATATAACAGTTGATTGTGAACATAATTATGTGGTTTTTATTTCCCTGTAAAAAAAATGCAAACAAGCATACACCATGTATGCAGCAGGCATGCAAACAAGCATACACCATGCATGCAGCATGCAAGCAAGCATGCAAGCATGCATGCAGCAAGCATGCAACATGCAGCAGGCATGGTTTCTGTCACGGCTCCGGCGCTGCAGGGCTCCGGCGGATATGATAAAACGTGCAAGCAAGCATGCAGCAAGCATGCCACATGCAGCAGGCATGTTTTCTGTCACGGCTCCGGCGCTGCAGGGCTCCAGCGGTCCCATGCGAGCTTATCGTCACAGATGTGTTTCACGCTCACCACCGAGGCTTCGGCTTGCTGGCCGGCTCAGCCAGCCAGTCACAGCCGCGGCGGCAAGCGTTGACACTACCTGCTCCTCAGCTCGCGGGCCGCCTCTCCCCTACGCGCCTACGCGATTTTAAATAACACTCTAGGGGTAGGGCAGACAAGATTACGTGGAGTCGGTTTTGCTGCGATTCGTTTCTGTCACGCCGCTCCCGCAGCACGCTCAATCAAATTAATCGCAATATCATATATTTTAAACGATAGGCTTAATGATTTTCTATTAAATAAACAATATACATAGGTATTAAATGTTAGACCAAATGATTTGCGATTACATAAACGTTATATCAAACAACGTTATACTAATTAAGTTTTAGAATAAATAAATGTTATATGTAAAGAAATTATATCAACAGTTGGTATATCTCACGTTGATTATATCTTATGAACGATAATAAAATAAAATTAGACCAAATGAGTTTATACGATAAGAGACGCACCCGAGCGAAGTGTCTCTGCTTCAAGTCTGGCAAAATTTGCTTTCCTTTGACAGTTTCTTGCTACTCCTCTAAAGGTCGTTTTTTACAGCCGATCTAAATGAAACTTGGTAAACAAGTTTTACAAATTTATAGATTTTTTTTTGTCATTGATTTTTGATTGGAGGATTACTTCCTCCAAAAAGGGGCAAAAAGTACCTACTGGATATCTATTTCTTTTTTTATGTTTATTTGAAAGATAGTAACTTCAAGTGGTTTTCATATAAATTTTGTGAAGTTCTGATGAGGATCTTCGGCATGATGAGCAGAATAGCTCCTCAAAATGCAGTAAATTGCTCACTTTTAGATTTCTACCAGTGGAATTGGCCCTTTAACTACTAGATAAGGATTGATGGAGCAACTGCGACCACCTTCTCGTCACAAATTAGATACAGATAAAATAAATTTCATCTGTATCTCTAAGGATGGCGGTGATTCGGTGCAAAACCTTAGTCCCTCCAAGAATCTGTTTCAAGATCTCCCACCACAAATCAAACTACCTAGCCTTCGTTAGCTAGCTAACATTGACAACATCACACAATCTCCATTGACCGGTTCTACTAACAAGTTTGAGCACCATCGTCTGTTATAATTAGCTTACGGTATACCGGGAGGAACCAGGTCTTATGTAAACGGTGTGTGGACTGTTCACAATCTGGTTAGTTTGTACCTTTTGTTTATTTTCCTGCTTTTGTTGGTGCAGGTATAAGTTTCATTGGTGAGCGAGTTGAGATGGAGGTGGGATGTTTTGATCTAGTTGAATGGAAAAATGTGCAATGACATTAGGTAAGGACCGTTAGATACAGATAATTGACTGAAGACTGCCTGAAACTTGACGCGGCCACGTGAAAGAGAGAGAGTTTAAAAAAACCGGCCAAGTGCGAGTCGGACTCGCGCACGAAGGGTTCCGTACCATTATCTATAAAAATTGCAAAAATATCACGTTTGTTGTATGGGAGCCCCCCTTAAATATTTGTTTTATTTTAATTTAATTATTTATTTTTAAAGTGAATCCTATATAACTAAATATTCTGTGAATATTTCAAGCATCTACCTGTTGCCGTTATCAATATAGAGCATAAACGAGCAAAAAAAAGTCATGTTTACATTGTATGGGAGCCCCCTTAAATATTGTTAAGTATTTGTTGTTATAGCGGCAACAGAAATACATCATCTGTGAAAATTTCAGCTGTCTAACTATCACGGTTCTTGAGATACAGCCTGGTGACAGATGGACAGACAGACAGTTAGACAAACAGACAGACGGCGGAGCATTAGTAATAGGGTTCCCGTTTTACCGTTTGGGTACGGAACCCTAAAAAACGAGCGAGCCTTACAGACTTATAACAGTAGTAGCATATGACGTGTAACATCTGACATCTCACCTTGGTAATAAGCAACTGAGCAGCGAAAGAAATAAAGGTAAAAAAAAAAAAAACATTATTTATTCATTACTAGTGGTCGGCCATTTGTCGAAATTTGACCCCCTCCACTTACAATCTATATGTATAAGGTGTATTTATTCATACACGAAATCTCTTAAAATGTAGTCTCATTCAAAATGTAGAGAACAGCAGATTTTTTTTCGCGATTTCAGGTTTGGTCCCATAGTAAAAGTTGTTCATAATGATGAGTACCCCTTAAGAGATTTCGTGTATGAATATATAGTAATAGTATAATATAATATATACACCTTATATAGTCTTACTAATTCCATGAGCACTCCGTGCATGATGCTCCGTGTGGTGCCGGACGTAAAGAATAGCACCATCCTATTTCTTCCCGTGGGTGTCGTAAAAGGCGACTAAGGGACTCACTAGAGAATGGGCAGCAGCGTTTTCGATGCATTTTTAACACCATACTGTGATTGCCAACCCGCCTGCCAAGCGTGGCGATTATGGCACCTCCCCCCATTGGGGGAAGCCTATGTCCAGCAGTGGACGTCCACTAATTCCATACTATTATAAAGTACTCACAGTTACATTTCACATCGGAAAAAGTTACGAACATCCGTAGACTTTCATTCTTACTTAACTCGTTTAGGAGATGAATTGTCAAAAATCCTACCTGCCTGTTTTTTCCTGACGAGTGGGCAAGCGAGTCAGTGCGGGGAAGCGCGGAGGTGGGCACTCGGTCTAGTAAATAGAACAGGGTCTGAGTGACTGCCTTGCCCTTTAACTCGGCCAAGCACTTGGTGATGTGTTTACACGTACCGAGCACTCGGCCGAGAGTTTTTTCTCGCCCATCTACTCGGTACGTGCTATCAAGGCCCTTGCATTTTTCAAATTATCTAAAGTACATCATACATCTTTTATGGGGTACTGTGTTAAACAAAATGCCTTGTGATATACTCGTATTGCAATTAAATTAAAGAAAATTTTAAAGTCATATTAAAAGTACACTTTGTAAATAAGCTTATTACAAATTAGAAGATTATATCCAAGATACAGAATGCTTGGAAACATGCTGGTCCAGCTCCATAGGACAATCTTGAGTCTAGACAAAATCAAACTAGTTGCTATTTTAATTGTATAATGTATTATTTTTATGACATACTCACACGGACCTATTACTTTAAATTTTTTAGGAAAACGTATATTTTAAAATGTTTGTAATAATGTATAAATCACATAATTAAATGATCTGTCATTGTTTCATTTTTAATTCGTTTTACCTATTGTTGCACAGTATTTTTATTCTAAATGCATTCTCTTCATATTATATAATTAATAATTAATATACCTATACAAAATATTGTAAAACATTTTAAAAGAGTAACGGTGGAGTTTCTTGCCGATTCTACTCCATACGAAATTACGTTTTGGAAGGGGCGACTAGAATCAATTCTATCTTTTTGTACATTTTGACATTTTTCAAAAGTGCCTTATAAGTGCCTATTTAATATAAACAATTTGACTTTGACTTTAACTTTGCATATTTTTATGCTTCTAGACTGTAAGTTAAGTAAGTCTGTCAGTGGATTTAAGATTTTTATAAAGTAGATGATAACAGCGTGACTGACTAGATTGACTACTCATACCAGTATATGCGCACAAACGGAACCTATGCTCTATTGAAGTAAACCCACACATATTTTAATTATAATGTCATAGTCACTAGTCATCATCATCATCATTTCATCACTGCTGGACACAGGCCTCCCCCAAGCACTGCCACTTCGACCGGTTCTGTGCTTCCTGCATCCAGCGGATACCTGCGGACTTCACAAGGTCATCGGTCCCCCTTGTAGAAGGCCTTCCACGCTACGTCTTCCGGTACGCGGTCGCCATTCCAGAACCTTTCGGCCCCATCGGCCATCAGTTCTGCGAGCAATGTGCCCTGCCCACTGCCACTTAAGCTTGGCAATTCTTCGGGCTATGTCGGTTACCTTGGTTCGCCTGCGGATCTCTTCATTTCTGATTCACGATCACGTAGGGAAACTCCAAGCATAGCCCTCTCCATTGCCCTTTGGGTGACCTTCTGATAAGGCCCATTGTAAGCGACCACGTTTCAGTGCCATAGGTCATCACTGGCAATACGCACTGGTCTAAGACTGTCGTCTTGAGACACTGCGGTATGTGGGACGAGAAGATATTGCGTAGCTTCCCGAACGCTGCCCAGCCGAGTCGAATTCGACGATTGACCTCTTTCTCGAAGTTGGTTTTACCTAACTGGACAGTTTGTCCGAGGTTAACATACTCGTCCACAACTTCGAGTGTAGCGCCTCCGATCTTCATGAGAGTGGGTGTTACACGGGCATTTGACATGACGTTTGTCTTATCCATGTTCATTTTAAGAACCACGCTTTTGGAAGCTCTACTGAGGTCATCGAGCATTGCAACCTCACTGCAATCCGTAGCCTCTAGTGCCTCCATAGTCTCTAACTAGTAGACTAACTAGTACTTCTGCGAATAGTAGACCTCGCGAGCACAAACTTTTTTGCAACAATTAATATACAACAAATGTTATTAAAACAAGATATTTACCATTTTTATTTGTTTTTAAAAACATGGTAAAGAAACATTATAAGTAAAAAGTAGGCCAGCTAGAAAAAAATACGAATAGGTTTTAATTGGCAGTGGTAACGCTGCAGCCTAGTTTTGTGATGAGAAGGTGGTCCCAGGTGCTCCATCAATCCCTACCTAGTAGTTAAAGGTCCACTCGTAGAAATATAAAAGTGAGCAATTTACTGCATTTTCAGGAGCTGCTCATCACGCCGAAGATCCTCATCAGATCTTGACCAAATTTCTATGAAACCAATTTAAAGTTACTACGTTTCAAATAAATAAGAACCATTGAAATCGGATCTCATAAGGCCATCCAGATGGATATCCAGTATATGGCCCCCTTTTTGCCCCTTTCTGGAGGAAGTAGCTCTCCAATCAAAAATCCACAACGATAAAAAAATCTATAAAGTCGTAAACCTGTATAATATGTACCAAGTTTCGTCCAGATCGGTTGTAAAATACGACCTGTTAAGGTGTACCAACTAATTGACAAAGGAAAGAAAATTTTGCCAGACTTGAATGATCATTAAAAATATTAGAATGTGGTCCTCAAACTTAAAATCTCAAAAAAGTTAGATGAGATCAACTAACACTCTAATTAGACGAATAATTATAATCGTCTTTTCCAATCAACCTTGGACTTTTAATGAATGCTCACATCAATTATTAACTTTTATTAAGATTTAAGTTTTAACATTAAACTAACACTATTTGTAATTCAATAAGGCTGATTTTTATTCTCATGCCTGGGCCCTTAGGACGAAAATCTTTCCAAAAGTTCTAGCCTGATCAAGAATGGCGCAAATTGCATCAAAAAGTTTTCTAAACCAAGTAAATTAGATCATTCTGTGGGATCAAAACTTAAATTCTGATCTTAGATAAATTGAAATACTCTTTAATAATTATGTACACCATAAAAACTACAGATTATGAATGTAGTTTTTTTTTATAGGGTGACACAATGGGCGGTCCATAGCAGTTTTTAGAAACATTTCTGAAGCCATTGCCATCATTTTTTTTTTTGTCATGAGTTGAAATTGTGTGGCTATTATGCTTGAGCTGTAATTTTTAACTCTTTACTCAATTTCAGCCATGTTCTATGAAACATGGCTGAAATTGAGGTCCAGGTAAACTAACATTTTTAAGGTGGTACTTGACATTTGGTGACGAATTATCAAAAAAAAAAAACATCCACATACGTCCAATAGAATGGGAGAAAAAATAATAACTGATGTCAGGGGTAAAATATGAAAAAAATAATTTAAAAAAGTATACTAATAATCGCGGAAAATACATGAGGATGCATTGGATGCCCCGCAAAAAAAGGCATCTAAATTCTACCTTTAGACGTCATTTCTCCGGCCACCCCTGTCTAAAGCACACGGCTTGTGATCCGAAAATTTGAAGAATTCATTTTTGTTATTTTTAGGAACGAAGAAATTATATTTTGTAAAAGATATTGTTGGTTTATCTCAAATTAATATTTTAAAAAGCTTCGACACTATGGTATGTAAATACTGGATACCCTCTTTCCTTTAATGGCTAGGTATAATGGAAATTCCCGAGAGCTTCATATTGCTATTAAGAAAACTCATTACTTATAATTATTATTTAAAAAAATGTCTTTGACATATCTCGGGACCCTGGGGTCCCGGACCTTTAGAAGGCGTACGAGGGGCCAAAGCCAACTCGTAATTAAATTAGGCACCAACCGACCATTATCTCTGTTCGCATTTTGCTAGTGCCGCGAGTGCAAGTGCGCATGTGGCGATGTTGATGCCGCCACACGTACGTTCTCTGTAGCAGCCAGTGGCTTTCTCTGTTTTCGGCACCAATCCAGATGGATCTGTGCCGAAAACCTCGCCCCTAAGATACACCGAGTCGTACGCCATATCCATAGTCCTTCGCGGAAACGGGAGTGTTATTTTAATATGGTAAAAATACAAACTTTTTTACGCCGGTAACCCTTTTTTTTTTGGGTTGGTAATTATCAAATAATTTCTCCCGCTCTGAGTGGAGCGGGAGGGCGTGTCAGACTTTTACTGATTGAAACCCACCCGTATTCCTTCATTTGCCTGTGTGCCAGGGCCACGATATCCCTTTCGGACAAACTCGCAACCCTGGCAGGCATTGGCCCTAACGGACCCCGTCAGTTGGTGCTGACATCTCTTTGAGGCGCGCGTGAAACACAACGCGCCGTCAATCCGGGCCTGGTCCTTATCGGACGGCGAGCTACCCATCGCTCACCGTCCGCAGGCCCGCGTCTACGGTGGCCGGAAATCAGCTTCCGACTCCCGAGGCGTGAGGGCGCGAACCCTGCCTCACCCTCACGCGTTCCGCCTCCTCCTTCGACGCCGGTAACCCTGGATCTCTATTCGAGGTTATTACCGAGATAAACATTGACGCATCCACGTCTAGCCGGTAGGCAGTGAAGGTAGTAGGTACTATTACGTACTATTACTTATTCTGTGGTATTAAAACTAAAAGTAAAGTTATTTCTTACGTAAGAACCGGCATGACATTGACATGTGAATCACGTTCTTCAATGTGAAGCCACATTCCTACTGCATTTATCTGCATTATCAGCGAAAATTTTCTAGTGAAAGGTTTTTAATAGTTTTACGTACAATGTACTTAAATACTTTCTTACACAGTTCCAAATGTTGTCTCAACGGATTCGTTGATAAAGCATTTGGAACAACGTAGGTATACAAGATGATTACCTTGTACCTATTATCTACCTATATTGTGATGTTTTATATTATATTTCCTAACCATTTTAAGGTTCCATACCCGGAGGGTGCCGTCCGTCCGTCCGTCTGTCTGTCAGCCGGCATATCTCATCATCAGCCCATAGCAGTCCACAGTTCCGGATTCAATCCCTCAGAGAGACTCCAAGCATAGCCGTTCCATAGCTCGCTGAGCGACTTTGAATTTATGGCATCGCTGCTGAGACTCCAAAACAGACCAGGTCTCGATAGAGTCAAAAGCCTTCTCATAGTCCACAAATGCATTATACTCTTCGGACTTTTGTATAATTTGTCGCAGTGTGGATGTGGTCTATGGTACTGTATCCTCCTCGAAACGGGGATATCTCATGAACCGTAATAGGTAGAAAGCAGAAATTTACACAGATTGTGTAGGTCCCCATACAAGTAACGAGATTTTTTTTGGCGTTTTTTGCTAAATATTGTAAGGAACTCTTCGTTTGCGCGTCTGACTCGTACTTGGCCAGTTTTTATTGTATTTAACTAACATCATTTCAAATTAAACGCGAGTCTTTTATTAGAAAACTAGCTGACCCGTGCCCACTTCGTTGGGCGGTAAACATTTTACCGTCTATTCATTTTTCGGATTAAATTATGTCCTTATGTTATGACACTCACAAAATAATAACGTGGCTTTCAATGGGTAAAAGATTTTTCAAAATCGGTTCAGTAGATCCAGAGATTACCCCTACAACCTCACAAACTATAAAATATTAATATATGTAGATGAAGCAACGGTTTAGCAATATCCTTAAAAAAAATGACTCTCATTCCGTTTGCTCATAGGCAAGCGACTTCTCGACAAAATCAATAGCAGTGAATTGGGAATGGGATTGTGATTTCAACTGCACATTTACCGCTGAGTCGGTGACGGTCGGTGATTCTTCAATTTTGCCGGCGTGAGGGGTCAAAAGCAATTTTTAGAGTTCTGTACCCAAAGGGTAAAACGGGAACCCTATTACTATATAAGGCTCCGCCGTTTGTCCGTCTGTCACCAGGCTGTATCTCATGAACCGTGATAGTTAGACAGTTGAAATTTTCACAGATGATGTATTTTTGTTGCCGGTATAACAACTAATACTAAAAAACAGAATACAGTAAATATTTAAGGGGGCTCCCATACAACAAACGTGATTTTTTTGCTCGTTTTTGCTAGATATTGATAACGGCAACAGGTAGACGCTTGAAATATTCACAGAATATTAAGTTATATATTCACTTTAAAAATAAATAATTAAATTAAAATAAACCAAATATTTAAGGGGGGCTCCCATACAACATACGTGATTTTTTTGCCATTTTTATAGATAATGGTACGGAACCCTTCATGGGCGAGTCCGACTCGCACTTGGCCGGTTTTTTTATTATTTAAATTAGCCAACGGAATTAAAACATCAAAATGACCTTCAATAAAGTTTCCTGAGAATCGGATTATTTTGACTCCCTGCCGTGCTTCCCCAAAACCAGCAATAAAAATACCATCCTGAAACACCTGGAACTCAAATGAGAATAGTTCTGCCGCTGCCATTTTTTTTTTGGTATATTATCAAATAACTTCTCCTGCTCTGGCCGGAGCGGGGAGGGCGTGTCAGACTGCTACCCACCCGTGTTCCTTCAAATGCTTGTGTGCCAGGGCCACGATATCCCTTTCGGACCGGCTCGTAACCCTGGCAGGCATTAGCCCTTTCGGACCCCGTCAAATGGTGCTGACATCTCTTTGAGGCGCGCGTGGAACACAACGCGCCGTCGACCCGGGCCTGGTCCTTATCGGACGGCGAGCTACCCATCGCTCACCGCCCGCAATCCCGCGCCCACGGTGGCCGGGAATCGGCCTGCGATTCCCGACGCCCGGGGCGTCTCCTGCGGTGACTAAGGGCGTGAGGGCGCGAACCCTGCCTCACCCTCACGCGTTCCGCCTCCTCCTTCGCATGCATTACTGCTTTGCAGAAGGTGACGGCCTCCCGTGCACTCTCGCTCCGAACCATGGCCTGAACCAGGGCCAGATGCGACAGATCGCTGCCGCCGATCGCCTCCGTGAGGACATGGTGGTGCTCCGCCCAAGCAGGGCAGACCTCAACCATATGCTCCACCATGTCCTCCGGGCGATCCACACAGTGGTGACACCCGGGCTTTTCCTCCCGCATTATTCTTATTCTGGATAGGAACCTCCCGAAACAACCGTGTCCGGTGAGGACGTGCGTCAGGCGGAAGGTGAGGAAGCCGTGGCGCCTCTCTAGCCACTCCTCATAGAGGGGACTTATCGCCACAATTGTGGCATGCAAATTCTTTGCCAAATAGTAAATATCCCTGGCGATGGCGCATGCTTATTTTCATCTCTCTCCTATTTGGTGAACAGTAACGTGGCCATGTCATTGTCTTCTCAAATTCGAGACAGCATTGTGCGCCACGTGTCTAAAAACTGGGAAATATTCCAACCTTTCACCCAGGATCGGTCAGGAGGAGCTGTTTATGGTTCAAAGCGTGAATACGTCGCTGAAATGTCTTGTAATGGCACCTACGGAACCACCTGTGAACTCATGGCAGCGGGAGAACTATTCCCATTTGAGTTCCAGGTGTTTCAAGATGGTATATTTATTGCTGGTTTTGGGGACGCACAAGAGGGAATAAAAATAATCTGATTCTCAGGAAATTTCGATGAAGGTCATTTTGATGCGTGTCAGACTTTTACTGACTAAAACCCACCCGTGTTCGTTCAAATGCCTGTGTGTGCCAGGGCCAGGACAGGCTAGTAACCCTGGCAGGCATTAGCCCTTTCGGAACCCGTCAGTTGGTGCTGACATCCATTTAAAATGGAAATAGTTCTCCCGCCTTTTTCCAACCCTTACAACACCAGCCTAAACCAAAGATACTAAGCAATAAAATTAAAATACGAACGTAGGTATTCAAGGACACTTTTTCTAGTAAGAGCGACTCATACTAAAAACTATTATAGTAATACCACAGTGTGAAATACCTACACAATAAGTAATTCGCAAAGAAATAGAAATAACAAAATTCCAACCCGGCAATAGGTAAAAACACAATTATTATCCTCCAATTTAAAATTAGGAAGCGAAACAAACCAAAACGAAAACCAAACAACGACGATGAAAAATATTTCAAAACAAATTAGTAGTAAGTAATAACAAAATATCGCAGAACAGAAATTTCGGTAACTATAGCTTGAACGTGTATCGCTTGGTTTGTATTCTGTGATTGATACATGACTTCGTGTTTTGATACGATCGGCTTGCAAGCCGCGATTAAGGTTAAACATTGTGAAGTTTTTCCCTTGGCATTCTCGACTTTAATGCTATAAATGCAACGTTCAAATTACCTGAATACCAATTAGAACCTCATTTCATTATCTTTTAGCAGATGCCTGCATACTGAAAAATACTGGCCACCTAGAACTGGCATAAAAATTTTAGAACGTTATCACGCCTGCACTGAAACATACTGGCCACCTAGAAAAAAAACTAAATATAAACCTCAAGAAACTTCCAAAAATTCTTATTTCAATGTAAAATATGCATTAACGCGTTGTCGTAAAATTCAATTTAGATCTTTATCGGCCTCCGAATTCTAATTTCAATGTAAAGTATGCAATAACTCGTTGCCGTAAGATTCAATTTGGATCTTAACTGCATTTGGTACATTTTGTCATACAAACATTAAAAACCCTTATTTTCACCCTTAAGCGCCGAATTTCGTAAAATCCTTTCATAGTGAGCACCTAGAAGTCAAAAGGAACAATCAGGCCAACATTCATGTCTCTAACTTTAAAAACATAGGAGTTTCATACAAACTTTGACACCCCTTTTCAACCGCTTAAGGTGCGAATTTATAAAAATCCTTCCTTAGTGCGCGCCTGCACCCCATAGAGAGTGCTTGTGCCAAATTTTAGACCTCACGGCCCAGTAGTTTCCGAGATTTCGTGATGAGTGGTCAGTGAGTGGACTTCTTCTTTTAAAAAACGTTGCCCCACACTAGGAATTTCTCCTGTATTGTGGGTGCGTTTACAAACATTTAACACTTCTCTTTTATATATATAGATAATACGTCGCGAATGCGATGATACCTAGTTTTCTTTTTATTTCTAGCTAGTGTTGTATCATTATGCACGCTATTTACCAATTTCTTAAGTGCAAATACTATGGAATAAAACCTACCAAGACATTAATCGTCCAGTTTTAATTAAGTCCAAGTTAATTTGTCTCTTTAAAACGAAAGCATTTCAGAGAAACAGACCCCACCTACAGCCACTCTTAGTACTACGAATAAATTTTGATAATTGACAAAATTATACGAAAATCTTGTCCCAAAAATAGCGGCCAAGTGCGAGTAGACCTCGTACACGAACGGTACTAACGTACAATATTTCAAATGTTTTTTTTATACTTTGGTAAAAATGCCGAAAAAGTCGAAAAAAAAAAAAAAAAAAAAAACGACCTTGCTCATGTCCCCATTAACTTTATTTTATATTAAATCAGGTCAGGTCAGGTGGTACACCTTGTGTTGACATCTGACTTTATGCTGAGCTGAGGCCCTTTTGGCATTATAATAATTGTTTTCTGTTTTTTATAGTTTTATGATGTATTTTTTGCTGTAATGCCAATAAACGCACTTTTCTTTCTTTCTTTAAATAATCAGCCTATAATGTTCCCACTGCTGGGACACAGGCCTCGTCTTTCTGTCAGAAGGAGTGGGCCGTATTCAACTACGCGGCCCCAGTGCGGGTTGGTGGATGTCAAATGTCTTCGAATATTTAGTTTTAGGATATGCTGGTTTCCTTACGATATTTTCCGTCACCGTTTTGAGAGTAGTGGTGATGAAATAATCAACACAAAATAGAGCGCCTCGGTTCGAACACTCATTTATATAAACAAAAGTCGCTAGTAGTAGTGTAGTATGCTCGAAAGTCGAAGTCACTTTACAAGTTACCACTGGGCCACCACTGCTCCATCCTCCTCCCACTTATTTCTATTATTTGTTGTTATAGCGGCCATACCCACATTTAATAGCCCCCTAACACGTATGGCAAGGCAATAATAATGAAAGGTCCAACTTGACAGATTACCCTATGGATATTTTCTCCATGAGTTTCGCTTCATACAGGCGTTCCCTATTTGTACAGTGTGAAGAGTGCACGTCTGTGTAGCTTAAATTGGTTTGTTTTGTAGTGTTCTAGATTTAGATCTCTAGACACACTTTTAATTTTTTCTCCTTTGTCTTTAATATTTTTATGCCAATGTCATAATACCAGTTATTTGCATGGTTACTGAAGTGCCAATTTTAGATGTTATTTATTTTTGAATTGTACGTGACTGTGCTGTTGGTGTGCTTATTGTAAATAAATAAATAAATAGTAGTACAAACTCTGTGCAAATTTCAGTGTCTATTACGGTTTAAAATACACCCCTGTGACAAATGGACGAACAGCGCAGCCTTAGTAATAGGGTTGGCACCCTTTGAGTACGGAACCCTAAAAAAGTGTCCCTTGAAATGACCACTTTACTTTTTTAAACCCTTTCGAAAAGAGTTCTTTTGTCTTACAAGTAGTCGGATCCTATGTTAACACACTTTTTGTTATAACAATTTTAAAGTCACTCTTTTTAATGTAAGTACTTATTGCCAATGTGTTTAGGGTTGCCCGGCCCAAAAATAGAAAAGCCGGACACAGATTAATATATAGCCGGACATTTTGCTCTGAAAGCCCCACAAGGTTAATAAAAGAACAAAGAAAAAAAACGATTTCACTCCTCTTTCTTAAAAAGTCCGTCATTTTAGCGTACCAGAGCGGAGCTAAAATTGCATATCTTCCTCTAGGGGACAAAGTTTTTTCTTTTTTTTTTTGTCTGTTACCAACGAACCTACAAAAATGAAAAAGTCATTATTCTTAAGGTGAATCCGCAGCTGTAGCTGTAGCTGCATTAATGATATAAATGATTATAATTAAGTCAATACATAATATTATCTGTTATAGTCGGGAATCAAAATTATTGTGATTAAGATAGAACCTGACACTGACCTGCAGGTCAGTGTCAGGTTCTATCTTAATCACAATAATTTTTATTTTCTCGCAATCGTAGTGAAAAGTATAGTGCGGGGCTAAAACTCATAATAACTCGGTTTCTATTTACTACCTCGATAAAGCTCAGGAGTAAAACTATCTCGTTTATAATGAGTCATTTTAGCCCCTTGTCTATAATTTTGTGTATTTATTACTGTTATTCATTTGAGACTTACTCTACTTTTAAATAAATAATTATGTTAATGAATCAGATTTTGTTCTTAATAAAGTAATTTGTAATTTCGTTCGGCATCTTTTGGCGGGACGGCGTTGAGCAAAAGCTTAACAAAAGTCGGACAGCTGGACTTGTATAAATTTGGCCGGACACTATTGTAAAAAACCGGACACCTGGCAACCCTAAATGTGTTGATAGAAGAATCCTTGAAAATGTTTTGACCATTGTAAGGTCGTCCAGGAAAATTATTATCAATGTTACAACCTACGCATGGCTTGGATACTTTGGGAGAATGGTTTGCCTAATGTCGGCTAGATAAGGAGGAGGGGTAGTGCGAAAGCAACTTTGTTTGTCTCTGTATAACCTTTTCACGTCATAACCATTTTTTTTTAAACATTGCCCCGCACTAGGAATATCTCCTGTATTGTGGGTGCGTTTACAAACATTTCAACCGGGATTCGGTCGTGGTCCACCTGCTTAGTTCACCTGGGTGGAGCACGGGCACTTTTTCTTCCCGGTGGATCACCTCAGTCCACCTTGGTGGACCACGGGCAAATTTTCTGGCCGGTGGATCACCTCGGTCCACCTTGGTGGACCACAGGCACTTTTTCTTGCTGGTGGTCCACCTTTATAATAATATTTCAATCTCTTAATTTTTGAACTTTGTTTAGTTATTAAAAAAGAAGAAGAAGAAAAATTTTGATTCTGTATTATCTGTTTGGTGAAAGTCATCACACAAATAATGTTACGAAGTCTTTCCATTCAATACTGAATAAAAAAGTAAAGAAAACCAGTACCACTATTTTGCGCCTTCTAACTGAACTGATGGTCTTGCATCCAGACCTTCCAATAAAAGGAAACCTAAATATAACATGATGACGATGTAATAGAAATACAATTAGAATTGTTAAACAAAGAAATTTCTGTAGGACTCGCTTTGGGAAAGTTACGTTGATTGGTCTCAATGATAAATCATTATTTTATTAATTAAAGTTTTTTTCCGTATTAATTTGTTTTTTCGATTTCCATTTGTTCTTTCGGCATTCATTTTTCAATTGTAGTAAAGTGACAGGATCAGTATCAGGAAGAGGATTTTATTTCCGTGGAATTAATTTTAGGTGGACCATGGCCAATAGACATTTTTATTTGCATATTCCTCATCATTTAGGTGATCCACCGGCAAGAAAAAGTGCCCGTGGTCCACCAAGGTGGACTGAGGTGATCCAGCGGCAAGAAAAAGTGCCCGTGGTCCACTCAGGTGAACTAAGCAGGTGGACCACGACCGAATCCCGATTTCAACTCACATACACAAACAGCCAGACCCGGAACAACTACTTGTAGGTCATACAAATATTTAGTGTATAAGTCAAATTGTTACTAACAAAGTGGACTATAAGGTCTTAAATAAAGAATTTGATTTGATTTGATATCGATTTAAAGGAGAACAGGTTTTTCAACTATAATGTTAGTCTGTTTTTGGGATTCTTCCCAACTACGGAACCCTTCATTGTGTGTGTGTTTTTAGGGTTCCGTACCAAAATGGTAAAAGGTTTCCTACCCTTATGGTGAGACTAAGTCTGTCTGTCGGTCACACAGCTATCAACTTGAAATTTAGAACAGTTTTAGATGACGTTTGCCCAACTATTTTGCAAACAAGAAATAAATTAAAAAATAGATCTTTTTTGCAAAAGGGACTGAAAGGGGATCTTAAAAATTTTAAGTGGGGCTACTAGGACATGTGGGGTATCATATGCAAGAACGCTGTTTGCACATACTCAAACAGATTTTTTCTTTTTTAGGCAGCGTAGTTTCCGACTTGTGATGAAAAATGTAAAAAAAAAACCTTCCCCCCACTTATCTCCAAAGTTTGCATGGATAAAAATCTGAAATTATTCTATGTGATAGAAGTTTATGTAAAAATTACAGGAAAAATAAAACGATGTCCATAATAGCATAATCAGCCTATAATGTTCCCACTGCTGGGACACAGGCCTCCTCTCGTCGAGAGGGACTGGGCTGTAATCTACCACGCGGGCCCAGTGCGGGTTGGTAGATGTCACATGTCTTCGAATTGTTGGTTCTAGGACATGCCGGTTTCCTCACGATGTTTTCCTTCACCGTTTTGAGAGCAGTGGTAATGAAATTATTTACACAAAGTAAAGCGCCTGCCTGGGTTCGAACCCACGGCCTATGACTCGTAAGTCGGGACCGTTACCACTGGGCCACCACTGCTCTCACTGCAACATCATATATACGTACGGAACTCTCGGTGCGCGAGTCCGACTCGCTCTTGACCGGTTTTTTTATCTTCTTTGAATATTTAATGAGTGATTGATGATAAGTCTTCAAATAGCCTTTGTAAAACAATAGAATACCTACTGGGAACGCAATTCTAGAATTTAGAGTTGTAAAATATGGTGGAACGGTAAGAAACGAAGCAGTGGTCCCAGGGCCCAGTGTTAACGGCCGCGACTTACCTACGAGTTGTAGGTTCGAACCCAGACAGCCTGTACTTTATGTGAATTATTTCATCACCACTGCTCTCAAAACGGTGAAGGAAAACATCGTGAGCAAACCGGCCTGTCCTACAACGAATAATTCGAAGACATGTGACATCTACCAACCCACACTGGGCCCGCGTGGTGGATTACGACCACTCGTTGGGATATTGGGAACATTATAGGCTGATTAAGCTAGGAAACGCTGGCGTGACGACACATATTGGTTGGAAAAAGCAACGCACATGAAACCATGCCAAGCAGTGCGAAAATATAGGTGGATAAAAAAATAATGGTAAATTGGTATATCGCCGCAAGGTTGCCTGCTTGTCGGTCTTCTACAGATTGTACTTCGGTGAGTGTGCCCAAGAACTCCACGATCTCATTCCACCGGCCCCCTTCTATTATCGGACATCTAGACGCACTGCAGGTTACCATCCCTTCCTTGTTGCTATTCCACCAATTCGCACTAAGCGTTTCCAAATAACTTTTATAATGCGCACAGCAAAAGAGTGGAACTCTCTACCTGCGTCTGTGTTTCCGAACGCATACAACCCTAATCTCTTCAAAGTTAGAGTAAACAGGCATCTTCTGGGTGAGCACACTCCATCGTCGACTTTATCTCTGTCACCTCTGCTTTAGACTAAGGTCAAGAGCAAACCCATCCCTTATAAACGGATAAGACCCAAACTATAGTGTCACATGCCAAAAAGGAAAACAAACAAGTTAATATTAGTTAATATATCAATTAATAAGCGATGGTGTGGTTGATAGCGATTCGTACAACTTAAACAAGCGATGTGGCGGCATATGGACTTACATTAATGACATTAACTTTCTCTAGGGTTGGGCTGCAGTGTTTGATTTATCGATACTTTTTTTAGAGGAATGATGTGATAAGCCAACGCTGCGGTTTAAAAGAAGATGTAGTGACAAAAATTGAAAAGGGTATGCTTAGATGGTTTGGTCATGTTGAGAGGATGAGTGAAAGGTGACTAAAAAAAGGTACATACAAGGCAGATGTGAGTGGAAACGGACGGTAGACCCCTAGAAGGACATATAGTAGCGACATTATTGGTGATGTTTTTCAGAAAGGTCAGGTGCGTAGTACTCGCAAACGACGTGCGTGTATGACCCAGGTGTATGAACGTAAACGAAGCAAAAGGAGTATACAGCGTGCCGCTACAGTGGCGAAATTAATTTAACACACGCATACAGTTTCGCCTTCACGTTTTATGAAAACATTTTAATTTCATTAAACATTAATATTTATTGATTTATTTACCATTTTCTAAAAATAGCATCTTGGAGCAAACTGTACTTAAACAGCGTAGCGTAGTAGTTTTTTCAATTTATAATTATTTATTTTAATATATAAAATAAAAATATTTTTTTTTACATAAAATATAAAAAAAAATATAAACATTATGATTACTGGCCACTAGCCCTACCAGTTTGTCAAATTTATGTCGCCACTGTAGCGGCACGCTGTATAAGGATCGTAGCAGGTTTGTAGTTTTGTATCGAAATAAAATGTCATAATCACGGTCGCGTGTTTCTAGTTTAATTAAGATTAAACTAGGTTTTGTTGACAAATTCTAAATGGTGATGAACAATTTCTTAAATAATATTTAAGGACCAAAATACCTACTGAAACACCAAAAAGAACCAAAGGAATCAGCCGTCGCCGTCGAGTGTCTTTATGCTGAATACAAAACTACTCAAGTTACAGATGAATCCACATTGCTACGTAGAAATATTCTTTGAGTCAAAAAACAAACGATAAACAAAAACAAACAAACAAATGTAAAATTAACATTTGGTTGGAGTTCCATTAATACTAATTAATGATACGCAGATACAGAGATATTGCTTCAATATCTTGAAATCCAAATTGAATCAAAATATCATGTTTGAAACATTCTGTTCTCGGCAAATAGTGATAACTGTTTGTTTAATTTACAAAATGCAAAACTAAAAATAAATGCTTTCGAGATCCAACGATGATTTTGATGATTTTAAAATGTTTACGATTCAACATAAAAGTGTTATTTTAAACATATGCAACGTTTCATTTATTGAACGTTTCTGACTTTCCATTTGTTTGGATAGAATCGACGATAAAATAAAGATTTTCGATACAGTTTTTCTTGTAAATGATCGATTTGAGGATTGAGATTCAATTGAGAACAATTGTTTTGGTTGTGGCGTGGTAACTCTAAGATACCATCCGGGGCACTACCCATCTCTTGCTTATCAACAAAAATCAAATAAAAATCAAAAACCGTCAACAATCGGACACGGACTAGATTTTAAATCATTGGTTTATTTTGTCCCCACTATTTTAATTAGTTATAGGTATGTGCTAATCAGTGTACCTAGCTAAGTTTGGTACGTGTGTGACAATTATTCTAATAATATTAACTGCAAGTTGGAGTTTCACTTCCGCTCTGTGATCTCAAATTCACCTCCAATACGGATAAGAGGAGACAGGTAGAATACCTTCCACATAAGTCCCCAAATGGTGTTTTTGCCAGTCTTTACTTCTTCTTGTATCTGTACTAAAAACATGTGAAAACGCACATTCATATTAACCTATTAATACCCGTATATTTACATTTATTTTTTAAGTATGCTTAGAAATAAAACAACATTTAGGTAGGTAAAAAAAAAATGCATCGGCATTTCATCGACAGTTTGTCCCATCACTACCGGCGAGCCCTCTTTGAAAATTCGATTAACGTGGTGTACACATACATTATTGTCGTCCAGTGTCCCGTTGGACTAAGCGACACGTGGACAGCCGTATAAACTTAGTCTGTGAGTGGATAATTCATCATGAATTTGTAAACCGAAACTAGAAGATAGATGGTAAGTTCTTTTTTATCGATATTTTGATTTTAGAACTTAGTCGCAGCTTTATGAATTTGTTGTGTCAATTTAAATGGCATTTTGCCAAAATCCGGTGTGCAGTATTCTAGATTATAAACTGTTACTTAATAAGTACGCAATATTTGTGATCATAAAATTCAATCAGACTTAAAACATGAACATAAATATCTGACTGTGAAAAATAGGGAATCGTCATGACCTTGCTGTACCACCAAATTGGCAGGCTTCTCATTACTGTAAACCCTGGAATTAATTGAAATAAATGCGATTAAGTAACCGGCTTTACTGACAATGACAAGTTTTTTTTACATAGTAACATAATTATTTTATACTAAACAGAACAACCCTATTTCTTCTCGTGGGTGTCGTAAAAGGCGACAAAGTGACTTAGAGAATGGGTCGCAGCGTTCTCTATGCGTTTTAACACCATACTGTGATCGCCAACCCGCCTGCCAAGCGTGGCGATTATGGCAAACCCCCTTTTGGGGGACGCCTATGTCCAGCAGTGGACGTTTTTCGGTTGAAATAATGATGATGATGAAACAGAACAAGACTTTTTTTATGCCATACATCATCTCGCAGGTCGACCTAGGAGGTTATCGGCTGTTTAATAAGACTATCCTGAGGATGCCTTAATAAATTAAGGCCTTCCAGCCAGGGCATAAAACTAATAACAAGACTTTTCACGAATCCTTGAAAATAATTATTTATGATGTGTAAAATCTTACCTGTCGCTTACTGTGGGAGTGATTTCGTGAAAAGGAACGGAAGTGTGTAACAGGAAGTCACAGCTTCACAATCATTTGTTAACATAGGTACAATAAAATAATTGTTATACAAAAAAATACAAGCACGCTATGTTATACCAGAAGGCGTACAAATATTCATGAATGTCATTGATACTAAAAAAATATGCACTATTGTTGTTACTAGTAATGATAAATTATTCGAATAAATATATATATATATAGTGTAAAGCTTCTTTAAATAAAAAAATAAATAAATAAAAAATGTAATAAAAAAAATTAAGGTCAATTTCTGTCTCTGCTCAGTTGCTTATTACCAAAGTAAGATGTCAGATGTTACTGTACTACATCATACGCGACTACTGTTAGGCTCACTCTTTTTCTTTGTAAATATCGAACATATTCAAGCCTCCTTAAGCACAACTTTCTACGAAGACAAGTAACGCCGTTAAGACTCGGATGAATCCCAGTGATCTTGAGTGGTTAGCTTGCGTGTTCTGTACTGAGCTCACGCAACGCATCGTACGTTCAGCCAGTAATAGGACTCGTCCATCAAGGAGCGCTGTTCCCAATTTGACGCATTATTAATTTATTATACACAAAACAAAAAGTATTTTATAAAACGCGTATACTAAAAGATCAATAATTAAATTATCTTTAAATTGGTGAAGGTTTCAGAAAAATACGCTTCGTAGATTTTGCGCCATTCTCAGTTTTTTATCCGCGTTAGATATAACTTTACAAATTCATTTCACTATGTAATATAAACATAATCTAAAATATTCACATCTAAGTTATTGAGAAAATGCTTTAATGTAACATATATTTTTTTCTAATCATTAACACTACTCGTTTAGACGTGATCTTCAGTATAAAATCATTAAAAGTCGGTTCTCGTTGCCTTAAGGCGGAAGGTACGGTCGCACCTTGAACATTTGGCGTCAGTCTCGCTACGAACCTTGAAGAATACCTAATCCTTTCAACATAAGCTATCTTTGTTCATAATCTCGTGAGAAAATTACATTTATCTCATACCATTCCCATACATGAACTTAATGAGAATAACCATTAATGATGTAAGTAATATTTTGTGGTAAGTTGTGTAAAAGGAGAGCAGTGGTACCCCAGTGGTAACCTTGCCAGGGTTGCTAGTTTGTCCGAAAGGGATATCGTGGCCCTGGCACACGGGCATCTGAAGGAACATGGATGGGTTTTTAGTCAGTAAAAGTCTGACACGCCCTCCCGCTCCGCCCAGAGCTGGGAAAAGTTAGGTGCTGATCCATGCGTCATATTCGTGAACGGGCGCCGTCAGTAGCGACTGGTAATTTCTTAGCTGTCACAGCTTATTTTAACTTAGGTATAAATGTTTTTTTTTGTTTTTTACATTTTTATTACGGACGCTTTTAACGTGCACGTCTTTTTACAATGTTCTCACAAGTATAATTTCAACATAAATGATGTAACAATATTTTGATTTAAAAGAGTGTCCGTGGAGTTTCTTGCCCGTTCTTCTCCATAGGAACCTATTACGCTTTAGAATGGGCAACTAGCTTCATCTCTGACTGACCGACCCCCTGACAATTCAAAAGTGCCTGTAATAGGTTTATTTGAAATAAATGCTTTGACTTTGAGTTGAGTTATTCGATAATGAACAACCCAAAAAAAAAACCCAGTGGTAAGGACCCCGACTTACAAGAAGTAAGTCGTAAGATCGAACCCAGGCAGGGCCTTTCATCATCATCATCATCATTAGCCCATAGCAGTCCACTGCTGGCCTCTCCAATTGCACGCCATTCAGCTCGATTCTCGGCAACTCTCATCCAGCTGCCACCAGCCACCCGGGGAAGATCGTCGCTCCATCTAGCCTGAGTGCGTCCTACCTTACGTTTGCCGTCAGGGCCTTTAGTTTGTGAAATTTACCTCATCACCACTGCTCTCAAAACGGTAAAGGAAAACATCGTAACGAAACCGGCATGGCCTAGAACCATAAATACGAAGACATGTGACATCTACCGAATGTTATACAATGATTATGCTATTTTAATATTTAGTAACTAGTTATAGAATTTTAAAAAATCACCCATTTAGCTGGCAGAGGGGGGGACACTTGACTCTAACAAAAGTTAGCACTTTAAAGCTTATGGAAATGGATCCCTGAATCGAAAAATGATCTTGATAGACCGACAATATTTTTTTCAACCCATTTGCTCAAAAAATGCATTTTCGAAGCCTGTATATATTATTCGAATGTTAAAAATTACGCACCATACAACGGAACGGACGGTAAAATAGGTACCATTCGTTGTATAGCGCCGTGCGTATCCTTTACGGTTTTTTTTTAATTACCTACCATAAAAATTATATAAGAATTCCACAAAGGAGTTTCAAATTACTAGATTAACTAAGCTGAATGATCGAACCTCCTTCGAAGCGGTTTTGCTCAATACGTTTATCTCACTTTATTATTAAAGAGAAAATGAGACGAAAGTATGTAGTACAAATTTTCACCATGTGCACGTGGCGCCATTTGCAAATTCGCGCCATTTTCTTATTAAAATTAGAAATGTCAAAGATTGTTGCCACTTTCCGACTGCTATTTACAAAATAATAATATGAGTTCAAGCGAGGAATCCGATATTAATATGGAATCTACTGCACCTGATATTTTGAATGAACCGAAATCGTGAGTGCTATTTAATGATTTACAATAATTTTATATCATGGAAGACTCGAAGAAATACTCAATCATTCTCTTAAAATGTTTTGATGGCTTATTTTATTACCTATTGTACTGTTTACTCGCAAATGTGTTGAAAAACGTTGTATGACACACGCGCGGATATTGGTATTTACAAACTCGTGACTATGGTAAGCCATCGACTTCGTTTCGGGCTTACATTCGTCTACTCGTTTGTAAAAACCAACTTACCGCACTAATATCATAAATAACTATAACGGTCTATCCAACGATATCCCACATCAAGGGAGAGACGAGGAATTATTTACGTGTAAGGGAGGCACACTAAAAAAATATTTTATGACTTTATCGTTTTGATTAATATGTACTGTACACCCATGCCAAATTACAGCTTTCTAGTACTAAGACTCTCTGAGCTATGCCGGGGACAGACAGACAGACAGACAGATGGACATGGCTAAACTATAACCCCCTTATTCCAAAACAAGGTTTATCTTCAGACCGAGGTTTAAAACATGGAGCATGGAGCATGGAACATTGAATTTCGAACTTTATTCCGACTACGGTAAAGTTCAGAAACACAAAACTGACAACTTAGTACTGAACTAAGTTTTCAATTTTGTATAAAGAACGGTATTTCAATCACTGTTACGTTCCTATTACAAAAACAGGCTCCATGGTTTACGCCATGTCAAAATATAAATCTTGTTTTGTAATAAGGCGGTATAGGTTCCTTGTTGACTACGGAACCCTAAACCGGAACCCTTCTTGCCCGTTCTTCTCCATAGGAACCTACTACGGTTTGTAATATTGGTAACTTGCTTCATCTGTCTGATTGACCTGTAAATGGATTCACTGAAACTCATGAATTGATGTTAACAGGCAGGGTACAGATATCAACTACGCAACGCATATTCCTAATGCAATTAATCCGTTAGCCGCTTCGATGGAATGAGAATTGAATAGCATTTGTTGCGCAGTTTGAAGCAGCAACTTTGAAATGGGGGTCAAAAATTTAAAATAAGTTACCTATACCTTATCATTTTCAATTGAGATTTGTTAATTTTAATGTTAAATTATTATTATTTTTCCTATTTTTTTAATTAAAATTATATAAATTAATAATATTAAAATTTTAATAAATTAATATAAAAAAAAGAAATTAATAAAAAAAAATTACACTTGCGGTCTGTCATATTTTTTATCACGTATTTTTATAAGTCAACTAAATAACTTTGACTTTGATTTAGAAGAGCGGTGGCTTGCATAGATTCAAATCATTAGATTCGTCCTACCACGTCAAAAGATATTCGCATTTCTGTGTCTTTCTATGTTCTATGTTAACGGGTTTGGTTTCCGCACTTAGTCCTTCATGTGGACCATTGTGCGTGGGCCATGGCGGCCGTCATTGGTTATTTAAACCAGCCCACCTCCCGCCAGAAGATGATTATGTGGTCTGTTCAGGATATCAGTGAAGGATCTGGGTGACCCGAGGGTTTCTGTTCTGATCTGGGTGACGCCTGCGTTTTCAAAGACCACATGCGCAACGGTTTCTTCTGTCTTCATACATGCCCTGTATTACGGACATTCCTCTGTGCAGGGCATGCATGATTGTGTGGAAATGTTTCTGTATCGTTTTGGCACCTTTGACACATAATGACGCAGTGACTTGACTTGAGTTGTCATGGAAAAGGTATTTTATAATGTGTGAGCTCACTGTTCTCAGTATGGACAGTTTTTCTTCTAACTAAATACGGTGAGGGCAAATCTAGTGATTTAAATCTTTGGGCAGCGGGGTTTGACTTAAAGGCGCAGATGTACCTAATATGATTTTAGTGACTTTTAAATCTGTTATTACGCGTTTATAATAATATAATGAAAGTAAGTTATGCAAAAAATGTATGTTAAACTAGAACGCGTACACATCAATACGACAATCTTACGTGAATATTTACGTACCTATTTTAGGGACATACTTTATGAAATAAATTAGGGTAATGTAATAATGTTTACCTAAAGCATAAAAAACGATATTAATTCAACTATTTAAGATATTTTCGTGGTTTTTTCTTGTATGAACAGACTATTTTATTAGGTAAGCTATAATTCAATCTATGTTTTTTTTTTCAAATATTCATATTTTCGTTAATAAAAATAAATATTCCCTATGAAACCGAACGGCGGCGGGGTGCCGATGCCGGTGTGAGCGCGACGCGCATTGCTATGGCCAAGGTCAATGGTGATTACCCGACCCTTAATGTCAAATACTGGTGAAAATTACAGATTTTCTTAGCGACCGTTTTATTATGACGGAACCGCTTTCATTTGAAACTAAAGCTTTAGTAGTGTGAATACCAGGGCTCTTTTAAAACTGACAATGCGACAATGTTTGTCAAAAATTTCAAAACTGGCACATTTTCTCGTCAGATGCTGTTTGGCAAAGTTGAAAATAATGAACATAAAACTTGTTGTCGGATTGTCGACTGTCATTTGTCGTTTTGGCAGCCAGACATTGTAGAATGTATGCTTGTTAATAGGCAAAACAAAAAAGGTTGAAACTGCAATTTTTGTTTTCACCAAAATCAAACGTATTTTTTTTTATGCCCAGAATTTTCATCTCAAAAATGTATTCTGTATATTCAATAAACTCTAGTTGCGTTGCGAGCATCTAAAAAACTAGCACATTTTATTTCAGTAGCACAGCTATCATCTATAGGTAGTTCGAATTAAGCTTACACTTTTCAAAGCATTTCTTTTTCTTTATGTTCTTTTTTTGAAAGCGTCCCAAATATTTTTGATTCCCTCACGCTTTATTTCTCGTAAGTATATTTCTTACGAATGTATGCTAATTTGATAATACAAGAAAACGGCGAAATATTCAAGCTACGAGCTTCGAATCGAGGAATTTTGTGAGAGCCAGGCGGATTGGAACAACGCTGGCTCTGATTAGATTACTTTTTTTTTCTTACCTTCTTTATATAAATTTTGACAAACGTTAAAAAATCATAGCAGAAAATGTCATGAAGATAAACGTACCTACAACTGAAACATGTTACAGAAGATAAGTACAGTCAGCAACAATAAAGATTGTTGCACCGAGCGCAAACTGAGTTATTAATGCACGAGTGTTATGTTGTACTAAATTACAGGGCTCGGAAACCGGTTAATTTTCTATGCAACCTTATTACAAAGGTTTTCGAACATATTTTGTTAATTATTTAATATTTTATTACAAAATCAATGCTGAACTTAATGTTATGAAGCAATCTTTGAAGTTAATATTAATTGTATCAAAAATAATTTGTGTCTTCGGAAATAAAAATTAACCCGTTTCAAGCCCTGCTAAATTAGCACGAGTGCATTAGTGTACGGCCTGAGTGCACGCTCTATTCGAGCGTCGGGCGGGGAGGGGCGTGCAGCGTTCATGTTAAACACGTGCTACCCGTAGTGGCCGTCCTGAGTGCCGGGCAGGCCGTACACTTAGTTACTCACTTTAGCAAGGTGCGTAATCTACTTTTCTTTCAACTACCAATCTACCTACCGTGATAAAATATACCAACTCAAAATAAAAAAAACAAAGTTTTACACCAAGTTGGTTAGATTCAGCCGATTTTTATTTTCAGCCAGTATGTTTTTGATCTAATGCATACATTGTCATACAGAGTGGATTTTTGAGATGGGGCAGTAAGGGCAGCTACCTTAAACGTTGTAGCTACAGAAAAACAGTCTCAGAAGACTGTCCTTAATTTTTTGAGAAATTTTGATCGGCATTCACAGATTTTGAAAAAAATGTACAGTCAGCAGGAAAATGGGCAGTTTTCACAAAAACTTTTTTTTATGCCAATCGATTTTGTTTCTTATAAGGATCAAAAACTTCTATTGGACCAACTGAGGTTTGAGTACTAGAAAAGTCAGAAATCGCAAAAAACTTTTCCCATACATTTTGTAGGAAATGAGACTCCAAGTTAGTTTTTTATGATGGACCACTACAATGAAGACTGGCCGAAAATAAACAAAAAAAACCTTGGTATTCCGAACGAATACGGGTCATAATTTAATTTGCTTTGAAAACAAACTCAAACTCAAAGCATTTATTTAAAATAAACCAATTACAGGCACTTTTGAATTGTCAAGGGGGTCGGTCAGTCATAAAGATGAAGCTAGTTGCCCATTCCAAAGCTTAGTAGGTACCTATGGAGAAGAACGGGCAAGAAACTCTACGGACACTCTTTTAAATTAACATATGGTTACAAAATATTGGTTACATCATTCGTGTTGAAATTAAACATGTGAGAACGATGCAAAACATCAAAGGCGTCCGTAACAAAAAGATTAAAAACAATACAAAACTTAAATTAAAATAAGCCAAGGCCGCTAAGAGATGACCAGTCCCTACTGATGGCGCCCGTTCACGAACATGACGCATGGACAGAATCTAGATGGTTTGTTGCTTAGTTGCTTGTAATTTCTAAAATTCTGTGACAAAAATCACCTCATTTAATTTAGAACGTTTAGACTTGTTAGAAGCTTATTTTTTTCAAATAATAAAGATAAAGATAAAGAGATATTTATTTGTAAACATGTGTAACATTATACATATAAATGCAAATGTGGATGTAAAAGTGAAAAATTCGAGTTCAACATGTTTTGCCACCATTGGCGTACAAAATTAATTATAGCCACTTAAACTATAACCATTTAGAAAGAGAAAAAAAATTAAAAAAATAGTAATAACAAAATTAAAATATAACACAAATAGATTAGAAACTATCATTTAAAAAATCTTTAACACCCTAAATCCTAATTCTATAAAAACCCGTCATGTGCATTGGAGTGGTACAGGATCAATTACCCGATGCGTTGAGTGGCAATTAGAAAGGTAATTACAAATCTTGTAAAGAATCAAGGCACCCTAAACTCACATAATTTTGGTTAATCTAGAAAACCTGTTGGATGAATAGCCGCTGGCGGAATTGCAGAAAGTGTATTTCCAACAATATGGCGCTCCGCCACAGACCAGCCGCCATACCCGTTCTAATTTGAACCGGCAATTCCCAAGGCAGTGGATAGGAACATAAATGGTCCTATACCGTGGCCACCTCGCAGTCCTCTTGATTTTTTTATGCGGGGCTATTTAAAAAATGAACTTTATAAAAAGAAAATACGACAATGTTCAGGAGCTCAAAGATTCACCTAAGAGAGTAAACCTGTGCCTACGTCAAAACTGCTACCATTTTGAACACCTCATATCTTAGAGCAACAGTAAAATTTATAAGTGAGTCCAAATGTAAAGTATCAAGTTTTTAATTTTAAGGTAAAATAATACCCAAAGTAAAAGTTATTGTTTTTTTTATTTGTTTTTCGATGTCTTTTTTCTAGCGGTGGTAAATAAAAATTAAGTTGGAGTCTTCATTTCCTACGAAATGTATGGGAAAAGGTTTTTGCGATTTCTGACTTTTCTAGTACTCAAACCTCAGTTGGTCTAATAGACGTTTTCGATCCTTATAAGAAACAGGATCGATTGGCATAAAAAAAAGTTTTTGTGAAAACTGCCCATTTTCCTGCTGACTGTAATTTTTTTTCAAAATCTGTGAATGCAGATCAAAAATTCTCAAAAAGTTAAGGACAGTCTCCTAAGACCGTTTTCCTGTAGCTACAACGGTTAAGGTAGCTGCCCTTACTGCCCCATCTCAAAAATCCACCCTGTATTAAACTTAATGGGAGACATTAAACCTTTGTACATGCAAGACATTAAGCCTTTGTAAATTTAATCGTATTGTATGTGGTTCCATGGAGATTTTGTATATTAATTACCAAAAATGTCAGATATGGATAAATATGTGACGGTGCAGCAAGTGGCGCCATCTATTTTTGTTACGAAGTTACTGGAATCACCAAAAAGGTCGGATAAGAGTGACACTGGCTGGTGACAGTATAGAATAGCAGATAAAAATTCAGCCACTCAATACCTGTCCATTATACCCGTGTCCCGTGTTATTGCGCATTGAACTTATCCGCCAGTTTTGTCGAAATCCGGGCAATCCTCATTTTAATATTTCTGATTGACTCCTCTCTGTTGTTGCGTCTTTTAAGTTAAATCTGACCGAAATTTTATCAAATAAACCAGTTTTTTTTTTCAGTTTTAGCTAATGTTTATAAAACATTTTTGTAGATAGGTACCACTTTGAGATGCTGAAAAAATGAATGATTTCAAATATAATTTCACTCTTATCAAGCACTTCGACATTCAATAAAATCAAAATTCATTTATTCAAACTAGCCTGAGAATCAGCACTTTTCGAGCGTCAAAAATTACATAAGACAGTCTCCCATAATACGCCCACCCTTCAACACTTCCTTGTGCTTTAGCTGGGAAGAAGTGGTGCAACAAACTCCCCAGCAGCACAGCTGTCTGTTCAGTTAGAAAACTTGATTCTATACAATAAAATAATTTGCATTACGCAACACAAAACATTAAATTATATTATTTGCCATAATGTTAGCTAGCACACGCCAATAAACCAAAAAAAAATAAAAAAACATCAAAAATATACCTACTCAAGCAGAAATAAAAAATAAAAGCGTAAATAAAAGCCTCAAGGCATATTGGGCGTGCCCGCTTACATATAAAGCTATAGCTGTAACTAGAGAGTGACAAATGATAAACTAGCAATAATTATGAATTATTAGAGGCTATCTGCACAAAATTATTACTGCAATCGTGACTATCGGGACTGTTTGTTATGGTTTTAGCTAGTGCAATACAAGAATTTCTGTGACCCTTACCCCGCGTCCTATTTAAAAGCGATCGACGCGCGAATACGCGACCGTTGAGTTCATGTCACTTTTTGTTCGATGAACCTGAATGTGTCATCGCGCCGACGTAGGGCGCTTTCCAGTTTTCCGAACAAAAACTGTGATGACCAATCAATCCTATTCGTTATTTATGCCATGAGCCCCTCTACTGTTAGCCATATCGTGTTTACAAACTTGACATCTTTAGTAACAAATTGGTATTGACGAACCTATTCCCTAAAGACTATTAAAGTACGTATGTAATCTTAGGCGTGGGCTACATAGAAGGGACGTAAGACGAGGACGGGAAGCAGACGCGGCATGGACGAGATACGGAACCAATTTTTCAAATTAAACAATGTGGAGACAACTAAATAGCAGTGGTGTGCCGAATATGGGCTTTGCCAATCTTTGACTAGCTATAGCGACTAAACTATTGGATATATTTGATTGAATATTCGTGTGCACACTGCGAACGCAGTTGAATTTATTGTCATATTGTCGTCTCCAAGTTGTATAGAAGAGATGAGGCGCAGTGACGGACGGGACGAAAACGCTTAATACTGTACTGTCTTTGACACGCCATTTCGAGGGCAGCAGTGGTGGCGTGCGGTTCTGAGCTATGAAATTTTTAATTTTATTTTGGTGATCACTCCGCGACCTCTCCGCACTCCTCCTACATTTGCGCCGTGTCCACGTCTCATTACTTAAGTATATTTTAACAATAGGACGCAGACGGAAAAGCGAACCGCCTGCGTCTTGTCTTTTCTGTATGTTTCGTGCCAGATTGCGTTATTACATTTCATATGAAGAATAATGAAGATACGTAAAAGGGACGCGTCTCGTTCTCGTCTGTGTGTCCGAGCCTTAACCCTTGTGATATTATGCATTCATAATAAACTTGCATACTGTTTATGAAGCAACCTCAGGGGTATTTTTTGTTCCATTTGTTTTTGAAAATGAGGTTATATTTGCAGTGAATAAGCTGCTCATTTTGTTGATTGATTGCCTACCTCGTTGGTCTCGTGGGGTCCTGGGTTCGATGTTTTTATAAGCAGTGGAATGTGGACGTACTATACACTGCTGGCTACCCTTTTGAGGAATATAGTATGATGTTTTGTTGTTGTTTGAAAAATTTGTTATTAGTAATATTTTATTTATTTTAGCTGCGCCCCGTGACTTCACCAGCAAACGTCTGGATTCCGTAATAATATCGGGATAAAAAGTAGCCTATGTCCTAATACAAGTCTACCCATGTGATAAATTTCATCCAAATCCGAACACCGAACAATCCAAAAAAAAAATAAAAAAAAATATTATTTGAAAAAAATCATGAAAAATCTAAAAACCCGACTGAAACTAAAAAGTTCAAAATAAGATCACTTTTCAAGCTGTCTGATGCAATTCGTGGCAGTTATTTTAGTTCAGTCTCAGATTAGAACCCACGAACTGAATTAGACTGCTAGCAAAGTGATTTAATTCTGAACTTCTTAGTTACAGCCGAGTTTATAATTTTTTATTCAGCCGTTTAGTGTGTCATATTTTTGGAGTCGTTCAAATCCTTTATTTTGATACCCAACATGGTCATGATGAAATTGTTTTTAACACCTTTCTTATTGACGATTAAAATCCGCCATTTTGATTTTATAAAAACAACAAACAAAACAACCTTCGCACGACCTATACGAGTCAATGATAATTGACATATTAAAAAATCCACACATCCAGGATGCTTCAAGGGTATAAAGAATCCCACATTCGCGCGACCTTAGACGAGTCGATGATCATTGACACTTTTGTATTAAAAAATCCATCCATCCAGGATGCTTCAAGGGTATAAAGAATCCCACATTCGCACGACCTAGACGAGTCGATAATAATTGACACTTATGTATTAAAAAATCCATCAATCTGGGATGCTTCGAGGGTATAAAGAATCCCACATACAATGACAATAGATACGCGTGAAAAACAACTCCGATTTTGTTGTCCTACAGACGGCTAAAAAGGCTCCAACATACACTATTCTTATCCTAACTAAAGTTGTCAAAAAATAATAGCCCCGTTTTGACATGTAACTTGAATCGATTTATCGTGAGTATCGAGTACCGAGTCGTAGCGTGCTACGACGGTGTTGATTTAGGTGAAATTTGCGGGGGAAGAAAAATGCGGGGGAAGCCGCGGGGCGCAACTAGTTTTACTTTAAACCGATATTTACAATACTAACGGACATAGGTACAGACAGAGGCATTTTATAATATTTATGATAGATAAATTAATCATAACATAAAACTCATATAAACTGCATGTTTACACAACGTCATCATGGTTTTATTGCAAGCTTATTTATTTTGTTATAAATATGGATAGCATTCCAGGGTAATTCGGTATGCATCATTATTTTCACTATACAGAGTCTAACATAACATCACGCCTGTAATCCCCGAAGGGATCGGTATGCATCATTATTTTCACTATAAAGAATATAACATAACATTACGCTTGTAATTCCCGAAGGGTTAGCAGAGGTGTACCTACAGTACAGTCGGTGACCATCATTACCTAACCCCTCTTACAAAGACGAATAATGGAAGAGCGGTTAGGTAATGCTGGTGTCCGACTGTACACCCACATTTCGCCATTTATGTTTAAGACCCAGATATATGCCAGTGACTTTGAGTGGTTAGCTTGCGTGTTCTGTACTGAGCTCACGCAACGCGTCGAACGTTCAGCCAGTAATAGGACTCGCCCATCAAGGAGCTCTGTCCCCAATTTGACGCATTATTAATTAATTATACACAAAAAGAAATTTATTTTAATAAAACGCGTATACTAAAAGATGAATAATTAAATTATCTTTAAATTGGTGAAGGTTTCAGAAAAATACGCTTGGTAGATTTTGCGCCATTTTCAGTTTTTTATCCGCGTTAGACATAACTTTACAAATTAATTTCACTATGTAATATAAATATAATCTAAAATATTCACATATTAAGTTATTGAGAAGATGCTCTAATTTATCAAATATATTTTTCAAATCATTAACACTACTTGTTTAGATGTGATCTTCAGTATAAAATCAATAAAAGTCGGTTATCGTCCCCTTAAGTCCCGTGAAATAGGGGGTGAGCCTATAATAATTATACAAAGTCATCATCATTATCTGACTAGCCTTTTCCCAACTTTTTTGGGGTCGGCTTCCAGTCCTACCAGATGCAGCTACCAGTATTTTAAATTAAGCTACTGCTTAACAGACCTACAGAACCTAGTAACTGGGTAATACAATACCTCTTGGTCAGACTTTCGGGCTTCTGAAAACCCGTAACCACTGTCAAAGATCTACAAATAACAGCCGGGACCAACGGCTTCAGGTACTCTCCGAGGCACTGATGGGTCTTGGTCAGGGACCGTTTTGGTTACCCATTGAAAGGGTTTTCTATAGGGTATTTCTAAGCGGTTAAACAAAAACCCATACGATAAGGGTAACCCTTATGAATGGCTTCAATTAAATTTTGGTAACCCATTGAAAGGTTTTTCGATAAAAACCCATACGGTGTGGGTAACCCTTTTGAACGGCTTAATTTAAGCCATTCAAAATTGCCCACACCGTATGCGTTTTTAATTAACTGCTTAGAAAAACCCTATCAAAAACAATTTCCATTGAAAGGGTTTTCGATAGGGTTTTTTCTAAAATGGTAACCAAAATGGTCCCTGGGTAGAATAGAGATAGAATTGGTCATGCTACGCGTGCTGGGCGGATATCGAAATAACATAATATTATGATTTTTTCATGTTACTGGGTTTCAAGTAGGTATAGAACCCATTGAAATGGGTTATCATATAACCCTTTCACTGGGTTTCAAGTATAAAACCAATTCAATGGGTTACCATGTCACCCTTTCAATGGGTTTCTAGTATAAAACCCTATCAATGGGTTACATCATGATAAAGGTAACCCATTGAATGGGTTGCCGCTTCGAAAGGCTTAACCCTTAACCGGGGTTGTACTGTCCCTGGTCTTGGTATGTAAAGATGATCACCCATCCGCGACCCAGCCACGGCAAGCGTAGCTTAACCGGGTCGATCGACCGATATTACATAGCCACAACATTACAATAAATTATTTGCCATATATATCTGCTGGCACACGCCAATATACCAAAACCGGACATTGACAAAACGGACAAAACATACAATTTGTAATCCATACCCGACCACTTGAGAACACTCCCTTCAAACAACAAATAACCTACTTACATTTGGAATACGGCCCAGCATTGATTTATGTATTTGAATGATAAATCATTGAATATTTATCACTATGGTTGCCCACATGAGATGTTACTACAGCGGACCGCGTAAACTAAGAAATAATGGTTAAATATAGATATTATTTAGATTGTGATACGTCATACAGTTGGCTCATCGTGTCGTTTCATTCGGAGTTGGAATTGCACGATAGTTGTACGACGGTTAGGATCACAGACTGTAAGGTAATTCGGAGACGGTTGGTCGAATAGTTTTAAGGGCGTAAAGTTGGCTTTAAATAGTGAAATGAAATTGTTTATTCTGTAAATAGGATGTCGGAATCACTTTTACACGTCTTATTAAAAATTAAAAATAAGCTAGATGGAGTCGACTGAGTGGTATGGCCAGTTGAAAACACACATCTCAGAATTGCCTTTGATCAGAATTAAATGATTTTAAAAGGTAAGTTTTCATGAACATATTATTATGAGATTTTTTGCTAAGCATAATCAGCCTTAAATGTTTCTACTCTATAGCATTAACTAAAATAACGATTCATCGTTAAAGAACATTTTCTCAAAATCTATATACCTGCATACATAAATAAACACACGCTTTCTTCCCATGGGGGTAGGCAGAAACTATACAACGCCACCTGCTACGCTCCTTACCTACGTTCATACATCTAGTCATACACGCACGCCAGTTGCGAGTACTACGCACCAGACCTTCCTGAAGAACATCACCAATTAGGTCACTATTATGTGTCCTGTGTAAAATCTATAAATAAATTCTTATAATTTCTTGAAATTGCAATAGGTGCGACTGCAAACAATCGTTATTTACCTATGTAAATAACGATTGTTTGCAGTTCGCAAAATTCAGAGAATCTTCCGAAATGAGGCAAAATGTGATAAGACGTAAAAATCTTGGCGTTACTATTAACGCCAAGATTTTTACGTCTTATCACATTTTGCCTCATTTCGGAAGATTCTCTGAATTTTATACGAAAAATTGGGTAGGTACATACAATTTAGGTTTATAACGTAATCCTAACGGTGTTGTTAGAACAAAAGAACTACAAAGACTGCTAACGAACAGCTGTTTTGCCTAATATTTAAAGCAAACATGTATAGAATTGGCACTGGATAGTCCCCTCATCAGCTGATGAAAAAAATCTTGGATACAGCCTGGATGGAGATTAAAGTCTCGAAATGTCACATTTTAATAATCAGTTTGTATTTCTATCTTGTTTGGCGCGGCACTCATTATGTAGACAACAGAAGATTGACTCACTAAAAATTTAGCACAAATGGTCCGAAATACATTAATAAACTATGTAATTTTTGTTTTTGGGTGATTAATCGTTTACTCGACGTAGTCTCTCCCAAATACTAGTTTTATCAAGCAGAAACCTATTTCTCACTCCACTGATCACATGATTAATCACCACAAGCGTAAAGCGTAGCCTACTGGCAAGCTGCATGGTTATAACAAAGCACGATGCACAACCAATCACCTTAAGATCTGGCAATAATCCAGAAGCATAGATGACTAATTTACTAAAGTTGTCAAAAAATAGGAGGGCTCATCAGGCTGCATGTCGCCTGATGAAGTCGTGTTGTTCAATTTATTTATTATTTTTATTTATTAAAAAAAATACGTTGCCTCACACTAGGAATTTCTCCTGTATTGTGGGTGCGTTTACAAACATTTAAACTCACACACACAAACAGCCAGACCCGGAACAACTACTTGTAGGTCATACAAATATTTGTTCCGTGCGGGAATCGAACCCGCGACACGCAGCGCAGCAGTCAATCGCTTAACCACTGCGCAACCGTGTGATCAAATTATTATGTTTTTATGTCAATTTTAATTTTAATTAATTTTCAATTACTTATTTTAATTTATTTTCAATTTTAATTGAATTGCAATTATTTATTTAAATTGTATTTTCATTTTTTTTCGATTATTTTTTGGATTTTATGCTATTAGCGCATTAATTTAACGTATCATGACTAACATAGTTTTAAGATATTATTGTAATACTTACAAAATATGGGCCAAAATTAGGTCTGAATTAAATGTATTTTATTTAAAAATAACGTCGTTACGTCGCGCGTCATACGACTCGGTACTCGATACTCACGATAAATCGATTCAAGTTAAATGTCGAAACGGGCCTATTATTTTTTGACAACTATAGTAAAGATAATTCACGTAAAAAAACCCAGTACGTAAGTATTCGATCTACTCTGAAGCTATAATCCGAAGTATCGGCCGTTTCTTGACTTCCAAAGTTTCCATTTTTGACTTTGAGTCCTTAAGTCCTTACCCGACTTCAAGTCACATTTTTGACATTGACTTATTTCTTTGACTGTCGTTGTTTTTTATTTCTTTCACCGTAGTCAGCCATAGTCGGCCGTAATAGTCCGGAAACGGCCGAACATTCGGCTGATACTTTTAATTTATCTTTGGCTGACTGCAAGTAGTAATCGCCATCTATAAACTTCTGCAATACCAGTGGAATAGCAAATGCTTTGCCATCACAGAAACAAAGCTGAAATATCTCACTTGACATTTATACCTTTAATTTAATGGTGTACATAATAAAGAGTATTAAATTTTATTCTATTCGAAATCCGAAAACAGCAACGCGCTTGACAACAAAAAGAGACCTGGCGGTTATAGTCTGCGCGCAAGTGCTAATCACCGCCTGAGGTATATGGGCGGTGAGACGGGGATAGGTCCCAACAAGAATAACCACAATCATTTATTTATCCTCTCTTCACAAAGCTGACGTTAATGTGTACAAAAAATGTATCAAACTCAAACCTAAACTCCAACTCAAAGCATTTATTTCAATTAAACCATTTACAGGCACTTTTGAATTGTCAAGGAGCCGGTCAGTCAGAAAAATGAAGTTTTACATTCCAAAGAGTAGTAGGTTCCTATGGAGAAGAACGGGCCGAGAACACGGACACTCTTTTAAATTAAAATATTGATATAAAGCATTGGTTACATCATTCATGTTGAAATTATACTTGTGAGAACGATGCAAAACGTCAGAAGCGTCCGTGATAAAAAGATTAAAAAAAACTAAAATAATTAAAATAAGCCGTAGCAGCTAAGAAATGACCAGTCCCAACTGACGGCACCCGTTCACGAACATGACGCATGGATCAGATCAGCACCATTCAGCTCAACCATTTTGAAGGGAGCTAAATCAAACTGTATTCCACCTTTGTGAAAGACTGGTGTCTGATATAGGTTTTTGGGAAATACCAGTGGTACAGGTCCCCATCGAATAGATTGGCAGACTGAGTTAGCTTCACCATGGTCTACCTCCCCCGTCTCACCGCTGACATACCTACCTCATCCGGTGACCAGCACTTGCCCGCGTACTATCCAATCCCCGGCTAGTGCCGGCCCGCCTCTGCGGGTCACCTCATGTCTGGCGGGGGGAGGGGGGGAGGGTGAGGTGTTTGACCCCCCCCCCCCGCAACGTCTGTCAATCAATCTGCCTAGCCCGGATGCAGCTGAATACCAGTATCTTACATGGAGCGACTGCCTATCTGACCTCCATAACCCAGTTACTCTACGAGCTCTACCACTTCTAAGACACTTCTAGTTGTTATTATATCCTTGTTTGTCGATCGCGTCCAACAATTTGCGTCGTCTTTGATCCAGACATTTGGCGATGCGGATTTGTTTATACTTTAAAAACGGATGGCCCCGGTCTTGGCTCTCGAAGGATAGTTTATAGATTTAGATATCCACTTTGCATGGTGATATAAATCGTACACAGTTAAATTATTGGTTTTAGTAAAGTTGATAAATTAATGTGGTGTTGGTGATTACGGCTTTGATGTTTAAAGAGATTTTGATAGGTTGTATGATGAGTGAAATATTATGATTAATTATGAATTAACATGCAATATTTCACACGGTATTATGTCATGGTTATACTGTTAATAAATTTGTCATAACTTTCTTGAATTAGTTAAAAATAAAATGTAGGAAAAATGAGAAGAAAATCTCTTTAAAAATTTTCAACTATGTTTCGCTTTCGTTACTTTTCTGAAATACCCAACCTACGAAAGAAATTTAGATCGATTGCGTTACAGCAGTTATATCAAAGTCAGCAAACATTCATTCACAAATCCCGTTTTCTCTAAAAATAGCAAGTGATCGCATCGAAACTTTACCCGCCATTTAGTTTGGTACCATCCGCGAAGCGCTTTGCAGCGCTCGAAAGCACAGAATACAACACTATTTCAGTTTAAACAAATGTCAATAATTAGTGATGTGATTGAGTGAACGATTCATTGGTGATTTATTCAATTTATACGACGTTCGAAATTCAAAACCGGTTGTTTTGGCATTCCGCGTTCTTGTGTTGAAAAGAAAATTATGAATTAGGTTTTGAAAATTGATTGTAATTTGAAGGCTGTTTTTATTGTTGCCAGTATTTATTAAGTTAAATTATCTACTAAAGGTTAATTTATGTTTTTAGATACACAAAAGGCACTGACCTATTATAATTAGCTTTGATTTCAACAAAGAAAATATTGATAGCTTTTTTATGAAACAAATTTTCAATATTTTATCAAAACATTTGCCTTAAGCTAACAAGAGATGTTCCCAGAACTGATAAATTGATTAAAATAATATTGTAGATACTTTTAATTTTATTTAACATCCTATCAAGTTTAATAAATCGAATTAGTTTTTTTAAAAGTACAAAGAGATTTTAGGAAAAATTATCAAGTGCCTCGAAATATTTTCGCAATGAGTTTATAAAGTGATAACTTATATAAGAACAAATGAGTGAGTAAAATAATGGGTTAAGTGAATGTGATCAAAGTGAATGCACAATGAGTAAAATAAAAAGACGAAAAAAAGACAGCAAGGTTCGTGTCAGGTTCAACATTACAAATGTGGTAAGTTTTAAAACTACAGTATTTCCAGTTAGTTTTCTCTGATTTTGCATCACAATCAAAATTAAAATTACCTTTATTCTTACTGCAATAAAGTTGCGGGTACCCTGCTGTCAAGAGTTTAAATAAATGTAAGGCTGCATTTCCACCAAAGCTGTGCGATGAAAATGTGCCTACGAGGATGTATAGCGGAGCTGTGAAAATGCGCATTAATGTGTGGTGCGAGGATGCGTTGGATGTGCAACACATCCTTCTCAACACACATTCCTCGCAACACATCCCTCGCACAAATCCCTCGTACACATCCCTCGTACACATTCCTCGCTTGTTTTGTATGCGCAAAAATCTAGCTCCGCTGAGCCGCTTCCACCAGAGCTGTGCTGACCGAAGCGAGGTAAATGAAGCGAGACTATTGGTTCTTTACAAACACATCCCTCGCTACGCATCTTCGCACATCTCTGGTGGAAACGCAGCCTTTAAAGGACTGTACCTACATCAATGAATCTCTGATGATTTGTTGTTTGATGGCCTGGTTGGTCGACTACTGAGCATATCCTTTATTTTTGGGTCGCAAATTATCAAATAACTTCTCCCGCTCTGGACGGAGCGGGAGGGCGTGTCAGACTTTTACTGACTAAAACCCACCCGTGTGTGGTGTTCATTCCGTTGCCTGTGTGCCAGGACCCCGATATCCCTTTCGGACAAACTCGCAACCCTGGCCGGCCACGAGGCCCCGTCAGTTGGTGCTGACATCTCTTTGAGGCACGCGTGGAACACAACGCACAGTCGACCCGGGCCTGGTCCTTATCGGACGGTGAGCTACCCAACGCTCACCGTTCGCAAGCCCGGTGGCCTATGGTGCTATATATATGCCCGGCCTATGGTGGCCGGGAATCGGGCTGCGACTCCCGACGCTCGGTGCGTCTCCCACGACGACTAGGTGCGTGAGGGCGCGAATATTGCCTCTCCCTCACGCATTCCGCCTCCTCCTCCGCGAGCATTACTGCTTCGCAGGAGGTGACGGTCTCCCATGCACTCTCACTCCGAACCATGGCCAGAACCAGGGCCGAACACGAGGTATCGCCGCCGCCGATCACCTCCGCGAGGACACGGCGGTGCTCCGCCCAAGCCGCGCAGACCTCCACCGTATGCTTCACTATGGCGATCCACACAGTGGTAACACCAGGACGTTTCCTCCCGCTTTATCCTGAACAGGAACCTCCCGAAACAACCGCGTCCAGTCAGGACCTGCGTCAGGCGGAAGGTGAGGACGCCGTGGCGCCTCTCTAGCCACTCCTCAAAGAGGGGATTTATCGCCACAATTTGTGGGATGCCCAACGCTGAGTTGCGACAATCGCACTCTCCATGACGCCATGTGATCCCGCCGGAGCTCTGTCCGCTGTGCCGTGATCTCTCGCGGCAGCGGAGTTACACCCCGGCGTTTCGCCTCCTCGCGCCACTCCCATATGTGCGCGAGGACTTTTGCCTCCAGATCCCATGGCGGTAGTCCGGCAAGGAGGCTCGCCGCCTTGCCAGAGACCGACTGAGCATACCCTGCGATCATCTAAAAGTCGAGCGGCCTTTTCCAATGAGGAATTTATAGTAGCTACCCGGAGTTTTTATCTGTGCCTGGTTGACGACAATAGGCTCGCCCCTATTTCTATGGACCTAAACATAACAGCAGACGAAATATGGGTTTCCTTTAGACCTTTGCCTACCATCATCATAATGTGTTAAATGATTGTAGACCACTGACTGCCTGCGGTATTGTCTCTCCTCCCTTTAATCCATCAAAAGGTTGTCAGCAAAAGATCGCTTTAAGACTCAGATATATGCCAGTGACCTTGAGTGGTTAGCTTACGTGTTCTGAACTGAGCTCACGCAACGCGTCGTACGTTCAGCCAGTAATAGAACTCGCCTATCAAGGAGCGCTGTCCCCAATTTGACGCATTATTAATTTATTATACACAAAACAAAAGGTATTTTAATAATACGCGTATTCTAAAAAATCAATAATTAAATTATATTTAAATTGGTGCAGGTTTCAGGAAAATACGCTTGGTAGAATTTGCGCCATTCTCAGTTTTTCTTAACTCATTTCAGTAAGACATAACTTTACAAATTAATTTCACTATGTAATATAAACATAATCTAAAATATTCACATATTAAGTTATTGAGGAAATGCTCTAATTTAACATATATTTTTTTCAAATCATTAAGACTACTTGTTTAGACGTGATCTTCAGTATAAAATCATTAAAAGTCGGTTATCGTCGCTTTAAGCGATACTACCGCCTTTTGTGTCAAATTTATATCTGTAGTTGTTATGATGTAAATAATGAAGAGTATTCTATCTATTTAACTGTAGAATTTAGGATCAAATTTCTGAAAAATCACCGATAAATTCACATGAATTTATTCGGAGTTGTAGGACTAGTTTTGAATAAACGAAATCCCTGTGGCCATGCTCGAAGACTTGGTACACCAAATGTTGGAGCCTATGTATAGTTAGCCAAATAAGTAATTGCACTGCTGATCATAGTCACCTAAGCAAAATAATAATATTAGGTATTGTTATCACCAAATCAAAGCAGGTTTGATCAACAAAGAATTAAAAAAAACATTTTCTCAAAAATTATTAGTCGAAAATGCTGTACTGGTGAGCAGCGGCCGGCAAAGTTAGTATGAAAATACGTATGTATAGCGGCCGAGTAAATTACTATGAAAACTCATATCTATTGTGTAATTTAAAAATACTAGTGGGCGCCCCCCTTTTTTTTTTTTTTTTTTGGTGGGAAATCATCAAATAACTTCTCCCGCTCTGGGCGGAGCGAGAGGGAGTGTCAGACTTTTACTGACTAAAACCCACCGTGTTCCTTCAGATGCCTGTGTGCCAGAGCCACGATATCCCTTTCGGACAGGCTCGTAACCCTGGCAGGCATTGGCCCTTTCGGACCCCGTCAATTGGTGCTGACGTCTCTTTGAGGCGCGCGTGGAACACAACGCGCCGTCGACCCGGGCCTGGTCCTTATCGGACGGCGAGCTACCCATCGCTCACCGTCCGCAAGCCCGCGCCTACGGTGGCCGGGAATCGGCCTGCGATTCCCGACGCCCAGGGCGTCTCCTGCGGCGACTTAGGGCGGAAGGGCGGGCACCCTGCCTCACCCTCATGCGCTCCGCCTCCTCCTTTGCGAGCATTACTGTTTCGCAGAAGGAGGTGACGGCCTCCCATGCAAGTGGGCGCCCCCCTATAATTACAATATATATAGTAATTCCATGGTCAAGCCGTCACTTCTGTCACCTATCTATTTTGAAGTCATGAGGCCCTGGTACTATGTGTATCAAATGCATGCACTGCAATGCAAGTGTGTGTAATGTTTTTTATATTAATTTAATTTATTTCTAATGAATATTATTTAAAATATTCGCTTCCTGCACTCCTTATAAACATTAATTGTGCCAAATTTCATACTAAAAAGGGGTACAACGTTTTCGCTTCATGTATTATTATAATGCTACCAAACTTTTTACTTGAAACATGGCAACCAAAATCTTTGATAAATTACTTAACTTATTAAAAAATTTATTTAAATTTCGAAATGGCGTGCAAATAGACCGTTTTACAGGAGAAAAGAAACAAATGTTCAAAATGGCGCGTGAAAAATAAAATTATTGTTGTTCGTCATTGATTCTGGCATTTAAAAAAATAAAATCACTAGTAGGTACTCAGTTTGAATTTCCGCGCATTATTTGAGAAAAAAGAGGTACGAGTAGGTACTTTAAAGGCCTAGGCCACACCTAAGCATTGAAGGACGAACGTGAAAATGTGTTCGTCGATCATGCATTTCTCATAAAAAGACATTGATGAAATTGTTTTTACGACATTTAAATAATGAAAGAAGCTTAACTATTCTTTTCCGGGAATCTGTTTACTATCCTCCAAAACCAATCATTCTTCCCACTGTATTTCACTCAATCTTCCTCAACAATTCGAGTTATTTCTTATTCTACAGCTTCCGAATCGCGTGGGTTAAATTAAATAACACCAATGAAAACAGACACTGGTGTTACCAGTGTGAACAAAATGTATTTAGTGGTAGACTGTTGATTCCTATTAACCTTATTAGTTTAGTGTTAAAATGTGGTTAGCAGTGCAGTCGTGGTTTTGTAACTTGGTATTTCTTTTTTATGTGTAACATTATCTCAGAATACCAGCGCTGCGACACTTTTTTCATCATGCTGAGTTACCTTTTGGCCTCGTACAGGACTTTCTGTTTTTATTTTAATTTTTACTTTGATTTATTTGGTTTTGTTTTTATGTTTCTAGTTTCTATGAGTGGGTTTTATTTTAATTTGTGTGAGTAATTTTAAATACATTTTAGTGTTTTTCTTAGGAACCTGTTTTTTTGTGGTTTTTGTTGTCTGAAATGAAATGAAATTATTTATTTCTGTAAATAGGTTTGTACAAACACTTTTACACGTCCATCATATTTTAAAAACTAAATGAGGTCGGCGTTTCCTATCTGACTACTCTTTGAAGAAAGCCCGAAACAAACTCAGAGGTCACAGTCTCTTTTAAAGTCCACAAATAATCTTGGTCAGATCATGTGAAGTCTATGTACTTAGATTGGTGTCTGAAATTGTATTTTGAGGAACGAACAGTCTTCAGTCAGTGCACGCCATCATCATCAACATTTCAGCCGAGAAACGTCCACTGCTGGACATAGGCCTCCTCCAATTTTTTTTTTTTTTTTTGCGTAGAGAACGCACATTCTGTAGTAACGCCCATAGTCGCCTTTTACGACACACACGCCTCGGGAAGAAATGGGTGTCAGTGCACGCATTTGTCAGTAATCGTGCCGCTCAACCCAAAACTTAACTTAACTCAACGATTTGACGAACAATACCAAAGAAAGGACATATAATCAGCCTTTAATTTTCCCACACAAGCCTCCTCTTTGTGAGAGGGAGTGGGACACAATCCACCACGCGGGCCCAGTGCGGGTTGATAAAGTCAACGCCATGAGACGAGATAAATTTCATACTTTGGGATTTAAAACTTTAACTGAAATTGCGTATGGTTCAGTTTCCATTGCAACTAAAATTATTTTATGACGTTTAGCGATAATTTCTTCATTCATAAATCAACTTAGATATCTTGAGTTTAAAGTTGATAGTTGTATAATTTGCAATTTTATGTATTTATAGCTTCTCATGACGGTTACTTTAGATGTCACTTGTCTTAAATTTTTAGGGTTCCGTACCTCGAAAGGAAAAAAGGAACCCTTATAGGATCACTCGTGTGTCTGTCTGTCTGTCCGTCGGTCACAGCTGATTTGCCCCGAACCTACTCCACCGATTAAGTTGAAATTTGGTACACATATGAACTTCTGTGAACCAAACACGGACGTGTTACGTAAATAAATTAATTTTAAATAATTATGGAGGTCACTTTTGGGGGGCAAATTAGAAAATAAAATTAAAAAGTTTTTCCGACTGTACCGTGTGACATATCACATAAAAGGGCTTATTATATTTTAAGGAAGAATATTTTTTTATAATTATAAAATACATACTTTTGAAATTATTTAAGAAAATAGATGAAAAATTACCATTCCCCCCCTTATCTCCAAAACTACTGAGGCTAAAATTTTGATAAAAATACAGAAATCGTTCTTTACTTATAGATTACAGGAAACCTATATGGATTCTGTGATTATTTTTTTCTTGGGATAAATTTATCCCAACTACGGAACGTTTCATTGTGCGTGGTCCGATACGCACTTGGCCAGTTTTTTTTTGGTCTAGGACATGCCAGTTTCCTCACGATGTTTTCCTTCACCGATTTGAGAGCAGTGGTGATGAAATAATTTACACAAAGTAATGCACCTGTCTGGGTTCAAACCTACGACGTCCAACTCGTAAGTCGCAGACGTTTTCACTGGGCAACTACTGCTCTCTTGTTGTTGTCCGTCTGTCTGTCAGTAATTCTGCTATAAGTCTAAAAAGGTGTTTTGCAACCAGTCATACTAAAAGGTATCGTGTTACTTAATAACTGGGTTGTGGAGGTCGCTCCATGTAAAATCCTGGTATTCTGCTGCATTCGGTTTTAAGCCCGTTTGACCCCAACAAAGTTGGCTAAGCTAGGCAGATTGAAAAGTGTGATTGGCCACACTTTTCAATTATTGGCATCATGTTATTATTTATTTATTCTCAAGGCAACTACAACGGGTAACAATCACAGTATATCAGTGGGATCACAATATAGGTTTTGACCTGATTGTCACCCAAAGCGTAATCGCACAACATGACCAGCAACAACAATATTATTGATGACAACTAAAATAGTAAAAAGAAAATAACACAGTTCACAAAATTACAGCTACAAATTCTGTGCGTCTGCCCTCCGACCCACTACCAGCTTATGTAGGCAGGGAATGTGTAGGAGACCAAACACGCCAGGTAATATACATACATAATTGACACAAGTTACTTTATTTAAAGAAAACAGTATATAAAGCCTAATAAAGCGTATTAAGAGCAATCTAGTGCTGAACATCAGTCAGACTCCTCATCTCCTCATTCAAGCATTATCGTAAGTAGCGGAATAATATCACAACCACTAAGCTTTTTTTTTTGTGTGGGAAATTATCAAATAACTTCTCCCGCTCTGGGCGAAGCAGGAGGGCGTGTCAGACTTTTACTGACTAAAACCCACCCGTGTTCCTTCCGTTGCCTGTGTGCCAGGGCCATGAATCCCTGTCGGACAAACTCGCAACCCTGGCAGGCATTGGCCCTAACGGACCCCGTCAGTTGGTGCTGACATCTCTTTGAGGCACGCGTGGAACACAGCGCGCCGTCGACCCGGGCCTGGTCCTTATCGGACGGCGAGCTACCCATCGCTCACCGTCCGCAAGCCCGCGCCTACGGTGGCCGGAAATCGGCTTGCGACTCCCGACGCATTCAAAACTTTCCCGACTTATCAAAGCATTATTGTAAGTAGTGGAATAATATCACAATCAATAAGCTGGCATACAAATTAGTGATCGCAATATTTACCTACCTATTTTGTTATTACCGCCTTACGGGAGAGGAAGACGCTGCAGCCCACATATTGCTAAGGCCAAGGCGCCACCCATAGACCCAGCATAAACATAAAATAACATAGTTGGGAAAAGATTAGGCAGATTAAATGTTTATAGCTGGTGTATATACTTTTCTAGTTATTAAAACGATACTTTATGACTATAATGCGTCATTTTTATATTCTTGAACATCAAACAGTATCTCCATTGCCAGAGATCACTAGTCTCCAATGAATCATGTTAGATTAAAGTAAGTTTTATTGAAAGCTTATCTTTAAAAACAAGAGCATGTTCTATTTTTTGGAAAGCCTTGAACCATATTTATTATTGTTTTGTTTATCCAGGAAGAAATAAACTAAAGGGTTTATAGATTTCAGTCTGCCCAGCCTTTTTTTAACCATGTTGGGGTCGGCTTCTAGTCTTACTGGTTGTAGCTGAATACCAGTATCTTACATAGAGCTGTAGCGGTATCATTATCGCCTCATGCGAACAACGCGTCACACTGACGTCATGCAAAATCCTGCATCGCGCAAGCAGAGTTTACCGCGCGACTAACATATATATACAAAATCCCGACATCAACCGTCGGGCAGTTGCCCACAAGACACGACACCCGTCTGGTCGGAGGATCCTCCCTTTTCTATAGAGGATGAGTGAACTTTACACCCTGTTCCTCATACCTCTAAAGAGCGACTGCCTATCTGATCTCCACAACCCAGTTACTGGGTAACATGATCCCATTAGCAAGACCAAGGCTGGTTGTCAGACGTTTGTGCTTCTAACTACCCGTAACGACTGTCAAAGATAAAGAATGACTGCCGGGACCAACGGCTTAACGTGCTTTCTGAGGTACGGAGGGTCTCGTTAAGTAATGGATGGTGATGGTCACCCATCCATGAACCGATCGTGGCGAGCGTAGCGTTACCTCCGATCGACCCGTGCAGCTGTTAGCCACGATCGAGCCTCCGGTTTATAGATAAATACAAAAAATATAGAGGGTCAAATTAAATTAGCTAGCGAAACTCCGCAGACGTGATGGGTATCGATATCTAAACACGAAAAAATAAAAATGAAAAAGATTCGATGTTTTTTTTTCGGGTCATCGACCTCAGGTAGTGTTGTTACTAGAAGTATGAGTTGAGACAATCTGTTTATTTTTTATTATCGTGTTTAGCTATCGATACCCATCACCTCTGTGAAGTTTACACAAAAAAAAAGATTTTTTTAAACTGATATTTCAAGTGATTTGATGACCCCAAAAAAAATCATCAAATTAATTGTTTAGATATCGATACCCATCACGTCTGTGGAGTTTCGCTAGCTAATTTAATTTGATCCTGTATAAATAAAAAAAAAAAAAAAAAAGAGAAAGTCTTTAGAAATAAGCATCACCTTTGTACGTATTTTTCTGTTCCTTTTTTTTTTTTTCTTGTCTGTTTAAATGTGTGTACATAAACTGTTAAATAAATAAATAAATACTACAATAAATATAAATACTTGAGGGCGCGCGGCGCAGCAAGTGACGCCGTCTATTTTTGTTACGAAGTTACTGGAATCACTGAAAAGGTCGGATAAGAGTGGCACTGGCTGGTGACAGTCACTGTAGCAGAGCGTCGCATGATCGATGGTTGCGTGGCGGCTGTCTTCTGATGACAGAAGAAGATGTAAAGGGAGCCGTTGTCGTACCACGTACACGACGGACTGCTATATTCCGGCACAATCCTGGTGATGTTGAAGCTGCTGAACCTACTAATACGATGATCACTTCTGGAAAAGGCTCTCCTGCGCCGTTATACTTAACAACATGTTTACGTACACCCAGATTATTCAAATTGGTGAAGCAGTAGCCGATTTCTTTATCAGAAAACGAATCGTTATCATGCCAATGATAAGTTTGTATTGGTTATAGGAGTTTTTATTACAATAGTAAGCTCAAAGATACAAATTATGTCTAGATAGAACGTCAAAACTGTGAACTGGTCGAAAATAATTGCGTCCAACTGTTGGCCGCAAAAATAATGACAGCACAATGACGTGGCGCGAGTGTAAGACGTAGCTGTCACGCACACCAACATAACAATATTGGCCTGTTTGTTTTAGTTATTTTGCAGCGTGACACTCTACCTAGGCATATAAATAATCAAAGAGTAAGCTATTTTTTCCAAAGAAGAGACTAAGTTGAAGACAAGGAAGTTTGGCAATAATTTCATCTTCACATGTACCCTTTTTTTTGGGTTGGAAAGTGTTCGGAAATATGTACCTCATTAACGGCATAATAATTATGTAAATGTCTATTAACTGCTTCCAAATTACGATAGTTTTTTTTTACATACTTCCTTTGACATAATCTTTTCATTCTTTTATCTACGACTAATATTATAAAGACGAATGAATTTTTTGTTTGTTTTTATGTTTGTAACGAATAGGCTCCGAAACTACTGAACCGATTTAAAAAAATCTTTCACCAGTAGATAGCTACATTATTACGAAATAACATAGGCTATAATTATTTTTTTTTTAAATAGGGATCCGTAAGACAATTGCAATATTGTAACCCAAGGTAGAAAACCAAAAATTGTTTTTGGTGTGCGCTGAAAGAACAAAATAATGTACTACAGGTTTATAGGTCTTATTAATGTCTCGCCCTCCACGCGGGCAAAAGCTAGTAACATTATACGAGTATACCTACAATTTTAATTTCAACAAGGTTTTTATCTTTATTATTTTAATAATATTTTATGTATTTAGATTTCTTTTGAATTGAATGTAAGAATGCTTAATAGACTGTAGATTTGTAGACCAATTTCTATTTTGTTAAGTACCTGGTACTTTTGACGGGCCTACACTGTTCGCCCATACCTATTAACACTGTAATTTGAAAACATTGTAAAAGCCAATTATTTTTAAAAGAGTAACCGTGGAGTTTTTGCCAGCTCTCCTCCATAGGAAACGACTAATTGGAACCGTGCACCTAGTTTCTGATGTTTCATAAGTGCCCATGTAGGTTTATGTGAAATAATATATTTTGATTTTGAATGAATGTGAAGTATATATGGATATAAAGTTCTACTGTGCAAAGTTATGGATTTACTAATGTCAATAATATGGCACAATTTTGTATACGGTATGAAAAGTTTTTGGGCAAAATTGAAGCCACTTAAGACTTTCTAACTGCGTAGGTATCTAAGTCAGGCAAAGCTTTGGAAATCCTATCTAGGGGTAGTCTCTATATCAGGTAGGCTTTTTTTGTTAGCTATAGTTTGGTCTGTACATAAATAATTACAGCTAGACGGGTCGATTTAAAGTTAAGCTACGCTTGGTGAGGTCGGTTTGTGGATGGGAGACTATGCATTACATTATACCCCTCCGTATCTCGCTACACGTTAAGCCGTTGGTCCCGGCTGTCATTCGTACATCTTTGTCAGTCGTTGCGGGTAGTCAGAAGGCGAAAAGTCTGACAACCAGTCTTACCAAGGGGTATCGTGATATCCAGTAACTGGGTTGTGGAGGTCAGATAGGCAGTCGCTACATGTAAAATACTATTTAGCTGCATTGGGTTAGACTGGACTCTAACCCCAAGGTAGTGGTTGTTTTTAAACATATTGGTAACTCCAACATGGAAAACGCGATTAGGTAGGTAGGTACCTACAAGTTATTGTGGTTAATTTTCATGAACGTTTATCTTATGCTGACAGAAATCGATTTACTTAAGGCGACGATAACCGACTTTTAATGATTTTATACTGAAGATCACGTCTAAACGAGTATTGTTAATGAGTTGAAAAAAATATATGTTAAATTAGAGCTTTTTTTCAATAATTTCATATGTGAATATTTTAGATTATGTTTATATTACATAGTGAAATTAATTTGTAAAGTTATGTCTAACGCGAATAAAAAACTGAGAATGGCGCAAAATCTACCAAGCGTATTTTTCCGAAACTTTCCCCAATTTAAAGATAATTTAATGATTGATCTTTTATTATACGCGTTTTATTAAAATACCTTTTTTGTGTATAATATATTAATAATGCGTCAAATTGGGGCAGCGCTCCTTGATGGACGAGTCCTATTACTGGCTGAACGTACAACGTGTTGCGTGAGCTCAGTACAGAACACGCAAAATAACTACTCAAGGTCACTGGCATATATCTCCGTCTTAAGTATTCGATTATAGGTTCAATTTCAAACTAATATTATTACTCTCGACCACAGCTCACGAGCTAACAGTAAGCTACGTTTAGAGAGGATGGAAGTGTTTGAGTTTTTCATCAAATTATCACAAAATATGTAAGTACTTGAAGTAAATACAAGTGGAAAACTAATTAAATACGTTTAAGACAACAGGTAAACCGCTGTCTCTGTCAGATTGCATACAAAAGAAAGACATGCGCGATGACACAATGTATGGCGTAAAAATGCAACTAAAATGAGATATTAACTAATTAATAAAAATAAATCCATCATCGGATGCAGTTTGGCATTTGCAATTATATACTTTAACCTTTTAATTATAACTGTTAACGAAGGGATAAACTGCTTTTAAAAATAATTAAGAATTGTCTTTGAAGATTTTTTTGATCTATTTAATTATGTTTTGAGTTCCATCACCGTATGCACAAAAAACTTGAAAATATTATACTGTTTTTGTTTTGGAAAAATTATTTACGGTTTAAGAGATTACACTGCTTTAAAAAACCACATTTTTGACCATTTTCAGAAATCACACACAAAGTGATACATTACACTTTTATTAAACACGTTGGGCAGTGCTAAGAGGATCCTAATAACACTGCCCAACCTGTAGATCGAATTCAGAAGTCGCATTTACCTCTACACCAACGAAACAATCCATACTAATTTAACACTGTACTAATTGTCTTTAACACGTAAATTTATACCATTTCGTGACAATAGGCTTCTGTCAACCCCCATGGGACAAGGCAATGGCGTGAATTAATGGGGCTTGCCTATCGACATCGTTATTCGGTTAAATCGGGGACAATAGATTTATTTTATTTTATATTTATTACGTGCTAATGTATTGTTACTCGTATGGCGTAATATTTGAGGAGATAGGCCGATAGGCAATCACCATGAGACTTCATGTACAATACTGGTGTTCAGCTGCATCTGGTAAAACTGGAAACAGACTCCAACATGGTTGGGAAAGGCTAGGAAATGATGATGACAATAGTGCATCTTAAGTAATCCTAACTAATGTTATAAATAAAAAGTTTTATTGCAGAAACTTGTACAACTTTTACAGTAAATCTAACATAGGGACCTCCTTTTAAGACTGAGATATATGCCAGTGACCTTGAGTGGTTAGCTTGCGTGTTCTGTACAGAGCTCACGCAACGCATCGTACGTTCAGCCAGTAATAGGTCTCGCCCATCAAGGAGCGCTGTCCCCAATTTGACGCATTATTAATTTATTATACACAAAACAAAAGGTATTTTAATAAAACGCGTATATTTAAAGATCAATAATTAAATTATCTCTAAATTGGTGAAGTTTTCAGAAAAATACGCTTGGTAGAATTTGCGTAATTCCCAATTTCTGAAAATCTGTGCTATTTAGAGACATCGTTTTATTTTTCCTGTAATCTTTACATAAACTTCTATCACATAGAATAATTTCAGATTTTTATCTATGCAAACTTCGGAGATAAGGAGGAACGGTATTTTTTTTTACATTTTTCATCAAAAGTCGGAAACTACGCTGCCTAAAAAAAATAAAAAAAATGTATAAGTATGTGCAAACAGCGTTCTTTCATATGATACCCCACATGTCCTAGTAGCCCTACTTCAAATTTTTAAGACCCCCTTTCAGTCTCTTTTGCAAAAAAGATATATTTTTTAAATTTCTTTCTTATTTGCAAAATAGTTGGGCAAACGTTATCTAAAACTATTCTAAATTTCAAGTTGATAGCATTAGCAGTTCTTGAGATATCCAAGTGTGACATACAGAGAGACAGACAGACTTAGTCTCACCATAAGGGTTCCTTTTTACCATTTTTTGTTTGTTTGATACGCTTTCATGCTAAAACGGTTGAACGGATTTGGGTGAAAGAAGAATGGCAGGACTCCATGTAATCTAGGTGTGGCACTTAGACTTCGCGTACATTCGCACAATTACTCTCAAAATATAGATCTTGGTCAAACTAAGAAAAAAGGTAATCTTAGCATACTTTTTAGGGTTCCGTACCAAAATGATAAAAAGGAACCCTTAAGGTGAGACTAAGTCTGTCTGTCTGTCTGTCACATCTGGATATCTCAAGAACTGCTAATGCTACCAACTTGAAATTTAGAATAGTTTTAGATAACGTTTGTCCAACTATTTTGCAAGCAAGAAAGAAATTTAAAAAAATATATTTTTTTGCAAAAGGGACCGAAAGGGGGTCTTAAAAATTTAAAGTGGGGCTACTAGGGCATGTGGGGTATCATATGAAAGAACGTTGTTTGCACATTCTTAAAAATATTTTTATTTTTTAGGCAGCATAGTTTCCGACTTGTAATGTAAAATGTAAAAAGAAATACCGTTCCCCCCCCCCTTATCTCCGAAGTTTGCAGAGATAAAAATCTGAAATTATTCTATATGATAGAAGCTTATGTAAAGATTATAGGAAAAATAAAACATGTCTCTCAATAGCACAGTTTTTCAGAAATCATCAACATCATATATTCGTACGGAACCCTCGGTGCGCGAGTCCGACTCGCTCTTGACCGGTTTTTAATTTTGGGTTTCTTAGAGCAGGGTCACGGGGTCTGTATAAACGGAGCCCGTTTATACAGACCCCGTGACAGTAAACCAAAGAGTATAATATGTAGTAAAGAGTATAATTATATGACATTTGTAGATCATAATTTTCATAATTTCAGCCGAAAGACGTCCACTGCTAGACATATCCAGCAGTGGACGTCTTTCGGCTGAAATTATGGCCTCCTCAAAGGGTTTTGCCATAATCGCCACGCTTGGCAGGCGGGTTGGCGATTGCAGTATGGTGTTAAAATACATAGAGACCGCTGCTGCCCATTCTCTAGTAAGTCCTTTAGTCGCCTTTTCGTCCGGCAACACACAGACGCATTCCTTCACTTATGTTTTTTCTATGTATATCCCAGCTGTAAGTTTTCCGCAGAAATACAATATAATGAAACTAAATGACCCAACAGACGTTCTGTACAAGTTTCAATAATTATAAAACATGTTCAGCTTTTCCCGGATTTGAAAATTTTCCAGGAAACTTTTCCAAGTTTCCTTTCGAACTCAAACGATGGCAGAAATTAATAGTTCCATTTATGACTAATGAAGCGAAAAGCAGTACTAGTAGCTGACTTTGCGTATAAAGCCAGGGTACACCACATGGCACATGGGTAGAAGACCCTAGACCATGACCTGGACATGGACACGGCGTCCACTGGCATTAGGACAAAGGATACTTTTATTCCGGTATTCTTTGGAATCGAAACTTATGTGGGTGAACCCGCGGGGCATAGTTAGTAATATTATAAATTCGAAAATGATATTGTTTGCTACGATTTCTCGCTAAAACGGATGAACAGATTTGGATGAACACATGGACCGACATGGGATCTGAACCGAACCTATTGGACTTCATGCTCAGTTGCTTCATGCCGAGTTTGTGACCTCAAATTTTAAATAATAGTAGATTGTTGCATCGAGCGCAAAGCGAGTTATTAATACACTCGTGCATTAATTACTCACTTTAGCAAGGTGCGTAATCTCCTTTCTTTCAACTACCAATCTACCTACCGTGATAAAATATACCTACTCAAAATAAAAACTCAAGTTAATGAAAACAAAGTTTAATTCATCTTCGCCTCAAACTTTTGAAACTTACAATTATTAAATGTGCAGTTATTAAAAGTGAAATTTGCACTTTTACTTGGAACATTTCAAAATAAAAAACAGTGCATTAATGAAAAACTGTGCAACAATGAGATTTCATATAACATTTCTGCACTGTTTTGGTTCTAAGCAAAAAATACGTCCTTCTGGTTTTGTAGCGATTCATGATAACATTACTACGTAGTTCAAATAAAAAATAATTAATCATAGTTACTAATACAAAAACAATGACAAAACACTAATTAATAACTCACAAGGTAGCGACTCCATTAAGACCACACCCATCAGTCTTAGACCTGGCAGTGGAGTTGATGCATTTCCTTTTTAATTATCATCACAGCACTTAACGCACAGACAGCTGTGTATATAATGATAGGTAGGTAGATGTACCTAGCTGTTGTGAGGAGTCTTTGAAATTATGTGTATTTAGTAAATAATAATAATAATAAAACATTTATTGCAGGCTACAATGGTCCATAAACATATACCTTATAAACTAACATATATAAAGTCTCAAAAATAAAGTCTAAAGACTCTTAAATAAAGTCGTAAAACTCGTGTTAATAAATATAGCTTAAAACTATGTTAGTGGGGCTTCACTTCACTAGCTTGTTCTTGTGCTGTCCTGTGGCACTTGTCCGCGGAAGCGACGAAACACCACGTCCTGCGGCCAAAAGTCTTCTTCCATGACGACGGACAGAAAACAATTCGGTACTCGCACCACAAACGCCTTGAAGTTGACGTTGCGGTGCGACTCCAGTAACTGTACCCTTGGCGTGTACCTCATCTTCTGGCGCACGTACTCCACGATGTCCTCCGCCTTAGTGGTGTAGTGTAGGCGGGAGATGTACACCGGTGTGTTCGGCTTAGCAGCACGCAAGCTCATTTCGGGCTCCTTAGGAGCTTTGCCGCAGCGGTTATTTTTTGTTCAGCACTTCCTCCTTTGCACTGTCACGAAACCTTCATCATCAGCCCTATTCGGTGCCTTTTTTGGGATAAGCTTCTTACTTGGAGCACCTGGGGCACTCGCAGTGACGCCAGCGAAATCCTTTTGCAAGGGTTTCGCCAGGGCTGCGGACACTGGCAGCGGGACGGGGTGAGGGGCTCGCGCGGCGCTGCATAAGAGAGCTGCGTGGACAAGACGGACGATAGCTGAAGCCCAGTGTGTGATTTTTATTTTTTTTGATATGGTTTGTTAAATAATAGGAAAAAAACAATACCAACTGGGTTTTTACGAAATATAGGTTTTTAAACATTATTTTTCTGCTATATTTTGTATCGAAGTTGAAAAAAGTGCTTAATCCACATACTAGTAGACCATAATTTTAATGATGTTGATGATATTTTTTAATGTTCAAAATCAAAAGTAGTGTCTTTTAAAAAGATGATCAAACATCAGTCCCGCGTAACTTTTCGGAAAAGGAGAATGCCGACAAATATAGGGCGCCCTGTACCAAATAAAAAGTCCGCTGTCACAACCAAACCCAGTGTATTTGGAGGAGAATTCAATGTTCTGCCTATATTGTTAACTGTTTTTTACATGGATCTCCGCAATTTGTATTTATTTGCCATTTACCTACTTAATATTTTGAGGTTAGTTTCGTAAAAATTACTGATCCGAAATGGTGAAGTTAATGCGTTAGTTAGTTAATGCGGTAATACTAACAGGCGTCGGAGCAATCCATGATCTTAAAACACGAATCATAGCCACGGATATATTTTCTGTGTTATGTACTCTAAATTTTTCTTACAATACCAGTGAACAGTTTACACATCGGCGACGATGACGTGCTGGCCAATGTCTTACCCTAGATGGGGACATCGCTAAGGATTATCACACAAACACTACGTTCAGAAAAAGCACTTGAACGCCCGTTCTCGTTATTTTAATTATAATCGAATAGTTCATAGGAAACCTTCGATCAATATTTGAAACCAACATTGACCAACCATTGAAAAAAAATATTATAATTTATTGTAGGGGACATCGATATTAATTTAATAATCAAGAATTCAGAAATATCTCAACAACGCAATAACAGATTAAACTATTTAAACATGTTAGCGGCACATGGCCTATTACCAGGACACTCTCTACCTACCAGAGAACAAAGCTGTTTGGACCATGCCCTTATAAAAATTGATAAAACTCTAAGCTCGGCTTTTGTGGGTGTGCCAAAACTAAAACTGTGATTGACTTTGATAATGCCTACTCTTACTTGATAAGTACTGACATATTATTTTTTAATACGTATAATGACCCTGAGATCATAGCTTATAAATTTATAGATGTAATAAAAACTACACTACTATTAAATACTACAACTAAGTCAGTCCCAAATAGTATGCGGGTTATCAAGCCTTGGATGACTGCTGGTGTACTTCGTTGCATTAATCTCCGTAACAAAATGCAAGTGCAAGCTAAGAAAGATTCCTATAACGTAACACTTCAAATCACTTTCAGACGTTTTCGTAACTTTTGTACAAACTTAATAAAGAAGCTAAAAAGAAAATCACAAAGAGAACAAATAACTATGTCAATAAACAATCCAAAACAGCTCTGGCTAAAACCCCTAAATCAGCCAATTATAATCTTCTTAAAATCACACCACACCCTCTCGATTCCTTAAACCGTATTAATCAGTTTTTCGTTACAATTGGTAAAACATTAGCGGAAGAGATTATGCAAAAATCTAATCTCTCTAATCATAACTCTTCATACCTAAGGAGTGAACAGCATACTACATCATTCGTACTGCTTGACACTGACCCGCAGGAAGTGGATGGTATACTCATGGGTCTCGATTCTGAAAGCTCACCTGGCTGGGATGGTATTCCGACAAAATTTTTGAAAATTTCTAGGGACTTCATGGTCCCTTTAATAAGCCAACTGGCTAACCTGTGCTTTAGAACCGGTATATTTCCAGCTGCGTTTAAGCGATCTATGGTTACGCCTGTGCACAAGGGGGGGGGGGGGACCAGAACGATGTCAATAACTACCGCCCTATATCGGTTATATCATGCATCGCAAAAATCTTAGAAAAATTGCTAAATAACAGACTAATTAGTTACCTTAATAAACACAATATATTATCTACCTCACAATATGGGTTCAGAAGAGGTCTATCTACACAAGACGCTGTTAAGGCATTAACTGGTGATATAGTATATAATGTAGATAAGGGACTGAAATGTCTTACAGTATTTTTGGACCTAAAAAAGGCATTTGACACCGTTTATGTCCCCATCCTTCTGCACAGACTTGAAACAATCGGCATAAGAGGTATAGCTCTCTCAATTTTTGGTAGTTACCTATCTAACCGAAAACAGCAGGTTAGGGTTGGAAACTTAACTAGTGATGAAAAAACTGTATGTTTTGGAGTACCACAGGGAAGTGTGCTTGCCCCGTTGTTCCTGATTTATATAAATGAGTTGTGTAATATTGAGACCAGTGGCGGACGAGTATTTTCATATGCAGATGACACACCAGTCGTTTTCACCGGTGACTCTTGGGCTACCGTGCGTGCTGCTGCTGAACGTGGATTAGCGGTACTAGCAAGTTGGTTAAATGCTAATCTTTTAACCCTAAACGTATCTAAATCGAACTTCATCTGCTTTACTCCAAATCAGAGGACACAGCCAGGTGCTGATTTTGGGATCGTGCTCCATGAGTGTGCAAACGCCCATTATCCTTGCAATTGTCAAAGTATACAGCAAGTTAGGTTCACTAAATATCTTGGTATAACAGTCGACCAAAGATTGTGCTGGCACACCTATATCGAAAACACCATGGCCAGGGTCAGAAAACTTATATGGATATTTAAAATGTTGCGGCATGTGATGCCACCGTTGCTACTTAATAAAATATATACTGCTCTGGCACAATCGGTCATCACATACTGTATACCAATCTGGGGAGGGGCCACCAAGACCAAATTTCTAGACCTAGAAAGGGCTCAAAGGTCTCTCATCAAAGTTATGTATTTTAAACCCTTTCGATATTCTACAGACAATCACTACAAGATTAGTAATCTGCTCACTGTTAGGAAATTATACATATTGAACATAACCATACATCTGCACAAGACCCTCTCATTTGATTCATCAAATCTCGATAAACGACGTAAAGATATTGTGGCCCATTCCTCTCGGGTCCGTACGGTTTTCGCTAGGCGTCAGTATAATACTCAATCAACTTATATTTATAATAAATTGAATCTCAAATTGAATATTTACCCCATGTTGCGATACGAACTTAAAAATGCTTTGACGGAATGGTTAAAATCACAAACGTATGATGAAATCGAACTTATATTAACCAGAATATGCTAATGGAGAACCTGTACCCACTCATAACATACGTACACCTCAGATACTCTATCATTAACACATTAACATATTCACACACACATATACCTACTCAAACCCACACACCCCACACATTCACCCCTCACACACAACATACACACACACAAACACTACACATACCTGAACATGCTACAACATTTTTTGTGACATCATAGAACATAAGCATTTTGTTTTCTTTTTGAATCATGTCTCAACATTGTAAATAGTAACCCATGGGAAGTTGCAATGTAACCCCATCACAAGTATCCTTATAACTTACCGGGGCTGCCTCAATTTTGTGCTGTGGAACAATTGTATGAGAAACAATAAAAACTTTTTATTTATTTTTTTATTGAAAGATTGAAAGTAACGTCATTCGTGACGGCGGCAAAAAACTACAAATAATAATTTAAATAAGCCAAAAAAACAAATGCAATACGTCACAATAAACACGACATTTCCTTTTTTGAATCGGGCCTCTTTTTATTAAATAAGGTATTCCAAAATAATAATTTAAATTACTATGACGCAACGCGTGACCTAAATAAAGATTTTATTTTTATCACACATATCATACAATACTTAATATCACGTATTCTAAAAAGCAAATCGGTACGATACATAATTATCTTCTTCATAATGTTTGCTGGCAGGTACATAAATATTGTTTTTTTTTACGTAGTGATACCTACGTAGTACTATTACTTATTCTGTAGTATTCTGTGGTAGTACCATCATTCGGAAATGAAGTGCAATGGCAGTGACATATACGTGGAAAATACGTACAAAGTAAAAAAAATACTTTTATTTTTGATCTCCGAAATCCGGGAATCTTTTTCATAACAAAAACGTAAATCTGATTTAAAAAATAGTAGTAATTTTATGAACTAAATTTGGTTGTGACACGCTCCCCCGCAAGTTAGTACTGCACAACGTCATTCTCCTTTGTTGCGAATATTAGTGATTTTCCATCAATACTTAATTTATTTGAATAACACATGCAAACAAAGAACTCGACTTTGCAAATCACAAATAACTTTGTTTAAATTGTTTTGCCCTTTCTCACAACCAATGAACAAAATTGATCAAAATCAAGCGATTTCGTGCACGGCCCCTTAACATTATCTAAAGCGTGTTTGTATTTTTCCCCATTTAATTGATTTCTCATATTCCTTGGCAGTTTGGCACGTTATTACCAATACCTATTAAATATGAAAGCATCATCAGTTCTACGAAACGTTTGGGTATCTATGATTGTTTACATTATATAATGTGTTTGAAACTGCGTAGATATTAATGATTTTTCTTTGTTTTTCGTTTTCAATCCGATGAAATACAGATATGGTTGGAAATATTTAAAACCTGCAAGACGTCAACATCCAATTCATCGTTACCATCAATGATATTATAAGCCAGCCACCAATTTACCTTAATGGTATGGTATACCATTAGAGAGGGCGTGCAAATTTAAATATCTTGGCCACATACTTACCCCTGATCTCAAGGACGATGACGACGTTGACCGGGCGCGGAGGGCCTTGTCGGTTAGAGCGAACATGCTGGATCGCAGGTTTGCTCGTTGTTCAGTAAGCGTTAAAATTACTTTTTTCAGAGCCTACCCCACTAGGTTTTACATGAGTTGCGTGTGGGCTAGATATACTTACTCAAAAGTCGTACAATGCCCTCCGCGTGCATACAAGCATACAACAACGCGTTCAGGGTGCTGTTGACGCAGCCCCGCGACTGCAGCGCATCAGGGTTGTTCGCGGACGCACATGTGGATTGTTTCTTTGCCACGATGCGTAAGCGCTGTGCGTCCCTGATGCGTGGGGTGTGGGGCAGCAACAACAGCATCCTGTCTCTAATTTCGAGCAGGCTGGACTGTCCGTACGTGAATCGCTGCTGCGCCATTTCCCATGGAATGGTGTGGCCGCGGTGAAGCGTCGGATAGTGCTGCCGCTGTCAATAGTAAGTATACTTTTATATGTGAATAAAATTATCTTAATTACTAACGCAGGATAAGTTTTTCACTAACAAATGAGTCTGTTTACTTGAAAAATAAATAAATTTATTTGGATTGTTATATAAAAAGATAATTTACGTACTCAACATTCGATCTTCAAAAACGGCACCATGTCGCAATAAGATGACACGGGGAACTAGGACGGCATGTCGTAATTGTCGGGAGCGAAAAAGAGACAAGACGAAGAAAATGTCTATCTACCACTTTTTACTTACGAGTATACCTAATATCATTGGTTACCAAAATATGATTATACGAACAGACTCAACAGCCGTTGTCCTGCTGTCCAACAATTTGAATGACAAATTCTAAAATCCCATAGAAAAAAAACATTCAGTATTTCTAGAGTTTCAACATTTTCGAGGAAACTTTTCCAGTTTGTAACATTTTAAACCAAAAATTAGTCAAATCGGCCCAGCCGAAGAGATGCGCTTACCTGAAACAGCATTTTCATGTTTAGGGTTTCGTAGAGAACAAGGAACCCAAACCGCCTTATTACAAAACAAGATTTATATTTTGACATGGCTTAAACCATTGAGCCAGTTTTTGTAATAAGAACGTAACAGTGATTGAAATTCCATTCTTTATACAAAACTGAAAACTTAGTTCTGTACTAAGTTGTCAGTTTTGTGTTTAGGAACTTTACTATAGTGGAATAAAGTTCGAAATTCAATAATGGCTCCATGTTTTAAACCTGGGTCTGAAGATAAACCTTGTTTTGTAATAAGGGGGTTATAGTTTCGCCATGTCCGTCGGTCTGTCTGTCCCCCCCGGCTTAGCTCAGAGACGCTTAGTACTAGAAAGCTGTAATTTGGCATAATCACAGGGAAATAGGATATAGGAGGATAGGGATTTCATGAATTCACGGTAGATGTCGAATATTCTTGTTTATTTACGTCTTCTTGCTAAAAATGTTTAATGATATGACAAAATGCTAGTATATAATGTCAGTGATAAAAACGAAATCTAGTAAAATGAGAAAAGTGTTGATGGATAAACTAATAAAACAAAATTAGTACAACATTAGTTTTTGTTTATACTAAACCTCTTAAGGGGTCATTGTACTCATCATTATGAACAACTTTTACTATGGGACCAACCTTGAAATCGCGAAAAAAAAATCAGCTGTTCCCTACATTCTGACGAGTTCAGCGAACTCAAATGTAGGGAACAGCTGATTTTTTTTTCGCGATTTCAAGGTTGGTCCCATAGTAAAAGTTGTTCATAATGATGAGTACAATGACCCCTTAAGAGGTTTAGTATAAACAAAAACTAATGTTGTATAAGTAAAAACTAATAAAATAAAATTAGTAGTAAAGTATTTTGTCATATCTCTAAAAAGGCATAGCTTAACCTTCAATCGACCCATGCGGCTGTTATCATTTAGCCACGAGCCCCTCTTAATATATCAAACTAAACAATCCATTACGCTCCTTTAGGCTCCACAGTCGGGTAAATACAGTCACTTAACGAGATATATCGACTAGAAACACACCCAAAATACACTTGTTTATACAATATTTGTATATCATTGTGTTCTGTCCATCTACTTGTTGACACTGGCTACCAACTTAGTGAGTTCAAGTTACCTACACCTTTTAGTGAGCTTTGAACTTCCGAACAAGTTAGTTCAGTTAACTGTCGTGTAACTATAAGCTGAGCTTTTTTTGAGCATCAGTTTTTCTTGACAATTTTTTTTTATCATTATCAGATTGAGCTGAATGTAGTGACGTACTCATTGGCTGTTCAAATTCGGTTTACAAAGTGATTAATTTTACATCAGTTTTTATTGACAATCTTTCTGTATCATCAGTCTGAGTTGAGCTTAGTGATGTTTTCATTGGTTGTCTACATAAAGTGATTGATAATGGAAGTACATGTTCAGGAGTGGACGTGTAAGCGCTGTAGAGTATGTATTTTTAACACCGTTTTTTATTACATCTCCTATGTTAAGTTTTGAACATGATTATTGTTTTCTGATCTGATCTGTTTCTGTGACTGCTTGTTTGATTGTCTTGTTGTCAAGACACAAGATCAGGCAAAAAGATACATTATTATTACCATGCGGAAATCTTGTAGGTACTCAATACTCAATAAATAATGTTGCTTCCACATGTGAACTTAGGTAGGTTGTACAGAATAGAGGTAGTTGTAGAGAAGAGAGGAAGAGGGTTTTTTTTATTTGACTACATAGTAGTCAAATATATTGTAATTATTTTAGAAAACATGTAATTTAACATGATTATAATGATGGTGTGTTTTTTTTTTTTTTTTTTTTTTCTCTTCTCATCATCGTCTGGGGAAATAAGAGGTTATGTCGGCTGACTGCCTTTACATTTGAGTATTGCCAGTCCAAAGCTATTTTAATGTAGCCCAGTAACAGTAGGTACTAGGAATTTTTGTTAAAACATTATATTCACTTTTTTATTTTGTTTTTGTATTTTTGTTCCACGAGCTGTGTCCAAATAAGCTAAGTCCAGCAGCATTGGAGATAAGCAACAAACAGAAAGAGACCAAAATTGAAAAAAATATGTTTTAGTTATCTATATATATAAAAGAGAAGTCCACTCCAGTGAGTGGACTTCCAGTAGTTTCCGAGATCGAACGAAATCTCGGAAACTACTGGGCCGTGAGGTCTAAAATTTGGCAAATTTTTTATTAGTTGTTATACCGGCAACAGAAATACATCATCTGTGAAAATTTCAACTGTCTAACTATCACGGTTCATGAGATACAGCCTGGTGACAGACGGACAAACGGTGGAGCCTTAGTAATAGGGTTCCCGTTTTACCCATTGGGTACGGAACCCTAAAAATATCTTTTGACCCCTCACGCTGGCAAAATTGAAGAATCACCGACCGTCACCGACTCAGCGGTAAATGTGCAGTTGAATTCACAATCCCAGTCCCAATTCACTGCTATTGATTTTGTCGAGAAGTCGCTTGCCTATAGTGAGCAAACGGAATGCGAGTCATTTTTTTAAGTATATTTCTAAACCGTTGCTTCATCTACTTATATTAATACATTATAGTTTGTGAGGTTGTAGGGGTAATCTCTGGATCTACTGAACCGATTTTGAAAAATCTTTTACCCATTGAAAGCCACGTTATTATTTTGTGAGTGTCATAACATAAGGCCATAATTTAATCCGAAAAATGAAAAGACGGTAAAATGTTTACCGCCCAACGAAGTGGGCACGGGTCAGCTAGTCTATATATATAAAAGAGAAGTCCACTCACTGACCACTCATCACGAAATCTCGGAAACTACTGGGCCGTGAGGTCTAAAATTTGGCACAAGCACTATATGGGGTGCAGGCGCGCACTAAGAAAGGATTTTTATAAATTCGCACCTTAAGCGGTTGAAAACGGGTGTCAAAGTTTGTATGAAACTCCTATGTTTTTAAAGTTAGAGATATGAATGTTGGCCTGATTGTTCCTTTCGACTTCTAGGTGCTCAATAAGAAAGGATTTTACGAAATTCGGCGCTTAAGGGTGAAAATAAGGGTTTTTAATGTTTGTATGAAAAATGTACCAAATGCAGTTAAGATCCAAATTGAATCTTACGGCAACAAGTTATTGCATATTTTACATTGAAATTAGAATTCGGAGGCCGATAAAGATCTAAATTGAATTTTACGAAAACGCGTTAATGCATATTTTACATTGAAATAAGAATTTTTGGAAGTTTCTTGAGGTTTATATTTAGTTTTTTTTCTAGGTGGCCAGTATGTTTCAGTGCAGGCGTGATAACGTTCTAAAGTTTTTATGCCAGTTCTAGGTGGCCAGTATTTTTCAGTATGCAGGCATCTGCTAAAAGATAATGAAATGAGGTTCTAATTGGTATTCAGGTAATTTGAACGTTACATTTATAGCATTTAAGTCGAGAATGCCAAGGGGAAAACTTCACAATGTTTAACCTTAATCGCGGCTTGCAAGCCGATCGTATCAAAAAACGAAGTCATGTATCAATCACAGAATACAAACCTAAGCGATACACGTTCAAGCTATAGTTACCGAAATTTCTGTTCTGCGATATTTTGTTATTACTTACTACTAATTTGCTTTGAAATATTTTTCATCGTCGTTGTTTGGTTTTCGTTTTGGTTTGTTTCGCTTCCTAATTTTAAATTGGAGGATAATAAATGTGTTTTTACCTATTGCCGGGTTGGAATTTTGTTATTTCTATTTCTTTGCGAATTACTTATTGTGTAGGTATTTCACACTGTGGTATTACTATAAAAGTTTTTAGTATGAGTCGCTCTTACTAGAAAAAGTGTCCTTGAATACCTACGTTCGTATTTTAATTTTATTGCTTAGTATCTTTGGTTTAGGCTGGTGTTGTAAGGGTTGGAAAAAGGCGGGAGAACTATTCCCATTTTAAATGGATGTCAGCACCAACTGACGGGGTCCGAAAGGGCCAATGCCTGCCAGGGTTATGAGCCTGTCCGAAAGGGATATCGTGGCCCTGGCACACACAGGCATTTGAAGGAACACGGGTGGGTTTTAGTCAGTAAAAGTCTGACACGCATCAAAATGACCTTCATTGAAATTTCCTGGGAATCAGATTATTTTTACTCCCTGTTGTGCGTCCCCAAAACCAGCAATAAAAATACCATCTTGAAACACCTGGAACTCAAATGGGAATAGTTCTCCCGCTGCCATGAGTTCACAGGTGGTTCCGTAGGTGCCATTACAAGACATTTCAGCGACGTATTCACGCTTTGAACCATAAACAGCTCCTCCTGACCGATCCTGGGTGAAAGGTTGGAATATTTCCCAGTTTTTAGACACGTGGCGCACAATGCTGTCTCGAATTTGAGAACACAATGACATGGCCACGTTACTGTTCACCAAATAGGAGAGAGATGAAAATAAGCATGCGCCATCGCCAGGGATATTTACTATTTGGCAAAGAATTTGCATGCCACAATTGTGGCAATAAGTCCCCTCTATGAGGAGTGGCTAGAGAGGCGCCACGGCTTCCTCACCTTCCGCCTGACGCACGTCCTCACCGGACACGTTTCAGGAGGTTCCTATTCAGAATAAAGCGGGAGGAAACGCCCGGGTGTCACCACTGTGTGGATTGCCCGGAGGACACGGTGGATCATACGGTTGAGGTCTGCCCTGCTTGGGCGGAGCACCGCCATGTCCTCACGGAGGCGATCGGCGGCGGCGATCTCTCGCATCTGGCCCTGGTTCAGGCCATGGTTCGGAGCGAGAGTGCACGAGAGGCCGTAACCTCCTTCTGCAAAGCAGTAATGCATGCGAAGGAGGAGGCGGAACGCGTGAGGGTGAGGCAGGGTTCGCGCCCTCACGCCCTTAGTCACCGCAGGAGACGCCCCGGGCGTCGAGAATCGCAGGCCGATTGCCGGCCACCGTGGGCGCGGGCTTGCGGACGGTGAGCGATGGGTAGCTCGCCGTCCGATAAGGACCAGGCCCGGGTCAACGGCGCGTTGTGTTTCACGCGCGCCTCAAAGAGATGTCAGCACCAATTGACGGGGTCCGAAAGGGCTGCTGGCTGATGCTGAGTGCAAGCCTTTTTGTCACAGTCATGACGTGCAGTTGCCGACTATTTGTTATTTTTGTGCTCGTGATTATAATGTAGATAGGTTTTTTTTTTTTTAATGTTTACTTGCTCGAGTTTGTGTTTTCCTAGGCACGTGTTTCTGTGACGAATAAAATTATTTTTCTTTCTTTCTTTCTTTAATACCTGCCAGGGTTACGAGCCTGTCCGAAAGGGATATCGTGGCCCTGGCACACAGGCATTTGAAGGAACACGGGTGGGTTTTAGTCAGTAACAGTCTGACACGCCCTCCCCGCTCCGGCCAGAGCGGGAGACGTTATTTGATAATGTACCACCCAAAAAGGAAAAAAAGGCAGCGGCAGAACTATTCTCATTTGAGTTCCAGGTGTTTCAGGATGGTATTTTTATTGCTGGTTTTGGGGAAGCACGGCAGGGAGTCAAAATAATCCGATTCTCAGGAAACTTTATTGAAGGTCATTTTGATGTTTTAATTCCGTTGGCTAATTTAAATAATAAAAAAAACCGGCCAAGTGCGAGTCGGACTCGCCCACGAAGGGTTCCGTACCATTATCTATAAAAATGGCAAAAAAATCACGTATGTTGTATGGGAGCCCCCCTTAAATATTTGGTTTATTTTAATTTAATTATTTATGTTTAAAGTGAATATATAATTTAATATTCTGTGAATATTTCAAGCGTCTACCTGTTGCGGTTATCAATATCTAGCGAAAACGAGCAAAAAAATCACGTTTGTTGTATGGGAGCCCCCTTCAATATTTTTTTTATTCTGTTTTTTAGTATTAGTTGTTATACCGGCAACAGAAATACATCATCTGTGAAAATTTCAACTGTCTAACTATCACGGTTCATGAGATACAGCCTGGTGACAGACGGACAAGCGGAGCCTTGGTAATAGGGTTCCCGTTTTACCCTTTGGGTACGGAACTCTAAAAATATATTTTGACCCCTCACGCCGGCAAAATTGAAGAATCACCGACCGTCACCGACTCAGCGGTAAATGTGCAGTTGAATTCACAATCCCAGTCCCAATTCACTGCTATTGATTTTGTCGAGAAGTCGCTTGCCTATAGTGAGCAAACGGAATGCGAGTCATTTTTTTTTAAGGATATTGTTAAACCGTTGCTTCATCTACTTATATTAATATTTTATAGTTTGTGAGGTTGTAGGGGTAATCTCTGGATCTACTGAACCGATTTTGAAAAATCTTTTATCCATTGAAAGCCACGTTATTATTTTGTGAGTGTCCTCATAACATAAGGCCATAATTTAATCCGAAAAATGAAAAGACGGTAAAATGTTTACCGCCCAACGAAGTGGGCACGGGTCAGCTAGTACTTTCATAAATGCCTAAAGTAAAAAGCTGTTATTTTGACATTACAAACAGACACTTTCAAGTTTATTTATTTGTATATAAGATAGATAGATTACACTATTGAATGTTGATTATCTTTCCACTAGACAAAAATAGAATAACGTCTAACAAGAAAGAGAAATAGATTTATCTGTCGCAGAAACACGTGCACATTTGCACAATACAAAAAGATACGATAATTCGATAATTCAAATAAAACCATACAGATTAACACTGACAATGAGAACTTGACACTGTACTCTTAAGTAGGTTGGCACTTCAATGTCAGACAGTCAAGCAACTAATCCATTTTCACGGCTCCACGGCTACATTTATTCTAGTGTGGAAAATACGCGTAGCTCTGTGTTTTAATGTCTGTAACAAAAATAGTTTCCTAGAACGACTTTAAGGACTGTATATCTTAGGAACCCTTCATGGGTGATTCTATATTCTGTGATTGAACTTTACCCCACTCAGGAATGACATTTTCTGAAATGACGTTCACTAGGTGCCAGTACTGAGACGTCAGGTCCGGGCACCTGTCAAAAGTGTCAAAGCTCCTATATTTTTTTAGTCGTTACTGAATGATGAACGAATGAATGAAACGAATGATGAACTTCATCATATATTTTATATTCACTGTCGAAACGGGAATACTTCTTTTCAAAGTGGCCCCCGTCCTGATCTACGCATCTGGACGTACATTTAACCCCGGAGATAATCTTCATCATCATCTCAGCCCGGAATCACTCACTGTTGTCTCTTGAATATAAACCTTTAATTTCTACTAGTATCCACGGTTTTATATGGCTCACGTCTAGGTGATTTCTGCAAATTTGCCGAAGTCGTCAGCCAAACTCGCTTTTGGACTTCCTTGGTTTCCTTGACCAAAGGGGGGCAAACTGCATTCTCATCCTCATTCCAGCTGAAAGACATCCACTGCTGGACAAAGGTCTCCCCCAATTGGAGGGGGGGGGGGGTTGCCATAAACGCTTGGCAGGCCTGAGTTGGCGATCGCAGTATGGTGTTAAAATGCATAGAGAACGCTGCTGCCCATTCTCTAGTAAGTTCCTTAGACGCCTTTTACGACACCCACGGGAAGAAATTTTAGAATTAGATGGATGGTTTTGGTTTTTGTTTTTGGTTTGGTGATGGATGATTGGTTGTTTTTTTTTTTATCTAATACCATTCTAATCTGTCTTAATAAAAATACTTTTTGACTTTCATATAACTTTTTAAATACGAGAATTGACCTTCCGACCTTGGTCACCATTCAGTCAGAACCTAACTCTAAGATCTTACTAGTACCTATCTGTTAATAACCTATTAGTTATTTTAAACTAAATAACGGAAGACATAAAATTGTTTAAGTAAACGTTCCTGAAACCACTATCGGTATGAATAAAACAGCTGCTGCTAACAGAATTATCATCTGTTGGCTGTTAAATGGGATCGTTTCGTCTGCCTATATGTATTTAGTTAGTTATTATTTATGTATTAGAACTCTATCTGCCTTATTAAAAAACAAGATTTATATTTTGACATGGCTTAAACCATGGAGCCAGTTTTTGTAATAAGAACGTAACAGTGTTTGAAATACCGTTCTTTATACAAAACTGAAAACTTAGTTCGGTACTAAGTTGTCAGTTTTGTGTTTAGGAACTTTACCATAGTCGGAATAAAGTTCGAAATTCATGAATGGCTCCATGTTTTAAACCTGGGTCTGAAGATATACCTTGTTTTGTAATAAGGGGATATAAGTATTGCGCAAAATTAACCTCTTTGAACATTATTCCTCATTGAATCACGACTCATCAAACAAAAAAATCAATAATAATCGTCGAAAGCTATACTCAAGAAGAAATAAAAAATAAAACTAAAAAAACGTAAACAGATCGTACCTAAATAAAAGCCTCCATGCATAATGGGCGTGCCCGCTTAAATAAAGCTACAGCTATAACTCGAAGTCAAAAATGATAAACTAGCACCATCGAAGTAAAATAAATAAACTGTTAATTGTTAATAACTGACGACTCCCACATAAACAATTTACGAGTAAAAATGTAAACAATGTCGCTAGAAATAGTTATTTTTCTAGCGTCAGTTACATACACACATAAACTCTCGCCTTCTTCCCATGGGGATAGGCAGAAACTATAGAACGCCAACTGCTACGCTCCTTACCTACTCCTTTTGCTTCGTTTACGTTCACGCCGGTTGCGAGTACGACGCACCTGACCTTTCTGAAGAACATCACCGATTAGGTCACTATGTCCTTCTAGGGCGTCCCGCAAGTCGAGTAGGGCGAGTTGCGGAGTTTCACTTAGCTACGTCAGTTACAACTTGTACGAAAATACCGTCTACTCTGTAAAAATCTCACCGTGTAAACTGAGTTGAATGAGCTAGAAGTGAACTGCCGTTCCACCTGATGCTAGGGATTGACACTATTAACAGCTCATAATCAGCCTATAATGTTCCCACTGCTGGGACACAGGCCTCCTCTCTTCGAGAGGGAGTGGGCTGTAATCCACCACGCGGGCCCAGTGCGGGTTGGTAGATGTCACATGTCTTTGAATTGTTGGTTCTAGGACATGCCGGTTTCCTCACGATGTTTTCCTTCACCGTTTTGAGAGCAGTGGTGATGAAATTATTTACACAAAGTAAAGCGTCTGCCTGGGTTCGAACCCACGACCTATGACTCGTAAGTCGGGGCCGTTACCACTGGGCCACCACTGCTCTATTAACAGCTCGAGTGAGCACAAGTGAGATGTTTACAAAATAGATCAGCTGGTCAGTAAGGTTGGAAGCGGGGCCATTTGCTCAAGGTGAAACTACATTACATAAGTGCTGATACTTAGTTGTAAGGTTTTATAAAAGCTGATAATTTTTTTCCGTTACCGTTATTGAAACCACTACTTGCATCTTCTTCTTTTCAATTTTTGCAGTCCAGTGCTGGATATATGCTCTGTTCTAAAATTATGTGAACATTTAAACAAATAGATCAGAAAATGTACCTGTGAATGCCTATTTGTAGCGCCATCACTTACAAATTAAGTGCTTTGGTTTTATTATATAAAGCCGAAATTCTTATTTTAAATCATCCTGATGAAAATTTAAACAAATGGATCAAAAAATGTACCTGTGAATGTCTATTTATAGCGCCACTTACAAATTAAGTGCTTTGGTTTTATTATTTAAAGCCGAAATTCTTATTTTAAACCACTCTGATGAAAACTTAAAATATGGATTTAAAAAAAATTACATCTGGATGGCTATTTGCAGCGCCACTTACAAATTGTGCTTTGATTTTATTATATAAAGCCGAAATTCTTATTTTAAATCATCCTGATGAAAATTTAAACAAATGGATCAGAAAATATACCTGTGAATGCCTATTTGTAGCGCCACTTACAAATTAAGTGCTTTGGTTTTATTATTTAAAGCCGAAATTCTTATTTTAAACCACTCTGATGAAAGCTTAAAAAATGGATAAAAAAAAAATTACCTCTGGATGGCTATTTGCAGCGCCACTTACAAATTAAGTGCTTTGATTTAATTATTTATAGCCGAAATTATTATTTAAATCACCCTGATGAAAATTTAAACAAATGGATCAGAAAATATACCTGTGAATGCCTATTTGTAGCGCCACTTACAAATTAAGTGCTTTGGTTTTATTATTTAATTCCGAAATTCTTATTTTAAACCACTCTGATGAAAGCTTCAAAAATGGATAAAAAAAAATTTACCTCTGGATGGCTATTTGCAGCGCCACTCACAAATTAAGTGCTTTGATTTAATTGTATAAAGCCAAAATTCTTATTTTAAATCACCCTGATGAAAATTTAAACCAATGGATCAGAAAATGTACCTGTGGAACTCTATTTGTAGCGCCACTTACAAATTAAGTGCTTTGATTTTATTATATAAAGCCGAAATTCTTATTGTAAATCACCTTTAAGATCTTTTTCATTTGACAATTTACCTTAATTTTATAACCTCGATTTTCGTCGATGATTTTTAAATTAGGTACAATTTAATAATAGTATTCAAACAATAATTTATTGCTAGGAAACGTGGACAGAAATTAATTTGAAACCTTCTATAAACAGATGAATGTGTTACTAATTCCTCTTTAGTGAGTGATTGCGTACGCTTTCAACCTGAACAGGTTTGTTTAACACTTTCATCGGATACCATACAGAGATATAAAGCTCATCAATCAATCAACTCAGCCTATCGCAGTCCACTGCTGGACATAGGCTTCTCCCAGGTTGCACCAAAACACCCTGTCCTCCGCCTTCCGCATCCAGTCTGACCCAGCCACCTTATTAAGGTCGTTGGTCCATCTAGCTGGGGGGCGTCCCACACTACGCTTGCCGATACGTGGTCTTTACTCCAGGATTCGTCTGCTCCATCGGCCATTGCTGATTTGTACCAAAGCTCATGCAGGTACAAATCAGCAAGATAATAGCGAAATTGACTGCCCAGGGTCTTTTACTTCATTGCCTCTGCCCCCCTTAACGCCCCTGTCACCAAAAACCTATCAACCAACTCCACAACCCTGTCACCAAAAACCAGCTCCATTAATTAACTCTCACTCTTCTTTCAGACCGGCATGAACCGAGGTTCCAGAGAGGAGCTGCTGGGCAGTTCTCAGGAGGCGCTGCGGAACAGCCACAATGACCTGCGCACGGTCTACGACAGGCCACTCACCAAGGAGGAGAAGACTTTCCTTCTTCATGCCGATAGAGGAGATTATGTTACTGTTAAGAGGTAAGTGGTTTGATTGGTCTACTGCTTACGATCGTGGATGTGTTTTACAGGGTCACAATTATTGGCCACTAGATATTAAAAATGTCGCACGCTTGTCAAGAAGAACCTCATTCATTCATAACTAGAATTATAATCTGAAACAGTGCGACGGGGTCGCGGCAGACCACGTAGGAGATGGCGGGACGAATTGGATAGGTTCCGGCAAAACTGGTAGGAGGACGCGCGGGCTCGCGAAGGATGGAAGGAGTGGAGAGAGGCCTTTGCCCAGCAGTGGGACAGCGTAGGCTAGAAAAAAAAAGAAAAAAAAAAGGGGACACACATACACATGACATAACATCACGCCTGTATTCACCGAAGGGTTAGACAGAGGTATACCTATAGTAAAAATGTTCTTAACTAACTTTTTAGTCCTTTGTATCTTGCTTATGTGTATGAAGTTTCATTAAAATCGGTTCAGTCATTTCGAAAAACAAGGGTATGAAAGTTTATATGAAATTATGTAAGGTGTAAACGCTCTTAAATTAACAGTTCAAAAATCGTTTTTTTTTTTTTGTAAATTTGCAGACTAATGTAATGGTTAAGTATAATATATATATCTAAACACAAAAAACAAAAAATAAACTATCTAGAAGTTCTCAACTCATATTTCAACTAATTACACAACCAACCAAAAAAATGTCATCATCATCAAATTATTATTTGTTGTTTTACCGATACAGCGTGTGGTGGAGTTTCGCTAGCTAATCACATACAATTATCTTAAACAAAATATTGTAAAACTTTTTTTAAAGAGTAACGATGGAGTTTCTTGCCCATTTTTCTCCATACGACACTACCTTTTGGAAGGGACAACTAGAATTCAATTTTTGAATAAATTTTGACGTTCAAAAGTGCCTCATAAGTGCCTATTCGAAATAATTTGACTTTGACTTTAATTTAATTTGACCCTGATTAGGTAAGTATCTAGGTATAGGTAACTAAAACAGTATAGGCACATACAAATTCGTACACCACAACATATCGGCCGAACTGACCTCAAAAACTAAATGTATCAATCTGCAGTATATTTAGGACGCTCGCCTCGCCGTTCTAATAAATAGGATTACTGAAGTCAAAGCCGCACTTCTACAGTTTCAGTATAATCGACTACTTAGAGGATAGACCTAGAGGCTTTGGGACGATTTCTGCAATTTTGAAGGTTAATACAATGGAATAAAATAGAATACTCAATATGTAACAAAAAAAAAATGTAAATTAATAAAATATGTAATGTACAAAACAAATCACAAATCAATCAATCTAAGGTACAAAATGTACACTTAGTTTGCAAATAAATATTTGAATGTACACCATAAAAGTTACAGTTATAAATGTTGAAGTTTTACAGAGAGTGACACAATGGGCGGTCTTATCGCTAAAGCGATCTTTTAAAGACAACCTTTGGATGGATTAAAAGGAGAAAGAAGGATACAGCACTGAAAGAAGTCAGTGGGGTACCATTTCATCATCATCATCATTTCAACCGAAAGATTCCACTGCTGGACATAAGCCTCCCCCAAAGGGGAAAGGGGGGGGGTTCACCATAATTGCCACGTTTGGCAGGCGGGTTGGCGATCGCAGTATGGTGTTAAAATGCATAGAGAACGCTGCTGCCCATACTCTAGTAAGTCCCTTAGTCGCCTTTTACGACACCCACGGTAAGAAATAGGGTGGTGCTATTCTTTACATCCGGCACCACACAGCAACCACCTTCCATACACCATTACATGGTGTACCGTTTACATATACAATAAATACATACATAAAGCATATACTTGTATATCAATCTGCCCCCGCCTTTTCCCAACTATGTTGGGGTCGGCTTCCAGTCTTACTGGGTGCAGCTGAATACCAGTATTTTACATGGAGCGAATGCCTATCTGACCTCCACAACCCAGTTACTGGTTAACACGATACCCGTTGGTATGACTGGTTGTCAGACTTTTGGGCTTCTGACTACCCGTAGAGACTGTCAAAAATCTAAACATGACAGCCGGGCCCAACGGGTTACTGGACGCGTGATGACTTATCGTCACGGACGCGGCTAGCGCCCGTGACGAGCCAGTTCGTCACGGGCGTGAGCGGTGTCCATGTCTGCTCAATTTGTAGGGACCAAGACACGGACGGGACACGGACGCTGCACGGTGTAGCACGAACTGCTTCATACAAAATATTCGTGAAGTTTGGCACTGCTCGCACCCGCCATGGTCTGACTGCGGCAAGCGTAACTTGACCTTCGATCAACCAACTGTTATCATTTAGCCACTAGCTCCACGGTCACATTTACAATATTATCTCCTTTCCACAGATTAATAGAACAATTCACACCTCAGCCGGATATCCTGGACATCAACTGCGTGGACCCGCTCAACCGATCAGCATTGATAGCTGCCATTGAGAACGAGAACATTGAGCTCATCAAGCTACTGCTCCTCTCTGGGATCAAAGTCAAGGTCAGTTGAAGGTCAAAGTACTGGGCATTAAAATTACCTTTTTTTGTGTATGACATCTCCCAAGTCATCGTAGAGGTTGTCGGCTGCTAAACAGGGTTATATTGTGTCAATCAACTCAGCCTATAGCAGTCCACTGCTGGACATAGGCCTCTCCCAGGCTGCGCCACAACACCCTGTTCTCCGCCTTCCGCATCCAGTCTGTCCCAGCCACCTTTTTAAGATCGTCGGTGCATCTAGCTGGGGGGCGTCCCACACTACGCTTGCCGATACGCGGTATCCACTCCAGGACTCGTCTGCTCCACCGGCCATCGGTCCTTCGACAAACATGGCCAGCCCACTGCCACTTCAGCTTGCTTACTCCGCAGACTATATCGGTAACTCCGGTTCTCTTCCAGATAGCTTCATTTTTGATCTTATCCTTCAGAGAAACTCCGAGCATAGCCCGCTCCATAGCACGCTGAGTGACCTTGAATTTGTGGACCAGGCCGACTGTCAGTGTCCACGTTTCGGCACCGTATGTCATAACGGGTCATATCCTGTGTAACCTTTATAAATTAAGGCCTCCAGGCAGGGCAGAATATTTCTAACCTAAGCGGCTACACGCTGAGGACCCTCTGTGGGGTACGGACCTCGGCTAAGGAAGTTGCTGGAAGAAGGGATGCAAGGGACACGCTCGAATTTAGCATTACTGTTTTTTAGGGTTCCGTAGTCACAAGGAACTTATAGTTTCACCATGTCCATCTGTCTGTCTGTCTGTCTTAGCTCAGTGACTATTGGTACTAGAAAGCTGTAATTTGGCATGGATATACATATTAATTACACCGATAAAGTGGTATAGTAAATTCATGATTTTTTTTTCTCTTGTAGTGTCAGAACAACTGTTTTGTTTGCGAGTGTGCGCACCATTATTGTTTACAGAGAGCGATAATCGACAGTCTTGTCTCAAGTCTGCGCAAAGACTAGAACTGAAGGAAATTGCTAAATTAAACACAAAGATTTGAAGAAAAGTGTTTGTTTGCGATTAAACAAGATTAAGATCTTGTTTATTCGACGTTTATGACTCTACACAATTTTACTTTATACGTGTGTAACGTGAATGTCTGATATATAGGGATGCGGCGACAAATAAGGATTTTCTTAAGAGCGTTTACACATTACGGCATTTCATACAAACTTTCAAGCCCTAGTTTTTCGAAATGACTGAACCAATTTTAATGTAACTTCATACGCAAGCAGGATACAAATGTCTAAAAAGTTAGTAAATAATATTTTCGAAATGTCTTATTTTAAAACAGATAACTGAAAATCTCTATTTCTATGGAAAATTTATAATCGGTCTAAGGCTGTAACTCTATTTTTCGAAAATGTTCTTTACCAACTTTTTAGACCTTTGTATCCTGCTAATGCGTATGAAGTTACATTAAAATTGGTTCATTCATTTCGAAAAACAGGAGCTTGAATGTTTGTATGAAATCTCGTATAAGGTGTAAACGGTCTTAAATCGAAGTTATACGTTTGTGTATCGTATCATTCCACAGAAAGAAAGAAATAAAAAACATGTATTTGACCCTGAAAACGAAGTGATTGTAACAGTACATACAATAGTATGCTTCACGAATGCGCTAAATAGCCCATAGTTTCCCTTATGATATCCTTAGTTTCCCACTTACTTAAGACGCGGATATATGCCAGTGACCTTGAGTGGTTAGCTTGCGTGTTCTGTACTGAGCTCACACAACGCGTCGTACGTTGAGCCAGTAATAGGACCCGCCCATCAAGGAGTGCTGTCCCCAATTTAACGCATTATTAATTTATTATACACAAAACTATCAGCGTTTTTGAAAAATCATCCCAGAAGCCCTGTTCTGGGATGATTTTTCAAAAAAAGGTATTTTAATAAAACGCGTATACTAAAAGATCAACAATTAAATTATCTTTAAATTGGTGAAGGTTTCAGAAAAATGCGCTTGGTAGATTTTGCGCCATTCTCAGTTTTTTATCCGCGTTAGATATAATTTTACAAATTACTTACACTATGTAATACATAATCTAAAATATTCACATATTAAGTTATTGAGAAAATGCTCTAATTTAACATATATTTTATTCAAATCATTAACGCTACTCGTTTAGACATGATCTTCATAAAAAAATCATTAAAAGTCGGTTATCGTCGCCTTAATGAAAATCGTATGTTTAAAATTTCACCAACTACGAGTAGGTATGTAAATATATGTTACATATCTTCACGAAAATGTAACACCCATATCATCAAACCCTTTTTCTCACAAAAGACAAGAAACTTCACCACATAAAAAGTTCACGAACGAAACCACATTGTTTCGAAAAAATCTATGAAAAAGAATACCTGAGTACTCCCCTTGGGAAATCATAGTTCCAATAGTTTGCATGATGACATTGATCGTATATTTCATAAAGAGGGTGGTTTCAGTAAGACGTACGAAATGGGAATAATGGCTAAGTTTCGAGTGAAGGTCGTAGGGTAATGGAGGCGGTGTCAAGGTAGTAAGTTTTGATCTTGCATTTACCAGTTCCTAGAAATTATTATGTCGTCGAGATGTAGAGAGGGTTAACTTTTATAAACTTGGTTTACTTATTTACAGTGAAATATACTTAAATGCATTAAACGTACATTATACAACGTGTTTTTTTTGATATCCCATAACTCTAGGGTATGATTGAGGCCATATCAAAGAATCAACTGGCATATGAGTTATGTTCCAATCCTACGTTATTTTTTTTTTTAATTTTTCATTCAAAATAATTCGGCAAAGTCACGATTATTAATGTAAAACACCCTTACGTGAAATATGACAACGTCAACAAGGTAGCTTTCCCTTCACTAGCTGCCGCCGGGAAGCCCCGATACCAACATACCTACATATTTTATTTTACTATTTATTTTGCTACACTACTGCGAAGTTTGGCAACCTCGCAAAAGTAAAGATTCGTCATACTGGTGACAATTTTTGACCTAATTTAATTATGATTGATGATATCTCCAAAACGATGCATTTTTGGACCACCTATTCTAGGAGTTTTAGTATTATTTTTACCTACAGAATATAACCCTGGAGTTATGGGATATAAAAAAAAACAGGTTGTATACAAGGTGGAGACGACTCTAAGACAGTAAATTAAATTGCTTAAATCTCATAACGTTCTCTCCCTACATACAAAAATTTAAACTAAAATATAAAATAATTTAGTCAGTATAGATAGACGGCTACGCGGCTGATGACGGCAGAAACCATAGTCGGTCCATCACTACCATTAAACTGTGAGGCCACTATTGACCATATGTGAACGGTACGCATTGGCTCATGGGCTCAAGTACAATGTTCGGAAGAGTGAGCTGCTGGTTTTTAAGGCTAGGTCTAAAACCTACCCTGTTCCGAACCGTCCTACAGCAAGTGTCCAAATTTAAGTACTTGGGTCACTGGGTCAATGAGAATTTAAACGATGATATGGACATGGATAGGGAGCGCAGGGCATTGTCGGTGAGGGGTAATATGCTTTCTCGCAGGTTTGCGCGATGCTCACGTGACGTTAAAGTCACATTATTCAAAGGCTATTGCCAAACGTTATACACGGGCAGCCTGTGGAGTAATTACACTAAAAAAGCCTACAATGCCCTGCGCGTCCAGTATATATAACAACGCGTTCAGGGGCTTGTTGGGGCTCCCATGGCGGTGCAGTGCCTCTGGCAAGTTCACCGACTACAGTACGGCCGGCTTGCAGGCGGTGCTTCGCAATAGAACGGCCTCCCTGTGGTCTCGGGTAAATGATAGCTCCAACATGCTCCTGAGCGTGGTGTCGGACAGAGTGGACAGCCAAATCCTGTGGCATTGGTCGCTCACTCATGTCCAAAATAATAAATATTTTTCTTTTTACTAACATAGTTATAAGTATGTACCTACTAACTTAGTATGGACCTGTATAATTTACTGTATGCTTGGTCTGAAATAAACATTTTCATTTCATTATGATTATTTGTTTTTTTTTTTTAATTTCGAAGTTAAGGTTTATTTGATAGTACACAGTACACACGGCTATACGAGTACTTAACAAGCTAAACATTTCCAGTATATGCTGATCTCACATTGTATATATTACAGGATTTCCGTACAATGCCAGGTCAGTTTATAATGGAAATATATAGCTTTAAATGCAGCTGTGAGTACCAAAATACTCTTATGCATTAAGGGCCCCGCAGACAGGCGTGACGCGACGCGACGGTGCGACGCGATTCTGTTAGAACAATTGCTATGAAGTTTTTATAAATTATTCTACTAGAGTAACGTCGTGCCTTTCTGCAGGAGTCTTAAGTATTGCCAGTGTGTTCATATATTTTCGTATTCTCCACTATGTATAATATAATATAAAATCTTATAAAAAAAAATCTCGTGTCACAATGTTAGTTACCATACTCTTCCGAAACGGCTTGACCGATTTTGATGAAATTTTATATGTATATTCAGGAGGTCTGAGAATCGGCTACTATCTTTTTTTTATACCCCTAAGTGATCGAGACATACGCGGGTGAAACCGCGGGGCGCAGCTAGTTATGTATAAGTATATAAAAAAGAAGAACAGCTCATAGGGCATCAAAAAAATTGGTCCACATCGCTGTCAGTGGGAAAAGTGCCCAAAAGGGTAGCAGCATTGCCACGTTACACGAATGGCAAGTCTGATTCTTCTTCTACAGGTTAAAATTAATAATTGCTTCAGTAGTTTTGCGTATGAAACGAGCTTTTGCTCTATTGTTAGACAAATGCAGAGTTAAAATAACACACAAATTAGTAAGGGACATTGGCGTAACGGGCGTAACATTGAAATTAAATTGTTTATTCTTTAAATAGGATATCGGTAATGATGTATTACCTTTAGATGCGTTACCCGCGCTCAATAATGGCAAAGTAAAAGCAAGGCAAATGCCCGACTTGGAATTAGACGCGCGCTATCCAGTGACGCGGCTACTTGCACAATCACTCGCAATTTTCAGCAATTATTTGTGAAGAAAATGCCTTCCCGTGTCTATACACGATGTACTTAATACACTACTACTCTGGGAGTACAGAAAAACATCTCATTTCATGCATAAGTACTTATTTTATTTTTTTATTATATGAAAACGTTGTTTTGTTTTGTACTTGTACAGCCAGTCAGCCATTTTTCCTGACTGCTGCGACCGACGCGTACGCGCCAATGAACATGCAGCAGCTAGTGACGTTAATAATATGTATGTTCATCTCTTTCTAACAACAGTAATCGGTATAGGTCTTTCCTTTTCTTCGCACACTGTATGATTGTACGTAAGTACGTATCTACATTCATGACTTACGCTGTTTTTGAGTGCACTAATGTTCGTGTATGACGCGTCTATTTATAATACGTCATTGGATATCGGAATCACTTTTACACGCCTTATTAATATATATTTTTTTAACGCTTGTATTGATCACAATTATTTACCGCTTAATTTTATGAAGACTACAGTGATACCTATTATAAAGGAAAGAACTGGAGACTCTTCTTGTCTGTCTAATTATGGACCAATCTCATTAGCAACAGTGCTTTCTAAAATATTTGATCGCTTCATTTCTCAACATTTGAACGAAAATAATATTCCGTTAAGTGAGGCGCAGTTCGGTTTTCGACAACGCATGTCAACCGACTTAGCTATATTTGCTCTTAAAAATCAATCAATCAATCAACTCGGCCTATCGCAGTCCACTGCTGGACATTGGCCTCTCCCAGGCTGCGCCACAACACCCTGTCCTCCGCCTTCCGCATCCAGTCTGACCCAGCCATCTTCTTAAGGTCGTCGGTCCATCTAGCTGGGGGGCGACCCACACTACGCTTGCCGATACGCGGTTTCCACTCCAAAACTCGTCTGCTCCATCGGCCATCGGTCCTTCGACAAACATGGCCAGCCCACTGCCACTTCAGTTTGCTTACTCTGCAAGCTATGTCGGTAACTCCTGTTCTTTTCCGGATAATTAAAAATACTCTTAAAAATACTGTTCATACATATATATCAAGAAAAACCTCAGTGTTTGCGTGTTTCTTAGATTTAAGTCGAGCCTTTGATTCTATTAATTATGATATACTATGGGACAAAATGCGCGATACTAAAGTCCCCCGGGATATTGTAAATGTACTGGAATATTGGTATGACAATCAAGTTAACCAAGTTAGATGGGGCAGTGCTTATTCTAGACCCTACAAACTCACTTGTGGTGTTAGACAAGGGGGGGTAACCTCCCCAGTGTTGTTTTATTTGTTGTTTAATGTCAACGAGTTGATCGAGGAGCTGAGCCGCTCCAGAGTCGTTGAAGACATTGCATCGTTGGCGGCATAAGCGTAAACAACTTGAGCTATGCAGACGAAATGGTGCTGCTCAGCCCCTCGGCCAATGGTCTTAGATTACTCGTGGAGATTTGTGAGCGATATGCAGCTGCTCATCAGCTGATGTACAATGTTCAGAAAACTGAAGTTATGATTTTTAAATATGGAAAGGGTCCTGAGATTGTATTACCCATCACTTTAAATAATTCTGAATTAAAAATTGTTAGCACCTTTAAGTATCTTGGGCATGTTTTGAATGAAAAGTTAACAGATGACAATGATTTGAAGCGGCAAAGAAGGGCCATTGCATGTAGAAGCAACATGCTTGCAAGGCGATTTGCACATTGTTCCAAGCAAGTGAAAGCAACACTTTTCGAGGCCTATTGCCGGGCGTTCTACACCAGCCAACTTTGGTACCAGTACACGAGGAGAGCTTACAACTCACTTCGTGTACAGTACAACAACGCGTTTCGGGCCATGTTTAACCTGCGTTGGCGGTGTAGCGCGTCTGGTATGTTCTTTAAAAACCGAGTGGGTGACTTCTTTGCCGTTCTGAGAAGGACGAGAGCTTCATTTCGAACACGATTGTTAAACTGTAAAAATAATATTGTAACTACAGTATTCCGCACAATTTTCGTGACTAGAACTGAATTGTTCAATCTCAGTATTGACTATTGATGTAATCAAGTAAAAATTGACGAATAAATTTAATAATAATAATGTTGAGACATTACGTGTACGTATGGATAATTTACTTACTTAGTAAGAAAATCTATGAACGTATTAATTTAATTATTATAATTTGTAATAACTAAAACTATTTAATAATCTCAATAATTTCATTGAAATTGAAATTATTGAGATTATTAAATAGTTTTCAATAATTGCATTTAATCTATTTATTTTGGAAAAACTAAATACTTAAAATCTTAAAATTTTAAAATTAAACTTAAGTAATGATTAATGATTACTAAAATACATAATGCTTATGTATGACATGTAGTCACTATGGGTGAAATGTGTATATACATATATTGTATGTACAAATGCCTGAAATAAAATGATTTTATTTATTTATTTTATTTATTACAAAAATATTAAAAAATAAGCTAGATGGAGTCGACATTTCCTACCTGACTACCCCTGAGAAGAAATGGCGAAAAAACTCAAGGGTCAAAGTCTCTTTTAAAATCAAGACATAATCTTGGTCAGATCATCTGAGGACCATGTTGATCCGTGTCTGAAATAGTCTTTTGAGGAAAGAACCACACAAATTTGAGTGGACCTGTCCAGTCAGTGCAAGCATTTGTCGTAATCGTGCAGCTCAACTCAAGACTTAAGGAGATCAACGACTCGACGAACAATACCAAAGAATGAACATTTGGGCAGGCCGCATAAAGTGCTCAAAATGCCAGACCATTATTAAAATAAACTGAGAAAGAAAAGAAAAAGAAAATTAAAACACCCATTTTCTGTGAGATAGTATTAATGTTGCCACAGGTTCCCCAGAGAGAGAGAGTTCCCATATGACATAAAACTATGAAAATAACTAAAATAAACAATTCTGCCCTTATCTCATCAGTTACCTGTCGAATTTTTTTAACAGCATAGGTGGCCGAACTTATCCTTCCTGACAATTTTTCTATGTGTGGTTAAATTTTCAGAAACACACAAATACTGAATTTTCTCGAATCCCATGAATTTTCACCTAGGCTATATGGGGTGCTTAAATGTTGCAAAGGGGTAAGACTGTCACGTCCTGGAAGGAATACGTCGAATTACAGTTCATTCTGTATAAGGCAGTCACTTGGCCGGCAGACTCGCACTTGGCCGGTTTTTATTTTTTCGTGTTAGATATCGCTACCCATAAAGTCTGCGGAGTCTCGCTAGTTAATTTAACTTGACCCTGTAAAGTCACTGCCTTTTCGGCCGTAGGACAGATGCCTAATATAGGTATTACATAAACACCCAAAGTAAGTAGAGAGTGACGATGAAATAATGGGTCAAGGATCAATGCTCCAGTTTTACGGTAATGGGTTATAAAAATAAAATCCATTGATGGCTTAAAACGTATATATTATTTTAGTGATATTTTATAGGATGCTAGTAACTACTAGTGAAAACAATGAGCTTTATTATGAACTACCGACACGGTGCTTCGGTTTTTACGACTTGAAAAAACATCAAGACTTATTTATTATACAACATGTCCCAGAATTAACGCACAACCTCTTAAGGGGTCATTGTACTCATCATTATGAACAACTTTTACTATGGGACCAAACCTGAAATCATGAAATAAAATCTGCTTTTCCCTACATTTATGTTCGAATAACTCGTCAAAATGTATGGAACAGCAGATTTTTTTTTCGCGATTTCAGGTTTCTTGCCCGTTCTTCTCCATAAGAACCTACTACGCTTTGGAATGGGCAACTAGCTTCATCTTTCTGACTGACCGATACCTTGACAATTCAAAAGTGCCTGTAATCTGGGGACACGGTAGTGCCCCCGCCAAGACGAGCCAAGCGAAGCGCAAGGGCACTACCTACCTTTTCTCGAAGTGTTTCGGCGTTTTTTTGAACCCTCATAGAGTTGGTTTCCGATATACCAGATAGTTCATATTCTCAGGATATGATGTCAATAATAGACTAATTAAACATACAAAGTCTCAATTGAATAGTTCTAATACTTTAGATTTTATTGATATCTAAAATACACCTATTTCGTCACTGACACACTGATGATCATCAAAATGTTTGGCTACTTCCTGAAGTGCTAGAAAGCTGAAATTTGGTATGTAATCTAAGTTTAGTATACAACCAACAAAAAAATTCATAAACTTATAACTTTCGCCCCCCATCCTCTAAAATGGGGGGGTGAAAGTTTGTATGAGACTTCAAAATGTTAGGGTACTTCCTGAAGTGCTAGAAAGCCGAAATTTGGTATGTAAACAAAGTTCAGTATACAAAAAAACACTACCGTGCCCCAGATAAACTTATAAGTTTCGCCCCCATCCCCTAAAATTGGGGGGGGGGTGGAAGTTTGAATGAGACTTTCACCAATTTTATGAATTAGGACATGAAAGTTTACACGGGACTGTAGACAGTAACTAAAAAAAATAAACACTGCCTACTGCACAGACTGCCTAACAACTTACAAAAAGAACTGAAGGCCAATTCTCGTAGTTTAAAACGTTCAAAATCTAGTCGCAATCTCATCTTGGCGACAAACAAACGTCAAAAAATTGTCAAAATGTAGGGAAATAAGAGGTATTTTTGACAGATTGAGACTGTGAACGTTCTTAAAATTAGTAGAATTGCCCCTCAGAAATCCCACCAAAAACATTTCATGTAAAATGTTGCCAAGACGACCACATTCGCTACCGTCGTGTAGGTGATGCAAATATTTAGTTTCTGATGTAAGTAACGAAACGGCGAAGCCATACATTTTTACTGATATGTAGAATTTGTGAAGTTAGGGTCGGTAGAGTTAGGCCGTGTAGATTCAGAAGCTTGGCTCTACATGAGATCTGATATCTTTTTTACAGGGCAAACCTTATATGGTCGTCTTGGCAACATTTTACATGAAATGTTTTTGGTGCGATTTGATTTATTATGAAATAAATGCTTTAAGTTTGAACTTGAATACCTTAATTATCCTTACCTAAGTCCATAAAAAGTGGCTTATTTTAGACCGGATATTAAAAAAGATTAAATATTTACTTAAACATGAAGGACGAGAGAGCTTTTACCCGGTTGGCGCCATAACCGGGATAACTAAGTTACTTGACTGTACCGCATACGAGTATAATTTTATTTCTTGCTCAGGTAACTTAGTATAAGAAAGTGATAAAATTAGCTTAAAACATTTGTTGTAATTTTTGTGAAAATAAATAAGTAAGTAATTTTTTTTTATTTTATCGTCATTTTATTTTATCGTCATTATATGTCGGCTGTAGCTGTTGAAATGGTAAAAAAACGAGAGACCTAATAGAGTAGTCGCCTATGATGTGTAACATCTGACATCTTACCTTGGTAATAAGCAACTAAGCAGCGACAGAAATTAACCTCAAAATTTAAAAATTTAAATACTTTAATATTTATTCGAATAATTATTCATTACTAGTGGTCGCCCACTGGTCGAAATACGACCTCCTCTACTTACAATCTATATAGTACTTACTATTTCCATGAGTACACTAATTTCATGCTATTATAAGGTACTTACTAATTCCATTCTATTAAAAAGTACTTACTTATTCCATGCTCATGCTGTCACTTCCTGTTACACACTTCCGTCCCTTTTCACGAAACTACTCCCACAGAAAGCAAGAGGAAAGCTGTTACATATCAATGAGTAAATCGGTCAGAAAATGTATGCGTTTACACCTTACAGCATTTCATACAAACTACATGCGCATAAGCAGGATACAAAGGTCTAAAAAGTTAGTTAAGAACATTTTCGAAAAATAGTGTTACAGCCAAATTAGACCGATTTTAAATATTCCGTAGAAACAGAGATTTCCAGTTATCTGTTTTTAAATAAGACATTTCGAAAATGTTCTTTACTACATTTTTAGAAGTAACTGTTCTTTACTAACTTTTCTTTTGCGTATGAAGTTTCATTAAAATCGGTTCAGTCATTTCGAAAAACAAGGGCTCGAAAGTTTGTATGAAATGCCGTAAGGTGTAAACGTTCTTAGCAGGAAACTCATAAGTTCACTCATGAAATCTTTTTCATTAAACAAAGTACTGCTGAACACGGGCTAAACTGGGTGCTTGGTTTGTGTCTATAACCCCACCATACTGGACAAAACCAATAGCATGGCAACAACTGTAAAAATAATGATATTTACCTCATATAAAGTTCAAAACGTTATAACCAGAAATTCTTCAAAAATAAATATCTCCTACACTCATAGTTTAGCACGTAAAACATTTACAACTAATCATAGAAACCACACCTCGAAAGTAATATCAATCCGGCAGATTCCAGAAGACAGGTATACGATCTAAAAAAACACATGTTTTAGCTACACCTAAATCATTCGGGTCATCCCGAAGCAGACGGAGAAATATAGGTAAACATCGCAAAGTTTGAAAGATTTGGAAATATGGAGGAAGATTCAGATTTATTGGTTTCTAGTATTTGGTGTAATGGATTTTTGGATGGGGCGGTGAAGGATAAATAAAGGGGATAAAGGTATAAATACTTATATCTATATGTGGGATGGTCAGGATTACTCTGTTATATTCGGTCATCATGTGGGCAGAAGTTGGGTTTCGTGCAATGAAAACACACTGGGTGCGATACACAGCGTTTATTAAAATCATAAATTGACACAATCACTACAAATTACAATAACCACAATAACCGAGCATAATGAATCGAGTACAGTTCTGCTACGTCTTAACTCCGATGCATCGGCTCAAAACACGACTCTGTAGAAGCGCGCCAGAGGTGTGGGTAAATCACTCGATGTCGCCCATATTCGCGCGCTGCAATTCGTTACGTGTCCGTACTAATGACCGGATCCGACATGGCCATCCTGCGATACACACGTCCTCTTGTGTTGTTAATCTGGAAAATATAAAATCTCGCCACAGTATCTGCTCGTCCAATCCTGGCTCATATGAAGACAGATGAGATAATTAAAAGGGTTCAATTCCCTTTTCTTTTAAATCCGTTTTAATTTCCAAGCAATTTTAAACTAACATGTAGAAACTATTAACTAGACTAACCTACGAGTTGGATCTATCTAGTTTCGAGATTACCGAGACCAAGCACAACGATTTCACATTAAGTTTCTTGCAATTTGCAGGTATGTGTCAGGTTGTATGATGATCAAAATATGATTCACGACTATAACAGATATGTAATTACAGAATTTTAATCATTAAAATTATTAATACATCTTTCTAAGTTATATTTGTTCCATAAAAACTTTTCCAAGGTTTGTTCATACGCAACAAATCTAACTTAGAGAAATGTTTTAATGGTTCTACTGATTATAATTTTGTAAATACATGATATTTCATATAGTCGTGAATCATATTTTGATCAATATACAACCTGACGTAAGAAATTTTGAATTTCGCGGACTACCTCTGCGGATCTACCTTAACGGGAGTGAGGCTAGTTGTCATCAACAGGGTACAAATCCAAACCCCTAACGGCTATTACTGAGATTTCCTTTTGCAAAAACTTAATGACACTTTCTCCGATCTGGGAATCGAACCTACGCTCAACCGGTTGAACTTGCAACCATTTCAACAAAACCGAGACTGCCTCGAGGTACCAAAGCACCTCTAATTTACTATGTTTAGCAACTAAGCTTCAATTACAAATGAAATGACTTTAAATGAGAAGTGGATAAAAACTTCTCTGTTATTAGAGGACTTTTTATTTTCGTTTAAAATTCACTTTGTGTGCGTTTTTCTCCTCATGTAAGTAACTGTGACCGCAATGTTCCTCCCATTTGATCTGTTGAATAATTTAAGCCTCATTAATACGATGCAAGTTTTTTGCCCGTGCCATACAATAAAATTGAAGTAACAAATTATTTGCGTGTATACATACAATATTAGTTTTAGTATATGCGAAACTCAAAACACGTGTTTCTTTTATGTAAAGAATCTATGTACAAAATTTCAAAACTGTATCATGAAAAATCACAAAGTTATAAGGTTGATAAGTTACCGGGTTGTCCGTACAAAAACATGCTAACCCCGCCCCCGCGCCTCCAGGGTCGTTTTGCGCTCATTGATAATAATTTGGCAGTAGGTACCTAACCGTACGGCGATTGTATTGTAAGTAATTAAATGGTGATAACATTTTCCATCACACTTTAATATTTTTGGGGCAAAACATGGTGTAAAAATTATTGAAATCGATTCAGTTCCTTATTCTGAACAAACTATATTCGGGTTTCGCATATATTACAAAAAAACAATTTCATTCAAATTTCAATTTTATTTTTTTTTTAATTTTTTTTTTGTCTTGTCATAAAACAACAAAAAAGCGTTAACTCATGGAATTCCACAGGCTATTAAATCGCAAGAGACTGAAAGGGGGACTTAAAAAATTGAAGTGGGGCTACTAGGGCATGTGGGGTATCATATGAAAGAGCGCTGTTTCACATTCTCAAAAATTTTTTTTTAGGCAGCATAATTTCCGAATATTGACGAAAAATTTATAATTAAAAAAATACCGATCCCCCCCAACGGTATTTTTTTATTTATGCAAACTTCGGAGATAATAATTCCGAAGTTTGCATAGATAGAAATTTGAAATTATTCTATGTGATAGAAGTTTAAGTAAAGATTACAGGAAAAATTAAACACAGTTTTTCAGAAATCATCAACATAATATAGTACGGAACCCTCGGTGCGCGAGTCCGACTCGCTCTTGACCGTTTTTTTTCTAATTAAAAACGAAGTGAGAAAAGAGATTTTAATTTAAACCAGCTATAACTTACTTTATCATTTTGTTCCAAGGACGCTCTTCTCCACGCCATCAAAGAAGAGTATGTGGAAGCTGTAGAGCTACTTCTGCAATGGGAAGAAGACAACCACGTGCCAGGAGAACCTTACGTAAGTAATCTAACTTGTTTGAATGCCATACTTCACACTACATACTACATTTTCGATCACCAATCCATGCACATGGATTGGTGATCCAAAATGTAGCTGTAAGTAGGACGCTGTCCGGGCGTCGGGAGTCGCAGGCCGATTCCCGGCCACCATAGGCGCGGGCTTGCGGACGGTGAGCGATGGGTAGCTAGCCGTCCGATAAGGACCAGGCCCGATTCGACGGCGCGTTGTGTTCCACGCGCGCCTCAAAGAGATGTCAGCATGAACTGACTGGGTCCGTTAGGGCCAATGCCTGCCAGGGTTGCAAGTTTGTCCGAAAGGGATATAGTGGCCCTGACACACAGGCAACTGAAGGACCACGGGTGTGTTTTAGTCAGTAAATGTCTGACACGCCCTAGCTCCACCCAGAGCGGGAGAAGTTATTTGATAATTTCCAACCCTTAAAAAAAAGCGGCCAAGTGCGAGTCGGACTCGCCCATGAAGGGTTCCGTAGCAGCAAGTAACATAATATAAAAGTTCTTGTAGTTCATTGTAACTTTGATCATCATTACAGTAGTTTTCTTATGTTACAAAAAACAACTTACTCAATTTCGTTCAAACTAATTTTCGCTGGAAGTTTACATGGTAATGTACATCATATATTTTTTTTAGTTTTATCATTCTCTTATTTTAGAAGTTACAGGGGGGGGGGACACATATTTTACCACTTTGGAAATGTCTCTCGTGCAAACTATTCAGTTTAGAAAAAAAATATATTAGAAACCTCAACATCATTTTTGAAGACCTATCCATAGATACCCCACACGAATGAGTTTGATGAAAACATTGTGTTTCAGTTCTAAGTATGGGGAACCCCCAAAATTTATTGTTTTTTTTCTATTTTTGTGTGAAAATCTTAATGCAGTTCACAGAATACATCTACTTTCCAAGTTTCAATAGTATAGTTCATATAGTTTCGGAAAAAAGTGGCTGTGACATACGGACGGACAGACAGACATGACGAATCCATAAGGGTTCCGTTTTTTGCCATTTGGCTACGGAACCCTAAAAAGCAGGACGCTGTGCTGTATGTTACTGACATCATGAAGAAAAACATCGTGAGGACACCAGCACCTTAATTGCGTAACACACGTACCATCACAATCCGACAGTTTTGAAGATATTGGTGATCGAAAATGTAGCTGTAAGCAGGACGCTGTCCGGGCGTCGGGAGTCGCAGGCCGATTCCCGGCCACCGTAGGCGCGGGCTTGCGGACGGTGAGCGATGGGTATCTAGCCATTGCTTGATAGGTTTAAAAAAATCGTATGCTCAACAACGTTAGTAGCGCAATGAACGTGGCTGTCAAAATTAAACCCATTCGCCTTATTATAAAACAAGGTTTATAATCAGACCCAAGTTTAAACCATGGAGCCATTATTGAATTTCGAACTATATTTCGTCTACGGAAAAATCAAAATTAAATTCAAAAGTAATTTATTCAAACTAGGCTGAGAATCAGCACTTTTCGAACGTCAAAAATTACATGAGACATTCCCCCAAAAACGCCCACCCTTCACCACTTCCTAGTGCTTTAGCTGGGAAGAAGTGGCGCAACAAACTCTCCAGCAGCACAGCTGTCTGTTCACATATAAAACTTGAATTTATACAATAAAATGTGAAATGCAACACAAAACATTAAATTAATTTATTTGCCTTATGTTAGCTAGCACAAACCAATATATAAAAAAAAAAACTGAACTAAGTTTTCCGTTTTGTATACAGAACGGTATTTCAATCACAGTTACGTTCTTATTACAAAAACTGGCACCGTGGTTTAAGTCATGTCAAAATATAAATTCTTGTTTTGTAATGAGACGGATTGCGATCAATTGTCGCCCGTTGACGTGATGACGTCAACCGTTGCAGCTTTTATTCATATTATTATGGTCTCATACGAAGTCTGTGCCGTGAGATGCCAGAAGTAAAGAATAGCACCATCCTATTTCTTCCCATTGGTGTCGTGAAAGGCGACTAAAGGACTTACTAGAAAATGGGCAGCAGCGTTCTCTATGCTTTTTAACACCATACTGAGATCGCCAACCCGCCTGCCAAACGTGACAATTATGGCAAACCCCCTCCCTTGGGGGACGCCTATGTCCAGCAGTGATGAATCATGATGACGAAGTCTTTCACGTATATAGAACTCTACGGCTAAAATAATAACACCTTTGAACATGTTAGGGAAATTAGATGTTAAGAAAATGGACACCCTACGTTAATTTGCCAAGTCTGCATTTCATACAACAGACTGTCTACGGGTGTAATGACAAGTGTGATTTGAATATACTGACAATTTAAGTTGGTACTTAGTCAATTTTCTTAACAATTAATATCCCTGACCGACTGACAAATTAGTAGGTATATTTTTTGCTGAAAACATCAAGATTCTTTCTTTTTCTACTGGAATATAGTGAAAACTAAGGGCTGGCGACAATGATACATTCTCGCGCTTATTATTGATGATAAAAGCGCGTTAAATTTATGGTAGTCCTTCCGATTCTCTTCCCGAACACTGTCATTTATAAACAACTAGAGACCAGCCCCTGCTCCTCACGGATTTTACAGCTCGACAATAATCGAGATATCTTTATTATAAGTTTAATAATACTGTATACTTATACACATAAACTTTTATTGATTTTTTTGTTAGTTGTTAGCGTTTATGTCTCGATCCCGTGGGAATACTCGTATCTTGCTGCCTTGAAATTGAATATACTAAACTAAATTAAAACTAGAATAAACTAAAACAGACTAACATAAATCAATAAAGCGCTCTTCCTCTCTCTACTTACTTATTTAAAAATTGCTGTGCCCGACAGGGTCCTTAATAGGGAATATACTCACGTATTTTTTTTTTTACTAAATCAATAATAGACAGTAATATAAACGCAAGAAAAGTATTGAAAGTTAAATTGAACTAAGTACTGTTGATGCTCAAAAAAATTATGAAACTCCAACAATTTTCTATTACAATTCAAACAATTTCCAATTCAATTTATTCAAGTAGAAATCGCACTTGCTTATTTACCTTCGTGAGATTTCAAGCACTTACAATGATATTATATTAAACAGAACTTACAAAGCAACCGAAAAAAGTGTGCCGCCCCCACTTTTCATACATTTTACATTTCACTACAAGTAAAATACGTCTCAATTAGGACGTTTTCGAGTCTTCAAAATTGCGCGCTCGCAACATAATACATGTTTAATATAATATCATTGAGCACTTACGAAGAATAGATTTTATTCACATGTTTTTTTCGTCACTTCCGGCATTTTCGACGAAGACGCATTTTGAGTTTACATTCCGTATACTTACCAAAAAAACGCAATATAAATTAATTAATTGTGAAATAAGTAATGCATTCAAAAATTGTTAAAAAAAATACGAATTTGTTTCTTGACTCCTTTACAATAGAGTATATAAAATTATGGATAAGTTTTGAATTACGTGCATATTCCCTTTCTTTCACCAGAGCTGGGAGTCCGTAGACCCATCATCAGCGACCTTCACCCCCGACATCACGCCTCTCATCCTGGCTTCCCACAGAAACCACTACGAGATCCTCAAGATACTGCTGGACAGAGGAGCCACGTTGCCTGTGCCTCACGACGTCAAGTAGGTAGAGTACTTCGTTATGATTTACTAAGTATTTATTTAAATTACCCCAAATAATGTCCATATTGATGTCCTAAGAATATGAATGTACACTCTAATATAATAAATCTCGCCCGATCTGTTTCCGTAACGCTCTCGTCACGCATTGACCAGCTTACTCCCCAAGTCAAGCGTGCGTAAAGAAGTTTTACTTAAAAAAAAAACACAAAACATTATCACGAAATTTCAGGTAAGTACATAAGTCGAAAATTTAAATTTTTAAGATTGTAGCTCCAACCGTTTGGCTGTAAAACATGTATGACAGATGGACAGATGGACACGTGAGTGACAGCAATAGGGCTCCGTGGACCCTTCGGGTACGGAACCTTAAAAAGAAACCTCCCAGATAGCAGTTTAAACTTGCATCAGACTTGCAACAAGTTTGAAGTATCAAAAGTGAAGGTTTGATGCAAGTTTGCCATGGCAAGTATATACACTTGCGGCAAGTATATACACTTGCGGCAAGTATATACACTTGCGGCAAGTATATACACTAGCGGCAAGTTTGAATCAAACTTTCTAGTTTCCCAACAAAAAACTTGCATAATGTTTGTTTTTATAAAGTTTAGGCAACTTTGAAATTTCAAACTTGCATAATGTCTGTTTTTATTAAGTATATGCAACTTTGACATTTCAAACTTGCATGATGTCTGTTTCTGCAAAATATACAAAGTGGCGAGGACCTCATCACATTAAATGATACCACGTCTATAATTATCTGACTCCTCTTAATTTTCCACCCAGATGCGGTTGTGACGAATGCGTCAAGTCTTCTCAAGAGGATTCCCTCCGTCACTCCCAGGCTCGCATCAACGCGTACCGAGCTCTGTCATCTCCTTCCCTCATCGCCTTATCTTCTGCTGACCCCCTACTGACTGCCTTCCAGTTGTCCTGGGAATTGGGCAGGCTGAGCAGGATGGAGACGGAATTCAGAGTTGAATATAAGGTAAGTGCAGGTCTATTGTATACCCACTGATCGAAAATGGTTTAGTGTAAATTGGCTGACATATGTCGATTTAAAATACTCCATGTATGAACTTCAGTTACATTTGAATCTAACCCACATGCTCGACGCAACAGGCTGATACGACACTACTACAGAAAACAAAATGTAGGCATACTCGTATATGCGCTAATAAAATACTTCCAGATTTACGTTAGAAGGATCGTTAACCTGTCTGAATATTTGCAGGCAGATGTGGCCCAAATAAAATGTTAATAACTTTTCTAAGCTGCCCATAAACCGAGGCTACTCAATTACCACTAAAATTAAGGACCATAATTATTGCCCTATTAATTATTGCCCTAATTATCACCTACAAAGGTGACACTGCCCTACCTGAACCTACCGTTCCAAAACGGAACGTAGCGCTTGATTAAGGGTAGAAATAAGAATGGTGTACTTCCACGGATGAGCTTAAAGATAAAGTAGAATACTCTGTACACCATGTTTACTAATATATACACCATGGCATTTTAATCGTCTAACAACGGCAGCCCACTTCATGTATACAATGACTACTAATCATTCATAAAAGTATTTTTTTTAATTAATATTTGAGTAATTAAAAAAAAACACTATTCAATATGTGACGCATGATCTTGTTTGAAATTCCCTGATATGAGTGCGGTGCGAGCCTTGGGCTCCATTCCGCGCCGCCCGTGGAATGCAAGGCTCGCACCGCGCTCGTAACAGAGTGTAAAATATTTAATTTTTTTATTTATTAAAATGTTAATTAATATTTTATTTACTTTTTTGAATTAATAATAGTCATTGGATACATGAAGTGGGCTGCAGCTACCGTTGTAAGACGATTAAAATGCCACGGTATTTATATAAATATAATATTGGCAGAAAACAACCCTGACAAGTGCAATACTTTGTGTAAATTATTTCATCACCACTGCTCTTAAAACGGTGAAGGAAAACATCGTCAGGAATGTCCTTATTTCCTTAGAAAATTCGAAGACATGTGACATCTACCAATACCAACCCGCACTGCGATCGCGTGGTGGATTACAGCCCACTCCCTCTCACAGAGAAGAGGCCTGTGTCCCAGCAGTGGGAACATTATAGGTTGTTTTTGATAAAAACGCGGGTGAAACCGCGGGGCGCAGCTAAATGTGAAAGTGAGTTTATTTCTTTGTTTATTACGCTTTCACGCTAAAACAGCTAAACGGATTTCGACGAAATTTGGCACACCATGCCCTGGATTAGGATAAAGGATACTTTTTACCCCGTTATTCCCACGGGATCGAGACTTATGCGGGTGAAGCCGCGGGGCGTAGCTAGTAATAATATGAATTACAGATTATAAATGATGAAATATTACATAGGGCGACACAAAGGGCAGTATTATCGCTGAAAACGTTCTTTTACATACAACCTTCGGATGGAATAAAGGAAGAAGGAGAGATAAGAGAGAGTCCACAAAGACTCAATAGACCATGCATCCTCCATATTAGAATCACCCCCATCCCGTAATAGAACTCAATAGGTACAACATTTTTTTAAACTACTTACTTTTGTTTTTTCTCAACCCAGGCTTTACGCACACAAACTCAAGAGTTCGCGACCTCCTTACTGGACCACACGAGAACTTCCAAGGAACTGGAGATCATGCTGAACTACAATCCCTGGGACATTGACTGCTGGGAGCCAGGGGAGCGACAGACCCTTGGCAGACTGAAGTTAGCTATCAAGTATAAGCAGAAAATGGTAAGTGTTCCCTACATTTTCAATAAATCTGCCTGGCCTTTTTTCCAATTTCCTACGTTGGGGTCGGTATCCAGTCTAACTGGCAGCTGAATATCAGTATTTTACATGGAGCAACTGCTACCTGACCTCCACAACCCAGTAACTGGGTAATACAATACCCCTTGGTAAGACTGGATGTCAGACTTTCGGGCTTCTGACGACCCGGAACGACTGTCAAAGATCCACGAATGACAACCGGGACTCACGGCCGCATTCAAATTCATTTATTAGTGTGATTTTTGGTACATTTTACATGAGATCTTAATAATAAATCATTAGTTCATTAGTATATTTGGGGAGTCAGTTTACAAGGGATGGAAAGATTGATGAAGATGTGGAAAGGAGAGTAAATGCGGGAAATAAAGTGAATAGTGCTATACCTACATGCGATTGCGACCAATCAGTCGATGCCCAAAAGGCTCGACTGGCTGTTCACAATGGTGTGCTAGTGCCTACGCTTATGTATGAAAGTGCATGTTGGGTGTGGCAAAAGAAGCATGAAAGTAAAATAAATGCTGTGGAAATGCGTTCCTTGCGAAGCATGTCTGGCGTGACTATGAATGATAGGCTGAAAAATGAGGTGATAAGGCAACGGTGCAGTTTAAAAGAAAATGTAGTGACAAAAATTGAAAAGAGCATGCTTAGATGGTTTGGTCATGTGGAGAGGATGAGTGAAAGGCGACTAACAAAAGGTAGTTATAAAGCAGAGGTGAGTGGAAACGCCGGGAGGGGACGCCCTAGAAGCACATATAGTGACCAAATTGGTGATGTTCTTCAGAAAGGTCAGGTGCGTAGTACTCGCAACCGGCGTGCGTGTATGACTAGATGTATGAACGTAGGTGAAGCAAAAGGAGTAGGTACCTATATAAGGAGCGTAGCAAGTGGCGTTCTATAGTTTCTGCCTACCCCCATGGGAAGAAGGCGTGAGTTTATGTATGTATGTTCCTCAAAAATCTACCTTTAAAGGTGTACTTACACTCTTTCATACAATTAGTAACTTTAATTTATTCTCTTAAATAATTAAAAACGGACACACACTTCCCTATGTGTTTATTATTGTAGCGTATGGCACTCGTGGGTTGCAGCTGAAAATCAGCGTCAGGTGGTACACCTTGTGTTGTCATCTGACATTATGCTGAGCTGAGGCCATTTTATTAATTGTTTTCTGTTTTTGTAGTTATAAGGTGTATTTTTTGCTGTAATGCCAATAAACGCATTTTTCTTGCTTTCTTTCTTTAGTAATTATTATAAAAAGAATAATCAACATATTAAAATAAAATAATTACAACGAAACACAACGTAACTTAAGACAGAAAAAAAACAAGTAAAACATTAACAATTGAGTATAAATAATGAATAGAAATAATGATGTCAAATTGTTGCTGATTGTCAAAAAAAAATTAAATATCAATGTCAAATAACTTACATTTTATCATTAAGGAATTCGTCAATTATAATAACATTTTTCCGAAGCACGGTATGTAATATAATATTTTGTCAGTATTCTCTAAATGAGTACACAATCTAGACAGTATTACATCCAAATATCGGCAGTTATTCGTATAGATAGGTACCACCGCGAAAGTTCCCGGTCGACCACTTTTCAACCTTATTATTATGGGTATAAGGGCGAAAAGTGGTCGACCGGGAACATTCGCGGTGTTACCACGTATGTAATAAGAAGTCACAAATCATAAACCGGGCTGATGCTGAGAATTAAATCTACATGAAGTGACATAGTTGAGAAAATCTTTATTTTTTTTGTTTTATTGTAAGTATTTAGATATCGAAAAGAATATACAACATTATTTTTAGTTTATGTGAAACCTGAATGTAGTTTGTTCAGAATAAGGAACTGAATCTATTTCAATAATTTTTACACCATGTTATAATTTGTCCCAAAAATATTTAAGTGTGATGAAAAATGTTATCACCATTTAATCACCTACAATGCAAACGCCGTACAGTTAGGTATCTACTGCCAGATTATTATCAATGAGCGCAAGACGACCCTGAAGGCGCAGGGGCGCCGTTAGCATGTTTTGTACAGTCAACCCGGTAACATATCTATATATCATTTATCTTTGTGATTTTTCATGATACAGTTTTGAAATTTTGTACGATTCTTTACATAAAAAACTTTTTGTAAAAAAAAATAACCGACTTCCAAAAATAACTTTAATTTCGGAAGTCGGTGTCTTTGGAGCTGTATTTTAGTTGTATGCCACCGACTTCCGAAATTAAAGTTATTTTTCATTTTGTAGTATTTTTTTGGAAGTCGGTTATTTTTTTTTTAAAAATGTTTTTTATTTTTCACTTTTTAGTGGGTCAGTTTTTAATTTATATAAGTTACAATAGCCTAAAGTCAACTGCTCATCACCTTTTAAAAAATATTGCTTTTCCCGATGCTGGGACGTTAATTGTTGAGGAGTTCTCCTGGTAAGAACCAGAAGAACTGCCACTCACCACATGCATTGTGACGAGCATAAATTGTTTAGCAACCATATTAAAGTACCTAATCAAATCGCAACCCGTTAAATACTTATTATTATGTTGTTCCGGTGGCCATCTGTGGTCTCCATCATCAGTTCCACTTCACCAAATGGTGATTTTCGGAAGCAAATGCACAAGTTACTATAAAATATACCCAAATCGCTATAGGTTTGCCTATAAAATTCGAGGGTTGCCCTCGATTTCCATGGGATTCCCTCATCAAATTGTAATTTGGTGGCAATGGGACTACCTCGGGAGCATACCCTTTCAAAAAAAAATCAATTTTCAAAATCGGTCCATAATTGACGGAGATATAGGTGAACAAACAAAAAAAAAAAAAAAACATACAGCCGAACATATAACCTCCTCCTTTTTGGAAATCGGTTAAAAATAGTAGACACGTGTTTCGGGTTTCGCATATACTAAAAATAATGTTGTATATCGAATCTATTGGTTTTTTTGTGCTCGTGATTTTATGTAGATCTGTTTTCGTATGCACGTTTTTCTGTGAGAAATAAAATTATTTTTCTTTCTTCTTTAAGGTCTGTGAAGTTTACACATTTTTTTTGTTTTACTGTATATCAAATGACTACAATACCTGCGGGCGTTAAATTATTTTTTTAATGTTTTATCGTGTTTAGATATCGATATCCATCACGTCTGCGAAATCTTGCTAGCTAATTTAATTTGACCCTGTATTCTATTGTGTACTTAATTTATTATTAATATTTTCAATCTGATTGTAAATATTTCTTATTTAGATTGTTTGTTTGGAAAAAACATTGCTGTCAAAATCGAACCATAATTATTTAGGCAAAATTCTAAGAAGCTAGAGTTAGCTGTTTATCCCTCTACTTTTGACGTCACGCGGTCATTTTATTTTATTACCACGGACGGATCGCGGTGGAAAATTTGAGTAGGTATAGGTAGGTACTATAATTTTACGGGTCATTGACTTTCAACTTATTATTGGGAGGTTATAGATTTAAATCTTCGCTGATGTCTGTCTATGTTGAAGTCAAAATCGGTTGAATGGACTGTAAAAAAAACCGGCCGGAGTTGGACTCACGCGGCAAAAAATCACGTTTGTTTTATGGGAGCCCCACTTAAATATTAGTTTTATCTTAATATAATTTATTTATTTTTAAAGAGAATATATAACTACAGATTCTGTGAATATTTCAAACGTCTACCTGTTGCTGTTAAAACGAGCAAAAAAATCACGTTTGTGTCAAATTCGACCAATTTTCACAGATGTATTTCTGTTGCCGCTATAACAACAAATACTAACCCCCAGAATAAAATAAATATTTATTATAGTATTTGTTGTTATAGCGGCAGCAGAAATACATCATCTGTGAAAATTTCAACTCTCAGACAGACGGCGGAGCCTTAGTAATAGGGTTCCTGTTTTACCCTTTGGGTACGGAACCCTAAAAAAGGTTTATTTTTCTAATCTTATTTCAAATGGAGTATAAGTTAGTGTGTATTGTTCCATTTCCATTTCTGAGCACCCATTACAGTTCATATCTACGAGTATATTGGTACATATTATAAACTAGCTGCACCCCGCGGCTTCACCCGCATAAGTCTCGATTCCATGGGAATATCGGGATAAACAGTATCTTATGTCCTAACCTAGATCATGGCCTACTCATGTGCTAAATTTCATCGAAATCCGTTCACCGTTTTAGCGTAAAAACGTAACAAATAAACTCATCTTCGCATTCATTATATTAGCGTGTCTGTCTGTGTGACCGCGTTATTCTTCTAAACTACGCCACGGATTTTGAGGCAGTTTTCACCATCATTTAGAGAAATAATACTGGAAGGTTTATATTATATAAAATATTTTACAAATAATAAAATAGATTTTATAAGGCTTTAAATGTTTTTAAACCCTTATAAAATCAATCTGCCTAGCCTTTTCCAACTTCCAACTATTATACAAGGTGTTACCGGACGATCGACATTCCTATAAACCACGTAAAGAGTATCATGTTTTTTACCCGTATACAAAAAAATAAATCAAATCCAATGAATACTTAAGCCCCAGGAAATTATTTTCCATTTTGTAATTTTTCAACATGATGTAGATCTGAGTCCGTTATAATAGGTAAACCTATGCACCACTAATGCATATTGTAATTTGCGTAAGTTCATTGGATTTGATTTATTTTTTGTATACGGGTGGAGAACAGATACTCTTTACGTGGAATATAGGATGTCGGTCGTCCTGTAACTCCTTGTATGTTGAGGTCGGCTTCCAGAATAACCGGACGCAGCTGAATACCAGTATTTTACATGGAGCGACTACCTATCTGACCTCCACAACCCAGTAACTGGGTAATACGTAACCCCTTAGTAAGACTGGTTGTCAGACTTTCGGGCTTCTGACGACCAGTAACGACTGTCAAAGATCCATGAATGGCAGCCGGGATCAACGGTTTAACGTGCTTTCCGAGGCACGGATAAGTCTCGGTATGTAAAAACGGTCACGCATCCACGGGCCAACCCTGGCAAGGGTAGTTTAACCTGATGGATTAACCCATGCGGCTGTTATTACCTAGCCATGAGCTCCTCTCCTCTTATAAAACCGTGCAAAGCAGGAGCAGGTCATTAGAATTCACCGTAGGCGCGGGCCTGCGTACGGTGAGCGATGGGTAGCTCGCCGTCCGATAAGGATCAGACCCGGGTCGACGGCGCGTTGTGTTCCACGCGCGCCGCATAGAGATGTCAGCACCAACTGACGGGGTCCGTTGCTGCCAGGGTTGCGAGTTTGTCCGAAAAGGATATCGTGGCCCTGGCACACAGGCAACGGAAGGAACACGGGTGGGTTTTAGTCTGAAAAAGTCTGACACCCTCCCGCTCAGCCCAGAGCGGGCGGGAGGGTGCCAGACTTTTGACTTTTCAGCCCAGAGCGGGAAAAGTTATTTGATAACCCAAAAAAAAAAAAGGTCATTAGAATTAGCGATATTTCATATTTCCATTCAGTAATATTGACAAATTAATAAAAACCGGTTCGGCAAGAATTCTGACAGCAAGCAAAATTTAGGACATAGGTTCGTCCCCAACCTCTGCTCTATAATTTCTGGAGAGCTTCATAATCATCATCATTTCAGCCGAAAGACGTCCAAAAATTTTTATTGTTTTTTTTTTTTTTGTTTTTGCTAACCTTATTATTTTATAAACAGTGACATTTAATTATTATTTTATACACAATGACAGGAATATTTACTTGTAAAGTATTATATTATTTTAATTATTGTGAATGTGAAGACTATGTGGGTTATTGCATAATATTTTTTTTCCCCTTTCTTTTATTCTCAGTTAGTGTTAATCATGGTCTGGCAGTTTGAGTCATATAAGTGGCCTACCCAAATGGCCTTTCTTTGGTATTGATAGTCGCATCGTTGAGCTCCTTATATTCTGAGTAGAGCTGCACGATTACTGACAAATGCGTGCACTGACTGGTCAGGTCCACTCAACCTGTGTGGTTCTTTCCTCAAAAGACCATTTCAGACACCAATCTACATGGTCTTCACATGATCTGACCAAGATTATGTCTGGACTTTAAAAGAGACTATGACCTCTGAGTTTGTTTCGGCCTTTCTTCTCAGAGTAGTCAGATAGGAAACGCCGACCTCATCTAGTTTTTAAAATATGATTGACGTGTAAAAGTGTTTGTACAAACCTACTTACAGAAATAAAATCATTTATCATTTATCATTTATCAATGCTGGACATGGGCCTCCCCCAAAGCCATAATCGCCACGTTTGGCAGGCAGGTTGGCGAACGCAGTAGGTATGGTGGTAAAATGCATAGAGAACGCTGCTGCCCCTTCTCTAGTAAGTCCCTTAGTCGCCTTTTACAACACCCACGGGAAGAAATAGGGTAGTGCTATTCTACGGCACCACACAGACAACAGCTGGAGAGCTTATTTAGAAATTATTATTATACCCATGTGTTGGTCAAACATGGCTATAATAATTTCTTATAGCAATTTGCTATCCAACTAACCCGTTACCTAATCCAGTAAATTCTTAAAATTACACTTTATTTTCTTCAGTAAAATAACTCAGTCAAACTTTCTCCCACTAAAACACACTTTTATAATCCTGGCATAAAAATACACATAAATACACTCGTTACGTCTACATCTTAAAATGTTCAAGTCTCACCTTTACCTACAATACCTACGTAGACTCAACCAGCGCCCATAGTAACATGTTTACTTTCCCAGCGTTGTTATGCCGCAGTCTTAAGGTCGGTTTTCGTAGTGCAAATGTTACTTCTGACGTGGTTGACAGTACTTAGCCATCTGTTCCAGTGCTAGTCTCGTTTTTTCTCGTTTTTTTAACTACCTGAGATGTGTAAGGATGAGGCCACAATATCGGCGTACGGATGGTTAAGCAGAAGATATTGACGAAGAAGTGACTATTGGGCAGTTCTAGGATTGAAATGGTCTCTGGTAATTATGTACAGAAGAAGTTTTGTGCAAGGATTTGTACATAAGTATAACTTATCGAACTGGTTCTGTATAACGTTTACAATTCTTCGACGTTTATTTAAAAAAAAGGTACTAAGGTATCTGCAACCCTCATTCCGTACCACATTATTGACTTTTGGTATTGCTACGTGACTGTGAGCAATACTAACAAAGGCCAGTAATCCCAGTATTCTTTAATTTAAATTTTATATCTAAAAACCGGCCAAGTGCGAGTCGGACTTGCACACGAAGGGTTCCGTACCATTATCTATAAAAATGGCAAAAAAATCACGTTTGTTGTATGGGAGCCCCTCTTAAATATTTGTTTTATTTTAATTTATTATTTAATTTTTAAAGTGAATATAACTAAAGATTCTGTGAATATTTCAAGCTTGTTGCCTTTATCAATATCGAGCAAAAATTAGCAAAAAAATTACGTTTGTTGTATGTTAGCCCCTTTAAATATTTATTTTATTCTGTTTTTTAGTATTTGTTGTTATAGCGGCAACAGAAATACATAATCTGTGAAAATTTCAACTGTCTAACTATCACGGTTCATGAGATACAGCCTGGTGACAGACGGATAGACAGACAGACAGACGCGGAGCCTTAGTAATAGAGTTCCCGTTTTACCCTTTGAGTACGGAACCCTAAAAGATCTTCTGCACATCCATAATAATACTATAGATGCGAAAGTAAAACTGTCTGTCTGTTTGTTACCTTTTCAGGTCGTCACGTTTGAACTGATTTCGATTGAATTTGGCACTTAGGTAGTCCTGGGTTAGGAAATAGGATACTTCCATTTTATTCCGGTAGTACGTTACCGTGGGATAATTTCCGAACTCCACGCGGGTGAAGTCGTAGGATAAAGCTAGTTTTATTATAAAGTAAAACACAAAAAGTACAAAAAAACATTAATAAAAATCGAATAATGTGTCCCTACCATTACAGCATCTCGGACTGATCATTTGTACCTATTTGGAGCGGAGTAAAGTCTGTCTCGGAACGTTAGCTCTCATCGCATAAAATAAGATATATAGGTAAAATAAAATAAATATTATTTTCTCAAGAAAATAAAATGTAAGAATACTGATGAAAGCCATAGTGGATAAAAATACCACAAATTTATGAAATGCATTAGGAAAAATATTATTTTGTATGAGAGATTTCCAGCTTCGTCCCTGGGGTGGCGACGCACTGCGATGCCCTTGATATTGCAGATGTCAAATAGGATAGATGTCAGTAGGTTGCCAACATTTTTAACAATAAAAAATAGTATACAGGATGTCCGGTAACGAATGGATATCCTTAAAATAGACCTAAAGACCGTTCTAAAAAAATACCAAAAACAAATTCCTAGTAGTATGTACTTATGATTTAAAAAAAAAAATTTTTTTCCTTACTTTACAATTTACATTCTTCTTCACCATGACCACAAATTATTGAATTCCATCGGTTATTATTGTTATATAATATTGTACGTTGTCTATGCCGATAGAGGCAGTAAATAGTGTAACTAGAAGTTGCACAGTATTTTTTTCTAAAACATCGTATCTTAGGTTCAAGTAGTAACTTGGGATATAATTATATATTATTTATTTTTTTTAGAACGGCCATAGCGTCTGTTATAATGCTATTTCAAGGTTATCCATTCTTTACCGGACACCGGATACAGGGTTTTTGGAAAACACTAACAACCTCTTAAAGGGTCATTGTACTCATCAATAGGAACTTTGGGAACGAACCAGAAATCGCGAAAAAAATCGGCTGTTCTCTATATTTTGACGAGGTATGCGACCATAAATGTAGGGAACAGCTGAATTATTTTTCGCGAAATCCGTAGGCTGATTGCATAACACGCTATCAGTAAGGAATCGGTTTCAATTTGACAGTTCAACAACATTCATTGCGTTATTTACGTTGTTGAGCTGACAAAGTTTTCTACATTATGAAGCAATGGATTAGCAATATAGTTCAAAATCATTCCGATTCCGGTTCAAACTGTGTTACGCAATTAGGGTGCCGGTTTGGTCTGGACGCTTTGATCAAAATATTACCTACAACTTATATTAAACTTAAAGGCAATACACATACATTTTTTTTACTTTTAGAGATTTTTGTTTGTATCGGAGGTTTAATTTTTTTTTATTATTTCTAATTTCACTTTTATTTACTGGTTTTTAAACTTTATATAAGTATGAATAGTAGACGTGCACGTGTCGATAATACGATCGACACGTGCTTTGCTTAAATCTGCGCAGCTGTACGCATGTCTCCCACAGTAAAGCTAGTTACCTATTTGATCCTCATTTATCTTTGCTACTCCATCATCAGAACCGTGGTAAGTCAATACCTTCAGGGTCTTACTTACGACGACACTGAAAGGCTGTTCGCCAGAGTATCATAAATAATAGGCGCTCAAACACACACTACTCACACGCACACACCCCCACACACACACCCCCACACATACACCCCCACACACACACCCCCACACATACACCCCCACCCACACACTCACACACCCATTCACGTATTTAAAATAAAAATAAATGATGTTCAATCTAATTTCTTTTAATTATATAAATTTTTTATTCTTTTATTTATACTTAAATAAGTGTAACTAAATTTGTACCAGAACTATCTGTATCGTTATAATTATTATTACTATAGCACTATAGCAAATCATTATGTCACGGTTTAGATTGTTACTTAAGGTTGTAGGAGGTCTGTCACACAGTTAATACTAGCACAGAGACCGTCGTTAACTCTATCTATATAATGCTCAAAACTCTGTACATTGTGTTTTTGTTTAGAATAGATGAGTTGTACCCAAATTTGTTAATAAAAATATTTTATATTTGATCAGACCCTGATCACCATCTATCATACCATCCACCATCTATCATCTATTATTCATTGAGACCATTGCAATGAGCCCAAACATGATTCTTCAGCTGTAAGTTGGAGAGGGAGTTGAGGAGCTCGTGGCTAAGTTAAAACAGCCGCACATGTCGACCCATCAGGTTAAGCTACGCTTGCCGAAGTTGGTCCCTGGATGGGTGACCATCTAACATGCCGAGACTCCTCCGTGCCTCGGAAAACACGTTCAGCCGTTGGTCGCGGATTCGTAGATCTTTGACAGTCGTTACGGGTCGTCAGAAGCCTGAAAGTCTGACAACCAGTCTTACCAAGGGGTATCGTGTTACCCAGTAACTGGGTTGTGGAGGTCAGATAGGCAGTCGCTCCATGTAAAATACTGGTATTCAACTGTTTCCGGTTAGACTGGAAGCTGACCCCAACATGGTTGGGAAAAGGCGGGCAGATTGATTGATATTGCCGCTGCATCAGTTCAAGGTTACTATGTTATTCTAATATCATTGAAGTAATAGAATACCAAATTTCGACTCGATCAGACCTGTGCAAGATGCGCAATACTCAATACTCAATATATTTATTGCTTCCACATGTGAACTTAGGTGGTAGGTTTTACAAATATGATCATTGTGGACCCTGTCGGGCACAGCAAAAAGTAGGAGAGAGGAAGAGGGCTTTTATTTGACTACTCACATCAATCAATCAATCAAGTCAGCCTATAGCAGTCCACTGCTGGACATAGGCCTCTCCCAAGCTGCGCCACAACACCCTGTCCTCCGCCTTCCGCATCCCGTCTGTCCCAGCCACCTTTTTAAGGTCGTCGGTCCATCTAGCTGGGATGATAGCGTTGATGCTGACATCCCTTACATCAACTAGAAAAGAGCTGATAATCTGCAAACAGCTCAACAGATTTTCTTGAATCATAGCTAAGAACACTCTCGATCAAGTCAACTTTTAAATAAAACAAAAAAAAAACAAAAACGGTACAGCCGTTTGCGAGCTACGATGCCGCAGATAGAAACACAGATACACACTTCAAACTTATAACACCCCTCTGTTTCCGTCAATCACGGAGAAAAACACGAAAAAAAAAGCTCTCCAATCGCATAACCTCCTCCTTATTTTAAAGTCGGTAAAAAAAAAGTTATTGTGCTTGTGACCTACTCATTAATTAATTATTTTTTAAACTTCAAAAAAGTACCTAATCTGTTTATTTTCTTTCTCTAATAAATAACAAGAAAATCTTTATATTTCTAAAGTTATTCCTGCCCGGAGATTTTCTGCATCTGTTATTTTAACATACTTTTTACAAAATATTTTTACTTCAATCACGTTGTGACCACTTTACCTCAGTTCCGTTTCAAAGTAAAAATATTATCATCAAACACATTACTGTTCCAAATATAACAACGGTTGTCATCGGATTACTTCATTTTAGTTAGTGAAAGTAATTTAGGATCAAGAAAATATTATTTTGATCATTCATGAAAACAAAAATACTTGCCTTTATCTTATTAAGATTAAGCTTGAAAAAAACCGGTCGAGTGCGTGTCGGACCACACACAATTAAGGGTTCCGTAGAGGGGATTAATAATTACCCTACGAATAAACTTAACTTTGCAGTTGAAACTACTAAGCATTAAATTGTAGGCTCAGTAGTTTCAACTGCAATGTTAGTTTTAAAAATGGGTTGTGTTAAGGCTTCTACATACCAGCGCGACGCGACACGGCACAAAGGCCCCGCGTGTTGCGGGACGAGCGGTGCCTTTGTGTCGCGTCACGTCGCGCGACAAGTCGCCCCGGTATGTAGAAGCCTTTAGAACTGTGACCAACCAACATTTTTCAGGTTATCTAAAGTACATACATCTTTTATGGGGTACTGTGTTAAATGTTACAACAAAATACCTTGTGATATATTGCAACTAAATGAAAGAAAATTTAAAACTCATATTAAAAGAACACTTTGTAAACAAGCATTTTACAAATTAGAGGATTATATACAAGATAAGAATGCTTGGAAACATGCTGGTCCTGCTCCATAGGACAATCTAGAGTCTAGACAAAATCAAACAGGTTGCTATTTTAATTGTATAATTTATTATTTTTATGACATTTATTTTAAATTCTGTGATTACCTTAACTCACATTGATATTATTGTTATTTTTTAGGAAATCGTATATATTTTTTTACAATTTTTGTAAATATGTGAGCACCATGTTCTATCACCTAATTAATTTATCTGTCATTGCTTCATTTTTAACTCTTTTTATTACCTATTGTGGTATAGTAATTTTATTCTAGGTGCATCGTCTTCACATATAATTATATAATTAATGTACCTATAAAAATATTGTACAAGATTTTAAAAGAGTACCGGTGGAGTTTCTTGCCCATTCTTCTCCATATGAAACTACATTTTGGAAGGGGCGACTAGAATCAATTCTATTTTTTTTTGTAAATATTGACGTTCAAAAGTGCCTTTTATGTGCCTATTTGAAATAAACAATTTGACTTTGACTTTGACAACCGCGCGGTAGCCGAGCGAGCGCTACATCCAATTTGGTCGCACTTAAATCAAATCAAATCAAATATCTTTATTTCAATCCATAATGTCTAATCCTTACCTCGTATTTAGTATTTATTGGACCCTAAAAATCCTATAATTCCTATTTCTTCCCGTGGGTGTCGTAAAAGGAGACTATCTAAGGGACTTACTAGAGAATGGGCAGTAGCGTTCTCTATGCATTTTAACACCATACTGCGATCGCCTACCCGCGTGTCAAGCGTGGCGATTATGGCAACCCCCCCATTTGGGGAGAGGCCTATGTCCAGTAGTGGACGTCTTTCGGCTGAAATCTCATATTATAGAAAGAAGCAGATAGACCGCGCGGAACACCGAGAGCGCTGCCAACAAACCAAATACAAATTCAAAAGCGAATACAAACTCGAGTCAGTATAGCACGAAGCGACGCATCGTTAATACGTCACGGATTCGTCTATTTGGCTTTATTTTACCCTTATTCTTAGATTTTACGTATTTATTGTTACTGACATCCTTAACCAAAATCATTCGGTGTTGCTAGTTTATATTGAAACATTTACCCCTAAGTTAGGAAATAAGTATAGAATACAGGAGTATCGATTTACAAAAATATTTATTTCGCTAATAGTGTATTATTTATCGCCTTTTCTGGTTGGTGTTGTTGATTTGACGTAATTAACCTGTTATAAAAAAAAACTGATGTAAGAAAAAAAAACACATAAAACGCGTTCGATATGTAATGTGACGTATCATGTAGTAAATAAAATGGCTCGATAAGAGGAATATGATTTTATTACTACGTTTTTAATAAGTCACTTTCTTGTTTGTCTGTCTGTCGTTCCGGGTGGAATCTTGCAACTCAATTTTCGAGCAATTCCCGATTAGCTATCCGGTTGAAACTTTTAGGGTAGCTCACAACTCGATGACCATGCATTCTAAATCCATTTATTAGCATGCAATGTGGCACCTTACCTCAAAAAAAAAACATAAAAACCGCTATATCTTGTAAAGGAAGCGAGATAGAGCAAAAATAACACGTTTTAGCGGCTTCTTAAAGGGGTTTCACTTAATCAAACACATCGATCAAGAGGTTCACAAACCTGAAAACATAACCTAATTTTTTAATTTTTTGCTTTTAACTATATGAAATCAGCAATAAATTAATAATTTAATGTCTATGAAGAAGGACAGACAGATAGGTATAAAATAATACGAAAATAAAAGCAAAAAATGAAAAATTAAAAGTTTCTAAGTTTTCCTTCTTTTACTTGTTTCGCTAAATTCTGTAAACGATTTCGATGGCTGACCCAAGCTTTGCTGCACTCTATTTCAATTTATTTTTAAGCCATTTTTCAATGTCTTTTAGGAATTTTGTTTCTATTTTATTTGCTTTCTTCTACCTGAGAACAATCTCTGTATAACTCTTTTCTGATTTTTTCTGAGACAATAAATTATTTATTTCATGTAATGAAATATTATGGGTAATTTTTTCATTATCCTGGCAACCGTACACACACATAGAGGCACCTGTTCTTATAGTGCTGTCAAATGGCTGTTACGCACACATGTCTACAAACGTGCCTCACTTTATTGTTCCACGCGGTCTGCTTCTTTCTATAATCTGAGGCTGAAATGATGATGATGATGGACCCTAAAATAGGAATTCTTCGAATACGAATTTATTACACGGCAGCAAAGAAAGGGTTATGTTTCTTACGCGTACCTGGGTGGATATATCCAAGCATCGCTGGGTAAATCGTCGAACGATGAGGGTTGAACGTTAAGGTTGCACGATACGCTGCCATTTCATGCTTTGACTATCTAAGCATGAAATGGCAGCGTATCGTGCAATGGTCAGGCAGATCACGTGTCCCATATTAATTGTCCCATTGTTTGTGGAACAGCACCACATTTGATGCCTGCTTACTTCTCACTGAAATGAAGCGTTTTGAATGAGAAATTTTCAGTTTTATGAATACTTACAAGTTACAACAAAGCAGAGGTGAGTGCAAACGCCAGGATCGGGCACCATAGTAGGATATATTATACTGACCTAATTGGTGATGTTCTTCAGAAAGGTCAGGTGCATAGTACTGCGTGTATGACCGTATATGACCAGATTTATGAACGTAGACGAAGCAAAAGGAGTATGTAAGGAGCGTAGCAGGTGGCGTTCTATAGTGTCTGCCTACCCCCGTGGGAAGAAGGCGTGAGTTTATGTATGTATGTGTGTAGTTGTGTGTTGTTGTATGCTTTGTGTATGTATGTGTTTATTGTATAAATGTTAATGGTACACCACTGACTACCTGCAGTATTGTCTCTCCTGCTCCCTTTAATCCATCCAAAGGTTGTCTGTAAAAGATCGCTTCTCGTAGCGATAAGACCGCCCTTTGTGTCACTCTATGTAAAATTTAAACATTTATATCTGCAACTTTTATAGTGTACATAATAAAGAGTATTCTATTCTAGTTACAACATTTTCTTTCAGTAAATCTGATTAAAAACTGTGCTAATATATTGTTTCAATCATCCATTCTACTCAACACTGTTTAAAAGCTAAAAAGCTGCTCTAAAACAATCAACATTAGAGATAAGAAGCAAACAAGTGTATTTAATGGTTTATGTACAAAGTTTACACTTTTCTTTCATCTGCCACCTGGGCCATAGCCTAAACAATTTAGAGAGTGACTTATTTTGGTGTTGATTTTGTGATTGTCGACATACACGGGATACTATGGGAGGTGTTATGCCAAGGTCAAAATGTTGGTCTGTCAGCAAAGTGATAGCGGATTTTAGGGTTCCGTAGAAGGGTCCAAACGGAGCCCTATTGCCTTCACTCACGTGTCCGTATATTTCGCCAATCCAGAGCGCAAAAAAATATTTAGGTTATGTAAACTTGCACGTAAAGTGGGGATGATAATTTTTTTCTCGTCTATCCCATAGTTTAGGGTTTCGTTGGATAGGCCGTTCAAAAATATTGCAGTTCTGTGAAAACCATTATCCGATTCAGGGATCCGTTTGCGTAATATTAAGCTTTAAACTTGAACCGTCTTCACAAAACAAGATTTATATTTTGACATTAATTTATTTAGCATAAGGAAATGTGAAGCCCTGTTTTTGGAACGAAACAAACAAACAAACAAGGCTTAAACCATGGAGCCAGTTTTTGTATTAAAAACGTAACTGTGATTGAAATACCGTTGTTCTTTATACAAAATTGAAAACTTATTTCGGTACTAAGTTGTCAGTTTTGTATGAAGAACTTTGCCATTGCCGGAATATAGTTCGAAATTCAATAATGGCTCCACGGTTTAAACCTGGGTTTAAAGATAAACCTTGTTTTGTAATAAGACGGTAAAAGTTTAAAGTGTTGATTTTTGTTAGATTCAGATGATTTTTCTTTTGATGCTATACAGCATTACAGCAGCATCGTGCTGATTGAAATCCTTCTTGTCACAGTCATGACGTGCAGCTGCAGACTATTTAATTTTGGTTTTTTAATCGACTTAACTTACTTTTTTATGCACGTGTTTCAAATAAACCAATTTTTCTCTCGTGTGACAAATAAAGGTCCGTGCAGACTGGTGCGACAGGCAGCGCAACACGCAGCGCGACACTTTCCATGAAGTTTTCATAGAAATTGTGCTATCAGTGTCGCGTCGCGAAGATCTGCGGGAGCCAAACCTATTTTTCTTCCGTGTGACAAATAACGTTCCGTTTGGTGCCGGACGTAAAGAATAGCACCATCCCATTTCTTCCCATGGGTGTCGTAAAAGGCGACTAGACTTACTAGAGAATGGGCAGCAGCGTTCTCTATGCATTTTTAAAACCATACTGCGATCGCCAACCCGCCTTCCAAGCGTGGCGATTATGGCAAATCCCCCCCTTTTTGGGGGAGGCCTATGTCCAGCAGTGGACGTCTTTCGGCTGAAATGATGTGACAAATAAAGGCTCGTTGCGACAGGCAGTGCGACTCTTGTCATGCCCGCGATATCGCGCCAGTCTGTACGAGCCTTAAACCTATATTTTTTAAGGGTGTGTTTTTTTATTTTACCAAAATTAATTTATTTCCAGTTCGTGGCCCACCCGAACGTACAACAATTATTAGGAGCTATCTGGTATGAAGGTCTACCTGGGTTCAAGAGAAAAAACATCGTTGGACAATGCATACAGGTGATTTGTTTTACTTTCCTTATATTATTCCTGCCAAATGTCCTTTCTTTGGTATTGTTCGTCGAGTCGTTGAGCTCCTTAAAACGGAGATATATAACAGTGACCTTGAGTAGTTAGCTTGCGTGTTCTGTACTGAGCTCACGCAACGCGTCGTACGTTCAGCTAGTAATAGAACTCGCCCATCAAGGAGCGCTGTCCCCAATTTGCATTATTAATTGATTATACACAAAACAAAAGGTATTTTAATAAAACGCGTATACTAAAAGATCAATAATTAAATTGTCTTTAAATTGGTGATGGTTTCAGAAAAATACGCTTGGTCGATTTTGCGCCATTCTCAGTTTTTTATCCAAGTTAGACATAACTTTACAAATTAATTTCACTATGTAATATAAACATAATCTAAAATATTCACATATTATGTTATTGAAAAAATGCTCTTATTTATCATATATTTTTTTCAAATCATTAACACTACTCGTATAGACGTGATCTTCAGTATAAAATAATTAAAAGTCCGCTATCGTCCCCTTAAGTCTTGAGTTGAGCTGCACGATTACTGACAAATGCTTGCACTGATTGGACAGGTCAACTCAAATTTGTGAGGTTCTCTCCTCAAAAGACCATTTCAGACACGGATCGACAAGGTCCTCACATGACCTGACCAAGATTATGTCTGGACTTTAAAAGAGACTTTGACACCTGAGTTTGTTTTGCCATTTCTTCTCAGGGGTAGTCAGATAGGAAATGTCGGCTACATCTAGATTTCAAATTTCAATTCAAATCAGCGCTGTGCTGTGGGTCCCCCATAGCAAGCATAATGCTGACTGCAAGACTTCTTGTCACAGCCATGACGTGCAGCTGTCGACTATTTGTTTTTTTGTCCTCGTGAATATTATGTAGATCTGTTTTGTGTAATGTTAAGGTTAAAATGGTTAGGTGGCGAAGTTATTTTAAAAGGTTTTTAATTAAGTAAAAATTACAATATAAACTTATGCTAATTCCTAAGTCTAGATTCGGACGATGTTAGTACCGAAATCCCGAAAATTTGTTATACAACATTAGTTTTTGTTTATACTAAACCTCTTAAGGGGTCATTGTACTCATCATTATGAACAACTTTTACTATGGGACCAACCTTGAAATCGCGAAAAAAAAATCAGCTGTTCCCTACATTTAAGTTCGCTGAACTCGTCAAAATGTAGGGACCAGCTGATATTTTTTTCGCGATTTCAACTTTGGTCCCATAGTAAAAGTTGTTCATAATGATGAATACAATGACCCCTTAAGAGGTTTAGTATAAACAAAAACTAATGTTGTATATATCATTACAATTCTAACGATTGCTAAATGTCGATCAGTAGTTTTGGAAGTAGGTGAGCGTTCGGCGACACGAGGCGTCGATTCGTTGATTCAACAAAATGGTGTACTCGTATTGCAATTTTATGTGGAATCATCCGATTGACGTAATTAGTTTATCATGTCGCTATTCAGATTATTTGGTGTAGGCAGGGTACGTAACATACCGGAGTTTATTAGTATTTCGTGTTTCTGTGACAAATAAAAGTATTTTTCTTTATATGTAGTTACTTACTAGCTTTTGCCCGCGGCTTCACCTGCGTGTGTCGGAAAATATCCCAGGGGAACGTACTACCGGGTCTACCGGCATTTTTACCAGAGTTTTCATATAACTATTGACATGCGCGGCGTACGCCAGTAAAGCCCTCCCAGTCAGCAAGACTTTTTCCTACGTCTTCAACAACCATCGTCATATTTCAGCCAATTTACACAATACTTTAATGAATTATACACCAAAACCATTCTCATGAATCACTCCGTCCATTCGTGAAAAGTGTATGAAAATCCGTTCGGCAGTTTTTGAGTTTATACCGTTCTGACAGACAGACGCGGCGGGGGGAGTTTGTTATATAATATGTAGTGATTTTATCGGTAACACGTAGATAATTAGCAACCGTGATGGTGATTATCATTGTTAATTCCTTGTCTGTATACCCCTGCGTTTACACTAAGGTCAACTACACTGAAAAAAAGAGTGTTTGCTTTAACAAACATCTTGTTTAATGTGATCACGCATCTTGACTCCATACGAGCCTAACAAGATCTTGACTTCTGAAGCTAGGAGAATTTTGTTAAATTATCATAGTTCCGTCAACTAAGTAATTAGTAAGTTTAATTACGGGTAGTTATTTAATTTAACTCAAATGTTAGTCAGTTTAAGAATGAAGTAATGCTAACAAGTTGCTTGTTACCATCAACTAAAATTATTATTTGATTTAAAAAAGTGAAGAAGTAAAATCAAACAAACCATGTATGATGTAACAAAGACCGGTGATTAGTCTGTACATGTCACATTGTCGATATAAATAAAATGAATTTGTTCTGGCAAATATGCTATCTTGTTTATAGTAAATAAATAAATAGTGATTCCAAACATTTTAATGCCAACTAAGAGAAAATGTATCTTAGTTAGCTCGCATTTTTTTCAGTGTATTTTCATTTAACGTTTAAATCTAAATCAAGTTATAAAAACTAGTCGTTTAAAAAACCTGTAAAAATCTGCTGTTTCCTATATTTATCGAATAACTCGTCAAAATGTAGGGAACAACTGATTTTTTTTTTTCGCGATTTCGTGTTTGGTTCCATAGTAAAAGTTGTTCATAATGATGAGTACAATGACCCCTTAAGGGGACGATAACGGACTTTTAATGATTTTATACTGAAGATCACGTCGTAACGAGTAATGTTAATGATTTGAAAAAAATATATGATAAATTAGCGCATTTTCTCAATAACTTAATGTGTGAATATTTTAGATTATGTTTATATTACATACATTACGAAATTAATTTGTAAAGTTATGTCTTACGCGGATAAAAAACTGAGAATGGCGCAAAATCTACCAAGAGTATTTTTCTGAAACTTGCACCAATTTAAAGGTAATTTAATTATGGATCTTTTAGTATACGCGTTTTATTAAAATACCTTTTGTTTTGTGTATAATAAATTAAATAATGCGTCAAATTGGGGACAGCGCTCCTTGATGGGCGAGTCCTATTACTGGCTGAACGTACGACGCGTTGCGTGAGCTCAGTACAGAATACGCAAGCTAACCACTCAAGGTCACTGGCATATATCTGCGTCTCAACAGGTTGTGCGTTAATTCCGAGACATGTTGTTTAACAAAAAAAATCCGAGACATGTTGTTTAACAAAAAAAAATTTTTTTTGTCTGTCTGTTTGTTTGTACTGGCAATGTCCGAAACAGCTGGACCGATTTTGGCGGGGGTCTTTGTATTTATTTTTTAATAAAAATAATTTATCATTATTAACAATCTAATCATTCCTATTTCGGTCAGAAAAAGAGATATTTCTGCTGATTTATATTTTAAACTTATTATTTTTTGACAGGTGGCGAAGCTAGGTGTGATGTTCCCAGTATACTGCACTATTTACATGTTGGCTCCAAATTCAGAGTACGGCAGATTCATGAAGAAACCTTTCGTCAAGTTTATCTGTCACAGCTCTTCTTACATGCTATTTCTAAGTAAGTCAATCAATCTACCTAACCTTTACCCAACTTTATTGAGGTCGGCTTCCAGACTAACCCGATGCATCTGAATACCAGTATTTTACATAGGGCGTGCCTATCTGACCTCGACAACCCAGTAACTGTAATACGATACCCCTTGGTAAGACTGGTTGTCAGACTTTCAGGCTTCTGACTACGACTGTCAAAGATATGGATCTTAAAACACTCTCTGAAAGCACTTTAAGCCGTTGGTCCCGGCTGTCATTCATGGGAATGACAGCCGGGACCAACGGCTTAAAGTGCTTTCCGAGGCACGGAGAAGTCTCGGTATGTAAATATGGTCACCCATCCACGGACCAGCCCCGGCAAGGGTAGCTTAACCTGATGGATCGATATATGCGGCTGTTATTACTTAGCCACGAGCTCCATTATTATTAAGTAATATTATTAGCTATTTTAGCTATTAGCTATTTCTAGCTATTAGCTATTTCTAGCTATTAGCTATTTCTAGCTATTAGCTATTTCTAGCTGTTTATAGCTGTTAGCTATTTCTAGCTATTATCTATTTCTAGCTATTAGCTATTTCTAAGTAAGTATTATTTTTATTGTTTTGTTTGTATATTTTGATTGGCAAAATAAGCATACGGCACGGCATTGTAAGTCACTGACGGCTATGGACACCAGCTTCAATAACATATGCATAGGTAAAAAATAGGTAATACGGGCTGGTGTCCGCAACTCAGCGTCAAAGCGCACGGATATTATGCGTACGGATGCGAACGCGGTACGCATCCGCTTCCGCGGATGTGAGCCACCCACAAATCCGCATCCGTATCCGTGGATGTAAAAAACATCTGTATCCGCAACATTCCCGATTATTAAGGCTTAGGGCCAATTATTATTAACCTACAAATTACGAAATAGCCCGTATCCAAAATTAAATTCTCAAGTACTTACGTTACAAGCGCGTGGTCAGAACCATCCTATAACTCATATTATAAATGCAAAGGTGAGTTGTTTGTTGCGCTGTCACGCTAAAACGGCTGAACAGATTTGGATTAAATTGCACATGGATAGACCATAGCGTTGCCAGACGTCCCGATTTTTAGCCCAAAAATAAATGTCTCGCGCCGGACAGGACAGTCTCGCTTTTCGGGGATAAAAAAAAGTAATTCGTAAGTAAAGTTACTCGGGGCTCCGTGTGGTGCAATAACACTATCCTATTTCTTCCCGTGGGTGTCGTAAAAGGCGACTAAGGTAATTACTAGAGAATGGGCAGCAGCGTTCTCTATGCATTTTAACACCATACTGCGATCGCCAACCCGCCTGCCAAACGTGGTGATTATGGCAACTTGACTTCACAATTTTTATTATGTTGTCCCACTTTCAACGAAATATTCCCGGTTTTTTACTCAAATGGTTAGAAAATACCGCTTTTTTGTGCTATATTAAAAAGAACCAGGCTCTTAATAATTAATTACAATCTAGCCTTTAAGACTAATAAGCAATTTTAATCTAACCTAAGTTTAAATGTGAAAATTATTTTAAAACTTAGAATAGTGTTTATTGCACTTTACACAAGCCCGTCCCACTTTTTTAGAGTCTGATATTATAATAAAAACACTTTGTTCATGTGTTAGGTATACTCGTATGTGTGTCATTTTCACTATTATTTTTACACTACACTAACTCAAATGGTTTTTTTCGTTTTAGTCTTCGTACTATATTTGTGTTGTATAACGGCTGAATTGCCTCGACTTTCACATGTCGGGAAAAGGAAAAAAATACCGCTGTGCCCGAAAAAAAATCTGGTAACGCTACTAGAGCCTCTAGACCATGAACTGGAGAAGGGCATTAGTAAGCTACTTCTTATCCTGGATCGCAGACGAAATCGCGGGAGTACTAGATAATTATACCTACTGCGTTTTTGGTAATTGTGCTTGATTAATGTTTCCAACCTAGTATTTCTATCTCAAGTTATTAATCTCCCATCGTCATTCTACAGTCGTTTCGTTTTTCAGTCGTAAAAGGGGGCACTACACACGACATGTTTCTGATATTAATGACGACACCAGGCTTTGGTTATCTTAAGGAAAGGTCTTACGTGGGATACACGCATTCACAATTTTATTATAGTAGCACAATATAACCTTCACATATTTAACAGCTTAATATGCTAAAGATTTTCATCAAAGACTTACATACGAGTACCTACATATAAAATAGCAAGCAATTTTTTTACTTTCATGTGTTCACAATAAAATACCCAACAAAAACCCAAGTTCCGAAAAAAAATGGGCATGACATACAAACAGATAAACGACTCAAGTCTAAAATCAAATATTAACCTAATTTAAGCGATTGACTGCTGCGCTGCGTGTCACGGGTTCGATTCCTGCACGGAAGAAATATTTGTATGACCTACAAGTAGTTGTTCCGGGTTTGGCTGTTTGTGTATGTGAGTTTAAATTTTTGTAAACGCACCCACAATACAGGAGAAATTCCTAGTATGGGGCAAAGTTAAAAAAAAAACAACAAAAAAAAAATATTATTTTAAAAAACATATCAAAAATAAAATCAAAATTAATTGTAATCAATTTAGCTTTTTTATGTTAACTGTATTCATGTACAGATGCCAACACATCAAGCTACTACTACAATCTGTCAAATTTCTTTAAAAGATTTTCAACTTTATCATAAGGTTCAAGGTTGATTGGGAAAATTTGACAGTTTCGGGTAGCTTGACCTGCTGGCGTCTGTACTTGTGTTAATAAATTAATTGTGTTATTATCTGCGCATAATGTAGGGCACGCTCTGCTTTTATTTAAGTAATTTGGCGTTTAGACTTAAGTTTGCAATGTACAAATAGTAAAATAATGTTGTACTCATTGTTGATCAGCTTAATAATAAATAAATAAATATTCAACAGAAAGGGTTACCGTGTAGTTGCTCATAATCTTTTGTAGTAGGTACGGAAGACTAAAAACTGGGCTTCTGCGTAGTATCCCTACGAGTCTAATGTCCCAGCCTCTATGAATTCGTCTCCTTGATCCTAATCTGAAAATAGCTCAAACAAAAATCTTGTTCACGAACGAAGTTTAATGGAACGAGTTAGTTCCATTGCGTTGTCGTTATGGGTTTTAACTCCGATACGGTTTTCGTTCCCCTTTAGGTCAGACGCCCTAGCTAGAAGTACACATATAGGTACATTTATATATATATACAACATTATTTTTAGTATATGCGAAACCTGAATATAGTTTGTTCAGAATATGGAACTGAATCGGTTTCAATAATTTTTACACCATGTTTTTTTCCCCAAAAATATTTAAGTCTCATGGAAAATGTTATCACCATTTAATTACTTACAATACAATCACCGTATGATTAGGTACCTACTGCCAAATTATTATCAATGAGCGCAAGACGACCCTGGAGGCGCGGGGGCGCAGTTAGCATGTTTTTGTACGGACATCCCGGTAACATAACGACCTTATAACTTTGTGATTTTTCATGATACAGTTTTGAAATTTTGTACATAGATTCTTTACATAAAAATACTAGACACGTGTTTCGGGTTTCGCATATACTAAAACTAATGTTGTATATATATATATTTTTTTTAACAACTTTGCACCACACTAGATATTTCTCTTGTATTGTGGGTGCATTTACAAACATTTAAATTCACATACACAAACCGCCAGACCCGGAACAACTACTTGTAGGTCATACAAATATTTGTTCCGTGCGGGACTCGAACCCGCGACACGCAGCGCAGCAGTCAATCGCTTAACCATTGCGCCAACCGTGCCGTCATCTCATATTATAGTGACCTTATTGGCGTGCGTCTATGATCAGATTATATGGACGTCAACGAAGCAAAAGGAGTATGTAAGGAGCAGGTGATATTCTGTAGTTTCTGCCTACCCCTATGGGAAGCAGGCGTGAGTGTATGTTTATGTGCAGTACATCTCATATGTAGATTTCAAGCTTCTTATTTAGGTACTAAGTGACAAAATAATGTACCGTCAAGTCATGATCTACTACTTTTGCAACATCGGACGATCTCATACGACATAAATGACACGGGCGGAGCAATTTTCTTCTTTATTTAAAGTTGTCGAGCGAAATCTAACGATTTCTTTAAAGAACAAAACACAGTCACAATACTAGTGGTTTTTAAACAATAAAATTCGATTGTATTTTGTTTCGAATCGACCCCTAAATTCAAATCTCACGAAAGTCAGTTGCAACAGGACACATAAGTCACCATATTTTTCCACTTTCAGCTCTTCTATCCCTTGCATCTCAACGAGCAGACTATCTAATCCTGGAATGGTCTGGTATCACCTGGCTCCAGGAACTGGTAGACCACTGGAAGGAACGAGAACGGGGCTCCCTGCCCAGCATCATCGAATTCAGCGTCATCATCTACATAGCAAGTAAATTTGCGTTTGTTAGCATGCTTTTCTATATTTTCTGTGATGATTTTAATAAATAACTAGAGCCAAAGATCTTTTGGCGCCTGTATGGCATTGACAGGAGGGCATTGTTGGTAAACATTTGTCAAATTGTCTTAGTAACAAATCAAGATGGCGGCGTTAGTTCAGATTTTGGACACGCGCCAAACGAACCTTGTCGCGTTTTGATGGCTTATTAATACGCAGGGACCATTTTGGTTACCCATTGAAAGGGTTTAAGATAGGATTTTTCTAAGCGGTAGAACAAAAACCCATACGATAAGGGTAACCCTTATGAACGGCTTAAATTAAATTTCGGTAACCCATTGAAAGGGTTTTCGATAAAAACCCATACGGTGTGGGTAACCCGTTTGAACGGCTTAATTTAAGCCATTCAAAATTACCCACATCGTATGGGTTTTTGATTAACTGCTTAGAAAAATGCGTGGGTTTTTCTAAAATGGTAACCAAAATGGTCCCTGGGTAGAATAGAGATAGTATTGGTCCTGCTACGCGTGCTGGGCGGATATAGAAATGACATAATATTATGATTTTTTCATGTTACTGGGTTTCAAGTAGGTATAGAACCCATTGAAATGGGTTATCAGGTAACCCTTTCACTGGGTTTCAAGTATAAAACCCATTAAATGGGTTATCATGTAACCCTTTCAATGGGTTTCTAGTATAAAACCCTTTCAATGGGTTACACCATGATAAAGGTAATCCATTGAATGGGTTACCCCTTCGAAATTTAGATTAATAGGCATTTATTACGATTGAAGATCTTCATTGCTTATAAGTATTACTTTGAGAAACGGGGGGAATGTAGTTTGGATTTTCTTCAACTTTTCTCTGACAATTTTATATTTATTCTAATTTTGTTCTTCACATTGTCTCTAATTTTATTTTTGATTCTCACTTTTTTATAACACAAAACACTGAAGTCCGTCCACACTATGGTAGCAATAAATTCAGGTTACCTTCACAAAGCTTAAAGTGCATTTAGTAATATTTCCATTATACTAAAAACCACTTTAGTCGTTGTACGGAAATTACCGGAAGACTGCGTAATAGGGCTTCCAATCCCGCAGCCTGTATTCAATCTCGGTATTTGCGGGACTAGGAATTTTCAATCCCGAGGGATCCCAATATTTGCGGGATCGCATATAGAAAATATTTGGCTGTAAATCTGGAGATAACACATGGGAAGATGAACACGGTACTCGCACTTGACTATGACGAGCGGTCGTGTGCATGCTTCTTTCCACTCCCGCAAATCCCTCGGATCTCGCGCCCGTAATCCCGCAACACGTGGGATTGGAAAATGATGCGGGATCCCGCAATACCGAGATCTCGGTATTCCGGGATTGGAAGACCTACTGCGTAATATTCCAAACTATCACATTTATTTAAAATATCGCTTGCTAAAATTAACCATTTCAATTTTAAATAGCACATATTTTCAACTGTGATTACGGTTGATAGAGATGTATGAATGAACGGCAAACAATTTTGAATAAGGACGATCATCATTAAAAGACCATTTCATACACCAATCTACTTGGTCTACACATGATCAGGGGGCCTAAAATAGACGCTTTGGCAGAATCATAATATGATCTGCGTACAATTCATACATCCCGCAATTCATCTGTTTGACAGCTGCTATTTGACATTAGACTTCACTATAGCAATTCATAATTTGTGGACCATTTTACGAAACTCCATACAAAACTGTCAAACAGATGAATTGCGGGATATGAATTGTATGCAGATCATAATATGATTCTGCCAAAGCGTCCTTTTTAGGACCCCTGACCAACAGAAAGGCTGAAACAAACTCAGAGGTTTGTACCTCTGAGTTTGTTTCGGCCTTTTTTCTCAAAGTAGTCAGATAGGAAACGCCGACCTCATCTAGTTTTTGAAATATGATTGACGTGTAAAAGTGTTTGTACAAATCTACTTACAGATTTAAAAATCTTTCATCATTTATCTGCTTACTCTTTTACCAACTATGTTGGGGATGGGCAGGGGGTGATGGTGATGGTGATGACACAAAAACTAACAATATCCTTCTTCCAGGTCTAATTTGGGCAGAAATAAGATCACTATGGACAGGCGGCATTACTGAATACATTAGTGATCTGTGGAACATCGTTGATTTCATCACGAACGCCTTTTACATTGCTTGGATTAGCTTGCGATTTTCTTCTTGGTATATCGTTCAGGTATGTAGTTTTGATCATAGTTTTTGAAATGTAAGAAAGAAATAAATTCTTACTATATATGTAAGAAAGAAAGAAACAAAGAAAGAAAAATAATTTTACTCGTCACAGAAACACGTCCATACGAAAACATAAACTCCAGTAGGTAAACATTCACATCTACAATATAATCACCATTTATAAGCCTTACCATATACAACATTAGTTTTTGTTTATACTAAACCCGAAAAGGGGTCATTGTACTCATCATTTTGAACAATTTTATTCTATGGGAACAACCTTGAAATCGCGAAATGAAAATCACCTGTTCCATACATCTTGTCGATTTATGTGAACACAAAAATGTAGGGAACAGCTGATTTTTTTTTCGCGATTTCACGGTTGTTCCCATAGAAAAAGTTGTTCAAAATTATGAATACAATGACTCCTTTTCGGGTTTAGGTTAAACAAAAATTAATGTTGTATATGTAAGCTGTTAACGTATTGATTTCTGTTATGCAAAGATTTAAAGCCGATCTGCATCCGATTAAACTGGAGTCTGACCCTAGCATAGTTGGGTAAAGTCTAGTCAGATTAGGATGCTTATTTTGGTCACCATATTCATGAGTGACGGTGATTAGTTTCCATTAGGTTGAGCGTTAGCCTGTACAACATAATAGTGATAAGGGAAGGGAGGCAGAAATGCGCGAAGGGCTATAGAATCTCTCCTTTAATGTAAGAAAAAATAAACTCATCTCAATTTTAACCGTGTCTGCCGGTTAAATTGGCCCATAATTAAAATAAAACTGCCGGAATCGGAGCTTTACAAATTGTAACATTTCTTGTAATAATTAGTTAGAATTATGATGATTATGCTGAGTGGCGGCCGTTTTGCGTGGATGTGACGCATATTTTCCCCCTACTTGTTCTTTTTGTACTTATGTTCTTTCTTTGCGTCATGTTTACCGCAAATAAACTTATTTTCTTTCTTTATAATATTATTTCCACTTATGAATACAATAAGCACCCTGTTCCTTCTCTTGGGCGTTGTGTACATAGTAACTTCTTGCTAATTAAACGGTGATGTCCGTGTGGTGCCGCCGGACGTAAAGAATAGCACCATCCTATTTCTTTCCGTGGTTGTCGTAAAAGGACTTACTAGAGAATGGGCAGCAGCGTTCTCAATGCATTTTAACACCAAACTGCGATCACCAACCCGCCTGACAAGCGTGGCGATTATGGCAAAGCCCCCCTTTGAGGGAGCCCTATGTCCAGCAGTGGTTGTCTTTCGGCTGAAATTATGAATGATGAAACGGTGATCTACTCTAAAAGTATTTTTATTGTCAATACGATTTAGGTAGTCATTCGTTCTTCATGATCTCTAGTATCCAATTCAATATAACTAGTAGTTCTGCGAACAGTAGAACTCGTTAGAAATCTAAAAGTGAGCAATTTACTGCATTTTGAGGAGCTATTCTGCTCTACACGCCGAAGATCCTGATCAGATCTTCACCAAATTTTTATGAGACCAATTTAAAGTTACTACCTTTCAAATAAAAAAGGAACCATCGAAATCGTGAGGCACATAATCATTGTTGTTAAAACATTATTTTCATTGTTTTTATTTTCACTGTTTTTACCCAACTGCCAAGGAAGGGTTATGTTTATTTTTTTATTGTTTGTATTTTGTGTTTCATGAACTATGTCCAAATAAACTTTATTCTTTCTTTCTTTCTTAAATCGGATCTCATATGGCGGAGTTATCCAGTAGCGTTTTTTCCCCTTTTTGGAGGAAGTACCTTCAATCAAAAATTCCCGACAAAAAAAATATCTATAAAGTCGTGAACCCTGTATACCAAGTTTCGTCCAGATCAGTTGTAAAATACGACCTGTGGAGAAGTACCAACAAACTGAAAGACGACAGCAAATTTTGCCGGAATGGAAGCAGAGACGCTTCGCTCGCTCGGTCAATTAAGGTAGCGTAGGTCCAGATTAAATATTTTGTTACCTTTTAGCGTGACTACGTCACCGGAACCGACCCCTGGTACCCTCGAGAGCGATGGGACTCCTACGACCCCATGCTGCTATCAGAAGGGGCCTTCGCAGCTGGCATGATCTTCTCCTTCCTCAAGCTGGTCCATATCTTCTCCATCAATCCATACCTTGGACCACTACAGGTGTCTCTCGGAAGAATGATTCTGGATATCTTGAAATTCTTCTTCGTTTATATGTTGGTGCTTTTTGCGTTTGGCTGTGGTGAGTAAAAAAACATTAAAAATGTGATGTAAAGGATGTACCTACATACCTTATTATGTAAAGTCGGTTTTATTATTAAGCAAATTGACTACCAACATAAATTATCCGTATACAACATGTCTGTGTGGTGCCCGACGTAAAGAATAGCACCTCCCTATTTGTTCCCGTGGGTGTCGTAAAAGGCGACTAAGGGATTACTAGAGAATGGGCAGCAGCGTTCTCTATGCATTTTAACACCATACTGCGATCGTCAACCCGCCTGACAAGCGTGGCGATTATGGCAAAGCCCCCCTTTGAGGGAGCCCTATGTCCAGCAGTGGACGTCTTTCGGCTGAAATGATGATGAACGATCCAACATGTCCCAGAATCAACCACCAAGCAGAATGAACAACTTTTACTATGGGACCAAACCTGAAATCGCAAAAAAAACAGCTGTTCCCTACATTTATGTTCGAATAACTCGTCAAAATGTAGGGAACAGCTGATTTTCTTTCGCGATTTCAAGTTTGGTCTCATAGTAAAAGTTGTTCCTAGTGATGAGTACAATGACTCCTTAAGAGGGTTCGCGTTAATTCTGGGACATTTTGTATATGCAAATCGCAACTGAGTATCGTATTACCCAGTAACTGGGCTGTGGAGGTCAGATAGGCAATCGCTCCATTTAAAATACTGGTAGTCAGCTGCGTCCGGTTAGAACCGGTTAGACTGGAAGCCGACCCCAACACAGCTGGGTAAAGGCTGGGCAGATGATGATGATGATGATGATTTAAATCGTACCCATTATTATTTGACTGTTTGTTGAATGAAATGGCCATGGAAATACGTCAAATTGACGTGGGGTGTCACTTTGCTTAACAATTAATTTCCCGGACTGTACCAGAGCCACATCGAGTTTTAGAAAAATGCCGGTTTAGTAGACCGTTGTCTCTTATCACCAGAGGTCGGAATTGGGTAGGGTTATTTATATATATTACTTACACAGATTTCATACAACGAAATAATAAAGTGGATAAGCCCCAATTCCCGGGATTAATTTTGGAGGACAGAAAAATCCCGTGATCTATTAGATAAAAAGTTATTTACTTTTACACAATTTAAACCACTGCACGCGCGACGTTGCCAAATTTACATCAGCGACATCGGATGTCCGAAGTTGCAAAATTCCATCAACATTTCGATGCAAATACTAATAACTACTATAATACTAATATTTATGTATATCCATAAATTTAAATAAATATTTATTCCACAATTTTCGTTATTGCACCTACCACTGCTTGTCTCTGCATCACCCAAAGGTTGACTGGTAGAAAATGCCTATGGCATTAAGTCCGCCTGTGTACATTTTGTGTGCTTAAAGTGTTAAATAAATAAATAATAAATAACTCTACCTAATTCCGACCTCTGCTTAGCACTCATACCTGGGTGGCATTTGATTGTCTATTTCTAACGCTCGATGTGACATACTCATGGCTGGGTAAAAATTTAACTCTTTATCTTTATTCAGGTTTAAACCAACTGATGTGGTATTACGCTGAACTGGAGAAGAACAAATGTTACCATCTTCCGAATGGTATACCCGATTTTGATGGGCAAGAACGAGCTTGCACGATTTGGAGACGCTATGCTAAGTAAGACACTTTCCGTCTTATTACAAAACAAGATCTATATTTTAACATGGCTTAAGCCATGGAGCTAGTTTTTGTAATGAGAACGTAAGTCTGATTGAAATGCCGTTCTTTAAACAAAACTTAGTTCGGTACTAAGTTGTCAGTTTTGTATTAGGAACTTTACCGTAGACGGAATGAAGTTCGAAATTCTGCTTCGATAGCTTTTGGAATCTTATCTTGCCTTTGATATCTGTCATTTTGTTTGTTACTTGATTATTGCCCTGAATATGAATGCTTTATCCATCAATCAATTTATTTTTACCCGACTGCCCCAGAAGGAGGGTTTCTAATTAATTATTTTAACATATGAGGTGTCGTTAGATTCGTCTTAAGGCTTCTACATACCGGGGCGACTTGTCGCGCGACGCGACGCGACACAAAGGCACCGCTCGTCCCGCGACACGCGGGGCCTTTGTGCCGTGTCGCGTCGCGCGACAAGTCGCGCTGGTATGTAGAAGCCTTTACTTGTGGGAGTGAAATGGGCTATATAATATTTATATAATGCATCTGCAAAGACAAAAAAAGGGAGGGGCAGTTTTTTTTAAATTAATTACAACAATGTTGGTATCAAATAAAAGCTAGTAATTAGTTGATTCCAAATATAGGTACCTATGTATATTATCAAAACTAAAAAGTTTGACATAAAACAAACTATAAAAAAAAACTAAAATCCGACTGCAAAACTACTTAGGGAACTAAAAAGAGATTTTTTTTTACTTTTTAATCTTTATTCTTTACTCAATATGCTTCATGAATCCATCACCCGCTGACATCATGTTCCTTTCCAGCTTATTCGAAACATCCCAATCCCTTTTCTGGGCATCTTTCGGTCTGGTAGACTTGACCACCTTCGAGCTGACTGGCATCAAGAGCTTCACCAGATTCTGGGCTCTCCTAACCTTCGGGTCCTACTCGGTGATTAATATCATCGTACTCCTGAACATGCTGATTGCTATGATGTCCAACTCTTACCAAATTATTTCGGTAAGTAAGACCTATGTTGGAATTTGTAATCATCAATAAACTGTCTTCTTAAAACTAGCTTTCAATTATTGATCAGCAGCTAAAATTGCCTGCTTCTGAGCCTTAGGATCAGAAGCAGGCAGGATCGGCCATTATAGCAGGATCGGCCATTGTAGCAATTGTAGACCGTCAGTGGAACGACACACCGACCGAACTTACATTTTGATGTAAGCGTAAACATGTCGCCCGGTCGGAATTTCGACCTCCGTTTGCGTTTGGTTTGTTTCGGTAAGAAAGATGACGCGTAATTTTCGTTATGGTGTGTCATAGCAACTGAATACGTCGAAGCGTATATTTCTGCGCCTTGGGCAACGCAATTTTCGGCAAGTGTGTCGCTAGACTTAGCTAACTAAAATTGTGATCCAAGTGTCCAAGTTCTATGCGCACCTCAAAGAGATGTTAGCACAAACTGACGGTGTCCGTTAGGGCGAATGCCTGCCAGGATTGCGGGTTTGTCCGAAAGGGATATCGTGGCCCTGGCACACAGGCAACTGAAGGAACATGGGTGTGTTTTAGTCAGGAAAAGTCTGACAAGCCCTGACTAGCCAAGTTATTTCATAATTTCGCACCAAAAAAAAAATTTCCATGTTGGTTTTCAAACACTTCGAGCACCATTGTTAGCTTTCCGCAAGCCTCGACCAACTGAGTTTAAATATATTTCCTATTCTATATTCTTTCGTTTCTAATTATTAGATATTTCCAATAATCAACAGATGTTTTACAAAGAAATCTTTTATGAAACATGGTTGTATAAAATATTAATTTCTCAGGAACGAGCCGACACGGAGTGGAAATTCGCCCGCAGCAACTTGTGGATGTCTTACTTCGAGGATGGGGACACGGTGCCGCCCCCCTTCAACATCATTCCTACCCCCAAGCATTTCATGTGCTGGATCAGACGATGCTGCTATAATAGGGATCGGGGGTCGATTATTGTAAGATACTATTTTAATTTTACCTTATGTCTCTTTGTCTAAGTAACATACCAAGTGGTATTTGGTAATAATATAATTAGCTAATTGTCACAAATTGGTAAGAATAAAATTATCTGATCGAAGGAAATGGTTTTAAAATGGGAAACAATTTTAGTATCAAAATTTATAGATGAATTTAAGTGGATGCTGTCATTTAGTATTATGCACTAAGATGATAAATCTTAAAGATGCATAGAGACAATGATGCTACATTCTGTTCAAACGTAATTTATGTTTTATTTCGTAAAGACAAACGCATAGTACATCCGCAACGGGCCGCATCGCCGTTACGCTGCGCCCGTATGTTCATACAAGAAAGTGCGGTGCGGCACCTATAGTGTTCGTTGGTTCACAGAAAATGTACGAAAGTGATAAAGTAGGACTTTTGCAATGCGTTGGTAGTAAAGTAGGACTTTTGCAATACAAGATAAGAATGCTTGGAAACATGCTGGTCCTGCTCCATAGGACAATCTAGAGTCTAGACAAAATCAAACAGGTTGCTATTTTAATTGTATAATTTATTATTTTTATGACATTTATTTTAAATTCTGTGATTACCTTAACTCACACTGATATTGTTATTTTTTAGGAAATCGTACCTATATATTTTTTACAATTTTTGTAAATATGTGAGCACCATGTATCTATCACATAATTAATTTATCTGTCATTGCTTCATCCTTAACTCTTTTTATTACCTACTAGCTGACCCATGCCCACTCCGTTGGGCGGTAAACATTTTTACTCTATGACACTCACAAATAACGTGGCTTTCTATGGGTAAAAGAATACCTACCCTACCTGCCTACCCTACCTACCTACCTACCCTACCTACCTACCTTACCTACCTACCCTACCTACCTACCCTACCTACCTACCCTACCTACCTACCCCACCTACCTACCCTACCCTACCTACCCGACCTACCTACTCGTACCTACTCTACCTACCTACCCACCTACCTACCCTACTTACCTACCTACCCTACCTACCTACCCTATCTACCTACCCTACCTACCTACCCTACCTACCTACCTACCCTACCTACCTAACAAAAACTTCACATAAACCATCTACTAAATACTCCGAACAAAGCCTAAACCTTTTTTTTTTGATAGGTGAGCTCGTTCTTGAGTTATAAAATTACAACGAAAAGTGGCATTGATTTTTATAGATATAGATTGTGGTATAGTAATTTTATTCTAGGTGCATCGTCTTCACATATAATTTATATAATTAATGTACCTATAAAAATATTGTACAAGATTTTAAAAGAGTACCGGTGGAGTTTCTTGCCCATTCTTCTCCATACGAAACTACCTTTTGGAAGGGGCGACTAGAATCAATTCTATTTTTTTGTAAATATTGACGTTCAAAAGTGCCTTTTATGTGCCTATTTGAAATAAACAATTTGACTTTGACTTTGTTGCGTTGCGGCACGGGCCGCCTCAAACGGCTTTAGCCTTTATAATTACTGTCCATCTCTCGGTCTGAAAACAAATATGTCCCTTTTTTAACTTAAAATTCGTTTCAAAGCTACACTATTCATCATCCCCAGAACAAATCCCGCGAGAAAGCCAGACAGGAACACGAAGCAGTCATGAGAGTCCTAGTCCGAAGATATGTGACAGCAGAACAGAGGGCCAGAGATGAGACCGGAGTGACCGAGGATGACGTTATGGAGATCAGACAAGACATCTCTACGCTACGATACGAGCTGATCGATATACTGCATAATAATGGCATGAAGACGCCCAGGGTTAGCATGCAGGATGCTACGGGTAAGATGCTGTTGAGTTGTTTCATTAGGTCATTCTTTTGGGGATAGAATAGAATAGAATACTCTTTTTTATGTACACCATAAAAGTTACAGATATAAATGTTGTTGTAGGATGAGCGTTTCCCATATTCCTCCATCGCTTTCCATCAGTCGAGATCGAGGTCAAGAGCAGGCCCATCAAGATCAGGCCCATTAAGAGCAGGCCCATTAAAAGCAGGCCCATTAATAGTAGGCCCATTAAGAGCAGGCCTATTAAGACCAGGTCCATTAAGAGCAGGCCCATTAAGCAATAAAAAATAAATTAAAAAATTATTAGTCAAGTTACGATTCGTAGATCTTTAGGTTTATCTCAGTTGATAGTTAATTTGATTGTTCGTGTAGATGACATAGTCTATTCCTTCTAAATTAATATTATTTTACAAGTAAACCAATGTAAAAGTCGGTTGGAATTTAAGCTTCTCAAACTATTTTATGAACTAGAATTCGTCCTTGAAAACTTTTTAGATGCTTTTGAACCTGGAAAAGGAGATTTTTATCTTAATGTAGTTTAAAATACCAAAACAATCCCAGTCTACCAACCAATTTTTTTTTTACTACAACTTTATTTTAAACTCCATTGTTACAGTGGCTGGTAAAAAGGGCAAAGTCATGGAGAGAAGAATCCTGAAAGACTTCCATATTGGCATAGTAGAAGGCATCATAAAAGACGTTATATCCAAGGAGAACAAACCTAAGGATGTGTTCAGCCAAATCGCTAAAGCTATTGTCAGGAGAGGAAGTACTGACGGGTAAGCTATAATGACATACGCAGCTGTTGTCCGTGACTTTGTTTTTAAACATCAACCGTTCGGTTGAGCACCTGTCCCACCGGACAAGGAAGCGACTATCAACGATTCTCGCTCAAGACACGTACAAAATATTCTAGATCCCGTGTATGTAAAAGAGTCACATATATTTATAGTTGTTCACACAATGGAGTGAATTCGCTTATCCGCCTTAAGCAAGCGTGCCTTCTCGTATGAGCCTTTGCCAAGTTATAGGACAATAAAAGACTGGTATTGTTATTATGCTGTATATAGGTAAATATGAAACAGGCAGATAGACCCAGCTAATGAAAATGGTGTCGGTCACCATTCTACTAGTTTATATAGCATTGAGAGCAGTGATAACGGCCTTGACTTACGAGTTGCAGGTTAGTTCGAACCCAGACGGACACTTTGTGTACTTAATTAATTTCATTAACACTGCTCTCAAAACTGTGAAGGAAAACATCGTGAGGAAACCGGCCTGTCCTAAAACCAAAAATTCAAAGACATGTGACATCTACCAACCCGCACTGGGCCCGCGTGGTGGATTACGGCCCACTCCCTCTCACTGAGAGGAGGCCTGTGTCCCAGCAGTGGGAACATTGTATTGTTCACACCGCCGGCAAGTATTCGTTTGGCACAGCGACAAGAGCTATCAAAGAGAGTACAGTGGTACCCAATTGATAAGGCGCGTCGTGAATTTTCGTTCGCACAGAAAAGAAAGTATGGCCCCGAAGATTAACGAAAGAATGCTTAAAACTTACAATCAACCTTAGGTCACTATTGTAAGGTTCATAATACACTGGAGCTGCTAACGTGCACTCTATCAGAAGTATGGCGGCTGACAAACATGCCACGCGGCGCGCGCTAACATGGCGGCAGCTGCCGACCAATAGCGGTACAGGAAAAAGAACCGCGGTGTGTGGAGCGTGCCGATTGGTCAATAGCATTTCCCGCACTTTTGAAATTCACCTTCTGCGCAGGTACATCGGTAAGCCATATCAATTGGGTACTACTGTACTCGTGCGTACTAGTGCTCAGTGACTCGCTTGGCGGGCAAAATACTCGCTGAGAGACTCACGCTTGGTACAAACGCCAGCACATCAAGCTACTACAATCTGTCAAATTTCTTTAATAGATTTTCAACTGTATCCCTACAGAATAAGGTTCAAGGTGGATTGGGTTTTTTTTTACAGTTTCGGATAGCTTGTCCTGCTGGTGTATACTAGCGAGTAATCGCTCGTCGCCGTCGTGCACTCATTTTTTGTTAAGGGGAGTGCGCTAAGGTAGCCCGCGAAATTCAAATTTTCTAACGTTTTTTGCAATATGCAGGTCAGTAACACGTTGTATGTTGATCTAAATATGATTCGCGGCCATAACAAATATGGCTTCAAATAATTGTAATCATTAGAATCAGCATTACAACTCCCTAAGTTAAAAAAATCCTACTGAATGATTATTTCAGAAATAATCATTCAGTAGGATTTTTCGAAGAGAGTTAGTTGTATTGCCGATTCTAATGATTATAATTCAGTAAAGAAATATTTGTTACGGCCGCGAATCATATCAGTATCAACGTGTTACTGACCTGCATATTGCAAAAATCGTAATAAAATTTGAATTTCGCGGGCTACCTTAGCGCATCCCCCTTAATCGCCAGTGTGGTGGGACTAGTGCCTAATGCCTTAGGAAAAAGTGAAAAATAAATATCAGTGATAAAACAATTTTTTTAGCTGTTCGTCGACCTTAGAGACCCATAGCAAATGTGGCAGATGCGACTAGTACGTACCTATAATATTATTGGTGAATGAACTGTCGAGACTGTACATGTTGTTTGCTTTACTTTTTAATATAGGGTATTTGACTGCTATCAAAAACATATAACTATAAGAATTAATGCTTATTTTTAATTAAAGGTGTTACTAAAAAAGACGATTTGCAAAAACAAAAATCGGTGGAAAATGGAGAAATTACACGCTTTTGAAATCATTCTACAATCCTTTTTTTTTTTTTGGGTGGGAAATTATCAAATAATCCCGCTCTGGGCGGAGCAGGAGTATCAGACTTTTACTGACTAAAACCCACCCGTCCTTAAGATGCCTGTGTGCCAGGGCAACGATATCCCTTTCGGACAACCTCGCATGGAGCGCAAAACGATCAATGTACTGAATGACGCGAAGTTACTGTAGCGTTCCTGTGTTGTGACGTCACATCAATCAGCAATGTTGTCTCTGTCTACCATAGACTTTATATTAAAACGCATACAACTTCAGCATTTTTTGAGATATTGAAACAATTTTTTTTTTTTCTAATACCTAAAGCCATGCTTTATTTTTTTGTTAATTTTGCAAAATTGAATTAAAAAAGCAGCCTAATATCCTATTATCCGCCTTGAAAATAACACGCCTACCATGTTTTCTTTACACAATGCATGAAAAGAATGCCGCATTGAAGGCTTACTTATTTATTTATTTGATTCGAACACATGATTCATATTGTTGTTAGTAACACTTATAAAACTATGTTAATAACATTTCTCCATAAAACAAAAATAAAAAGAAATCTAATTCCAATATTTAAAACTATGTCCGTTCCATGCTGCACCAGACCTGCAGCTGTGCATACGGGTCCAGTGCCCCAGGAACGGGCAATCAGGTTTATTCACAATTACCTTTCTAAATAAATAATTAATGTAATAACATTATCACTTTTTTCTTGATCTATAACATAAAAAACGCACAACCTCTTAAGGGGTAATTTTACTCGTCATTATGAACAACTTTTACTATGGGACCAACCCTCAAAATCGCGAAAAAAAATCTGCTGTTCCATACATTTTAACGAGTTATGTGAACATGTATGTTTCGCGATTTCATATTTGGTACAATAGTAAAAGTTGTTTAAAATAATGTTGAGTACAATGACCCCGTTATTTATGTTAAGTCTTGAATAATAAAAAATAAAAATGGCTAAATGTGTTGCTAAACGTAACACTCGAGAACGGCTGGAGCAGTTCGGATTTTTTTTTTCAAATATTCGTTGAAGTCTGAGGAATGTTCCTATGAAGAGAACAATTTTAAAAGTTGTCGGAAAAATTGGAAAATTCGGGGAAATGGAACTGTATTTTCTATGAATTATTGAAATTGAGACAAAACAACGTCCGTGGGATCAGCTAGTTTTTAATAAAACTTCTACAATTTTGTCGGACAGATTAAGACATAAAACCGGCAAAAACATACTCCTGAACATCTATCCAACATTCCTTGAACTGTAGAATATAATTATTCATATGTTACAGCAAAAAACGTGACTGGAACGCCCTGGTCCGAACTAACACCATTCGCAAGGATCCTATAGGCACCACTGCTGAAGCAGAGACCAGAAGAAGCCGGCAGTCCCTCAGGGCTCACATCCTGGAGAACATGGCTTCCAGGACTATTGATCCGCAGAAACTATTGGGTATGGTACACCTACAGTCCGGCCGTCGAAAGAATGCGTTTTTGACACGTGTCAGTTTCAATATAACTAATATGTGTTTTGCGAATTTGATCCTTACAGTTACTAGAAATTGTCCAATGCGTTCCTGGCACTTGTCGCCAGGAACGCATTTTCTCAACGGCCGGACTGTATAGCACTAGGTATATTCTTCTTAAGACGCAGATATATGCCAGTGACCTTGAGTGGTTAGCTTGCGTGTTCTGTACTGAGCTCACGCAACGCATCGTACGGTCAGCCAGTAATAGGACGCCCATCAAAGAGCGCTGTCTCCGATTTGACGCATTATTAATTTATTATACACGAAACAAAAGGTATTTTGATAAAACGCGTATACTAAAAGATCAATAATTAAATTATCTTTAAATTGGTGAAGGTTTCCAAAAAATACGCGTAGATTTTGCGCCATTCTCAGTTTTTTATCCGCGTTAGACATAACTTAACAAATTAATTTCACTATGTAATAAAAACATAATCTAAAATATTCACATATTAAGTTATTGAGAAAATGCACTAATTTAACACATATTTTTTTCCAAATCATTACAACTACTCGTTTAGACGTGATCTTCAGTATAAAATCATTAAAAGTCGGTTATCGTCGCCTTAACGTGTTGTTGGCAAAAAACAAATCTACCGTATAGAATCCTGAAAATGACTGTCTAGTGACCCGCAAATAGTGCTCTGTTTGAAAAAAATTGGTAGATTATTTTAAACTGCTTATTGATGGTAACAATTTGACGCGAACAACACCTTTATGTCCTAGCAGTAAGAGCGATTTTCGTTGTGCAAGTGTTATCGGTTATCATTAATGTTGACTGTACAGAGTGAAGATTGCTATTCAGTGTGTCTGTACGATAAAGTGCAAATTAAGGGTGTGGTACACTCGGAGACCAAACTTGTAATCGTGAAAAAATAAATTGTCGTCCCATACAAAACTTTAATACCCACTCGACCAAATTGGGACGACTGATATTTTTTGAAATCGCGAAATAAAAATCAGCTCTCCCTACATTTATGTTCGAATAACTCGCCAAAATGTAGGGAACAGCAGATTTTTTACACTGACCCCTTAAGAGGTTGTGCGTTAATTCTGGGACATGTTGTATATTGTAGAGTTCCTATGAAATGCAACTAGATTTTACAATGCCAAGATTTTAAATAATAATGGAATATATTTACAGGATTTCTTATGGAATTTCCACAATGTGCCTCTGTACTCGTCGGTCGTAAATAGCTTTTACCAATTTTACTACCAAAAGTAGTTCAATTACTTCTGGTAACACATTTTCCTGCTGAAATATGAATGCGAATCGATGATTCTGCTATCCGTTCATTGTTTAATAGGTTGTTGCCTTGCTTAATACTATAACACTGAACAAACAGCAGAATCATTGATTAGTTCTAGCAACTATTCACGTTTCAGCTCAAATGAGTTTGCTTGTATGAAGTTCCATTTTATACACGCAAAAAGAGGAAGGTTGTCTGCCAAAGATAGCCGATGATGCTTTGCTTTGTATCCATGATGGTTTATCGAGGCACATACTGTGGTTGCCGAGCTTACGTCACAAAAACTAAAATGGCGGCTGAGGAATCACAAACCTAGGGGATTGATTCGTAAACAAACATTTTGGAGACATTTTCAATATTTGGGAAACGTCACACATATTATACTATTATACGTGTTTTTTTTTATATCCCATAACTCTAGGGTATGATTGAGGCCATATCAAAGAATCAACTGGCATATGAGTTATGTTCCAATCCTTCGTTATTTTTTTTTTTTAATTTTTCATACAAAATAATTTGGCAAAGCGATTATTAATGTAAAACACCCTTACGTGAAATATGACAACGTCGACAAGGTAGCTTTCCCTTCACTAGCTGCCGCCGGGAAGCCCCGATACCCAACATACCTACATATTTTATTTTACTATTTATTTTACTACACTACTGCGAAGTTTGGCAACCTCGCAAAAGTAAAGATTCGTCATACTGGTGACAATTTTTGACCTAATTTAATTATGATTGATGATATCTCCGAAACGATGCATTTTTGGACCACCTATTCTAGGAGTTTTAGTATTATTTTTACCTACAGAATATAACCCTAGAGTTATGGGATATCAAAAAAAACAGGTTGTATAGTGATTTATTATTAGAAACGACTAATTAGATATTATACAGGATGGCAGGCAATGATATTATAAGTAAAAAGACGTAGAATATAGGTTACCTATTCAACATTCGATCTTCAAAAACGGAACAATGTCACGAGGCGAGAAAAATGGACAAGACGAAGAATAAAACCCGGCCAAGTACTAGTCGGACTCGCGCACGAAGGGTTCCTTACCATTATCTATAAAAACGGCAAAAAAATCACGTTTGTTGTATGGGAGCCCCCCTAAAATATTTGTTTTATTTTAATTTAATTATTTATTTTTAAACTGAATATACATGTATAACTATATATTCTGTGAATATTTCAAGCGTCTACCTGTTGCCGTTATCAATATCTTCTCTTTCGCCGATAGGTCTCAATAAGGCCGATGAGGCCGATGTTAATTATGCGAGATTCGCCAATCGGTCTGATTCAGTCCGACTGATTCAGTTTGTTCGTGGCGCACACCCATTTTCGCGCCAAATAGGCTGGTTCAGAAGAGGTTACACTCTCATATTCTGTCGATTGACCTGAATCAGGCCGATGTCAATTATGCCGGATTCGCCATCCGATTCGATTCGCAGTTCGTATAGTGGCAAATCCTATTTTCGCGCCAAAAAGCCGACCTAAGAGAGGATATAGAGCAAAAACGAGCAAAAAAATCACGTTTGTTGTATGGGAGCTCCCTTAATATTTATTTTATTCTGTTTTTTAGTATTTGTTGTTATAGCAGCAACAGAAATAGATCATCTGTGAAAATTTCAACTGTCTAACTATGACGGTTCATGAGATACAGCCTGGTGACAGAGGGACAGACAGACACACAGACGGCGGAGCCTTAGTAATAGGGTTCCCGTTTTGCCCTTTGGGTACGGAACCCTAAAAAGTGGCTAATTAGCCAAGTTTAAACGTGCCACTTGCGGAGCGTGTATAACCTATCTACCACTTTTTACTTATAATAAATTATTATCATTGGTGGCAGGACATCAGGTAACCATAGATTCAGTACATAAATCTGAACCTACGTTGAAATTCTTTCGTAGGTTATTTAAAAAATAAATTGCTGTTCCATACATTTTGACCGCGTATGTATTTTGCACACGAAATAAATGTTTTTTTTTTGATAACTGATAAAAAAACTGTCGAGAATCATGTGTTGAATTCATGGTTACAGTTTGCGCGTCGATTTCCCTGCTACCCTGTATTATTAGCCTTCGCTGTTCCAATTTTGGCACAGCCTTCCCCATTCCTTCCACTTCTCTCAATGGTGTACATATCTCGCAAAGTCAAAGTCTAAGTCAAATTATTTATTTCAAACATAAATGGCACTTTTGAACGTCAAAATTTACAAAGAAAATAGAATTTATTCTAGTCGCCCCTTCCAAAAGGTAGCTTCGTATGGAGAAGAATGGGCAAGAAACTCCACCGTTACTCTTTTAAAATGTTTTACAATATTTTGTATAGGTACATCAACTATATAATTTATATGTGAAGACAATGAAACTAGAATAAAATTACTATACCATAATAGGTAAAAATAATGAATAATGAAGCAATTACAGATAAATTAATTATGTGATAGATACATGGTGCTCACATATTTACAAACAATATACAATAAAATACGTTTTCAAAAAAAAAAAATTACAGTGTGTGAGTTAAGGTAATCACAGAATGTAAAATAAATGTCATAAAAATAACAAATTATACAATTAAAATAGCCACCAGTTTGATTTTGTCTAGACTCTAGATTGTCCTATGGAGCAGGACCAGCATGTTTCCAAGCATTCTTATCCTGGATATAAACCTCTAATTTGTAATAAGCTTGTTTGCAAAGTGTACTTATAATATGAGTTTTAAATTTTCGTTCATTTGCCAATTCATAATGAGGTAGAATTAATAATTTTAACTTAACGCTGGTGAAAAACTTTAATGTATGGTGAATGACATGAAATCCCCTCAAACAAGATGAAGAATTTTCTAAAACATAATTTCCCTTTCAGAATACAACCCGCAACTATCCACGGTGTCTCCATGCACCAGGGTAGCATACGCCAAGTTCATGAGAAGCAAGATCACGTCGGACTACAACGAGAGAGAGAAGAAGGGCCGGAGACTCTCGGAGTTCAGCCTTGAAGACGAGGTGTTTGATGCGCCGAAGAAAAAAGAGAGGGAGAGTTGTAGGAGATGCAGTGGTTAGAGAGGGTTATCTTATATAATATTAGGATTTTGTTTGAGTAGATTATTTCCTAGGTACTTGTTAAAAAGCGCAGCAAGCACGGAACTTTGCACGATAACTTACTAACGAGTCGTAAAAAAGGCGATTACAATCGAAAATCATGAACGTGAAAATGTGGGCCGAGGCGAAGTCGAGGAACTCTACTTGAGTCCATCAATGCCTGGTTGCGGCCAAGGCTTGTATAGTGCTTTTCTCAAATGATTCGCGGAAATTCAAACTAAGTAAATTATTTATAAATTCCAGATTCAATGACGAACAACGATAATTTTTCACGCGCCAATATGTTCATTTGTTTCTTTTTTTCTTTAAATAGTTTTATTTGCAAACCAGTTCGAAATTTTGCCAAAACATTTGAGAAGTTACCTCCTTGGTTGCCATGTATGGAAGTAAAAGTTCGTTCCATTTTTAAATTACACGCGACAGCTGTTATGGATTTCCATACTAACATTGCCGGCCGCCTGCTCGCATGTATAGGCTTTTTGCCAAGTGGGCCGATAGCGAAGTAGTCACATAAAGAAGTAGTCGGAATGAGAAATTGGCTATTTAATAAGTAGACCTCTAGCGCCTGAGCGGTATTTGACCAGTACAGCATTTTAGATTTATCTCGAAGAAGGTTATCAAAATAATGCTCGAATTTCCATGCATGTTTAAGAAAAGACATTTAACAAGAAGAACAGTAATTCATTTGTTTCATGGACGGGTTTTAAGACACAGATCTCACAAGCACAGAAACCCGTGACGTCACTACGCCAGTCACTTCCACTAATTAAACAGCCTTGCTGATTACATTTACAACTCAACCCGCTATTTTAAGCTCAAAGTTACGTTGGGTCAAGTTAGTTCTGTTTGCTAACTTTACATTCTTCCGTGACAGGTGTCAGTTAAGGGTTGATGAGTTAAGTTTAAACTTTAAAACGATTTACCAGAGTCCGCGATGCAAAGGAGGATACGGGAGGGCCAACCTGTCTTCGTAGGCTTTGTCACATAATTAAGTGGTGAGTAATTATCAATGGTTTTTCCTCAACAGGTCGAACATTCCGGAGCAGGACACCGATCCCTGAATCTGAAACCGATGAAGATGGACTGAATGAGAACGAAATACAAGTCGAAGCCGATATTGAGGACAAAGGTGACGTGACGTTGAAATAGATAAGTCTTCAGGTTTCAAAAGGGTAGCATAATCTTGATGAAATATCGGGTTCACGGTTTTTTTTTTCCCGAAGGCTTTCGTCCACACTTTTCGTCTTTTAACATCTTTTGAAAAAACATACGTTCCCGGATTTTTGCAGTCAACAGCTGCGCAACAGGGCATTTTAAATAATAATGCATTCAAGAATGATAGGCTGAAAACTGAGGTGGTAAAACAACTGTGCAGTTTAAAAGAAGATGTGACAAAATTTAAAAGAGTATAATATGCTTAGATGGTTTGGTCATGTTGAGAGGATGAATGAAAGGCGACTAACAAAAGGTATATAAAAGCAGAGGTGTGTGGAAACGCCGGGAGGGGACGCCCTAGGAGGACTAGTGACCTAATTGGTGATGTTATGAAAGGTCAGTTGCGTAGTACTCGCAACCGGCATGCGTATATGACCAGATGTATGAACGTAGGCGAAGCAAAAGGTATGTAAGGACCGTAGGAGGTGGCGTTCTATAGTTTCTGCCTACCCCCATGGGAAGAAGGCGTGAGTTTATGTATGAATTTATGCGTAAAAGAAGCCGCTTGTTTACAAAAAATGTATGGATAGTGACTGCTAAAGTCCGGTCGCGAAGCAGAAAGAATTTCGTACAATGACCCCTCATTACTTATCTCTATTGCTCTATTAGAAGGACCTTAAAATGCGCGAGCGCGACGGCAATACAATTGTGCGCGAGCGATAGAGATGAGGTAAGTAATGAGGGGTCATTGAACGAAATTCTTTCTGCTTCGTGACCGGACTTTAGCAGTCAAATTCTTAGACGTTGGATAGTAGCGACATCTAAATTGAGCAAGTGGCAGTTTTTATCCTCATTGACACTAGATAACTTATCAACTTAATTACAGCCTGAACAAAATGAAACCTCGACTTCAAGAATTGAATGTGTCGCAGTTACAGCAGAGATTTAGGTAAATCTCCAATGTTCTAGTTCGCCTAACTAAATTAACTAACTTACTTTTACAAACACCTAATTTGGTACGCTTCTAACGAATCTAATACGCTTTGACTAATTCCCAACGTTTTTGGTTAGATTCTAAAGTTCTAAACTAATTTATGAGACTGCCCGATCCGCAAACCAGTTAAGTACTATATTCTATCAGCGTTCTAATAAGATGTAAGTGAAAGAAAAAAAAAAGAAGAAAATACGTCTATTTACGGTAAACATAACGCAAAGAAACAAAAACACAAACACGAAAGAAAAAGTTGAGGGAAAATATGCGTCACATTCACGCAAAACGGCCACCGCTCAGCATAATGCTGCGACCCTATGCGAGACAGAGCCCCAGCGCTGGTTTTCAGCGACAGCCGGCGTTGAAGTGATGACGTCAAACCGGTGCAGCATCAAATGAGGTAAAACTAAACAAAATAAGAAATAAAATAAATACAATACTTCTTTCTATATGTTTATACATAACTAACTGGATGATGACGTACTCGAATACAAGTTCTACAATCGCGAATATATGAGAAACTAAATGAAATTAAGACGGAGATATATGCCAGTGACCTTGAGTGGTTAGCTTGCGTGTTCTGTACTGAGCTCACGCAACGAGTTGTACGTTCAGCCAGTAATAGGACTCGCCCATCAAGGAGCGCTGTCCCCAATTTGACGCATTATTAATTTATTATACACAAACCAAAATGTATTTTAATAAAATACTAAAAGATCAATAATTAAATTATCTTTAAATTGGTTAAGGTTTCAGAAAAATACGCTTGGTAGATTTTGCGCCATTCTCAGTTTTTTATCCGCGTTAGACATAACTTTACAAATTAATTTCACTATATAATATAAACATAATCTAAAATATTTACATATTCAATTATTGAAAAAATGCTCTAATTTAACATATATTTTTTTCAAATCATCAACACTACTCGTTTTGACGTGATCTTCAGTATAAAATCATTAAAAGTCGGTTATTGTCCCCTTAAGGGAAAATCGGACTGCCAGCTGATAGGCAGACTGTGATAACAAAATTATTACTAACCCACTAAAATTTATCCGTCTATAAGATTGCCCTTCGCCTATATTTAATATGAATGAGCTATTGTATTAACTTTCAAAAGTAATAAACTTCCATCAAATTGTAGAGAAATTCTAAAAGGAATGCCCTTTTGCTTTCAAAAGTCCTCGAAATATTATATACAAATAAACATTGTTATTCTTACATAAATAAAACAAATTCCCCCGCCGCGTCTGTCTGTCAGTCTGAACGCGATAAACTCAAAACATACTGAACGGATTTGCTTTACAGACTCACGCGATATCGCGGGCGCGACAGGCACCGACATAGAAATTGTGCTACTAGTGTCGAGTAACGCACGCGTTATCGCACCAGTCTGTACAAGTCTTTATTTAAATTCGCTGAAATTTATAATGATTATTGTTGAAGATTTCGGAAAAAATCATGCCGAGTGGGAGCTTGACTGGCGTGAGCCGCGTTAACCGTACGAGATACATAAAAATAATATATGTTATACAATTGTAACAAAAACCCTGTTGTTCATTCTACCTACGTTTTAAGAATCGGTATACATACGTAATAAAGCAACTCATTTATAAAAACAGTTCAACAAAAATAATTAAAATAAATATTTAATTAATAATATTTGGAATGAAAGAGGTTAGAAATCAGTTAAAACTGATTTCTAACCTCTTTCATTCCATGATTTTGGCTTCTCGACTAGCCAATACTTAAATTTTTAGTTATAATTCCACCAATGTTGTGCTTGTAGGTAAATGTATACGTCCCTAAAAGGAACAACAGGGTTTTTGTTCCATACTTTATAGGATTGTACATCTTAAAAAGTTCAGCAAAAAAGTCCGCGATAGCATATGTCTCTTCTATTCAGAACTTGATAATCATTGCAATTTTCGAATCTATTTTAACCAATGATGTATAAAACTATAGATACGTTGTCCGCACTCTAAAATGGCAACATGAAATGAAGCCAATTGGCCACATTGCGCTCAGTCACGCACTAACCTGTCGCGCGACGGTATGTTTGTTTTTAATTTATATCGTGTGTGAAAACCTGTGCAAAACATAAAGAAAACATGCCGTCGTGTGTTTTCAGAGGATGTACAAATTATAAATGTATAAAAAAAAAATGTGTCATTTCACGCGTAAGTTTACAAAACTACATTATTTTATTTTATTTTGTACGACGCTGCGTCTAATGGCGGCCGGCGCATGAAGTTAGTAATCAGTTAGGTGTCATATTTTCTTTCCCTTTCTTTACGCGTATATGTAGGTAGTTATCTAGTATTTTCGCCGTTTTTAAGCGCCGAGATGTTGGTTGATAACGTGTCTATAAATAATACGTCATTGATTTTAACCGATATTTTAAATATCCAATAAAATATGGTATTTAAATTGGGCATTTAATTAAGATTAAAAATTAAATATGCCTTTACATCATATCTTTTAAATGAAATTTATAAGATTAAAAATTACGCGTAACAAAATAATTATGGTTGATGGTGGTGCGGCAGTCAATGACCTTTTCCTCTGCTATTACTACGACAGAAAAACGGCTGAACGGATTTGAGTGAAATTTGGCACACGGATAGAAGAATAAATATGCCTTTACATCATATCATATATGAAATTTACAAGATTAAAAGTTACACGTAACAAAATAGTTATGGTTGACGGTGGCGCGGCAGTCAATGACCTTTTCCTCTGCTATTACTACGACAGAAAAACGGCTAAACGGATTTGGGTGAAATTTAACAGACAGAATAACCTAGATTTGCACATAGGATAAATTTATCCCGATAGTACAATTCCGATGGATAATTTCCTTCCTGCACGCGGGCGAAGCCGTGAGCGAAAGCTAGTCGGAGATAAAATTAAATAATTCTGTTAATTTGGCATTCATAATGTTATAACTGACTTTAATCAAGAGTTTGACCTTAGAAAGGTAATAAATAGAATGGATTTCCTGCCATTTTGTAATAATATAGTATTAATTCATTTTGCACAAGCGACGGATGAATTAATTAAGATGTGGAAGGATGGAAATATTGTCTGTTTAATATTCTTGTAACTTTTTTAATGTATGAACATACTGCTTTGAACTAACCAGTATTTTTTATTTTTATTTTATTTTATCTCATTTACATAATGGTTTTATTTAGTTAGAATTAAAATATATAAGTATATAAATAACAACTTACGAGTTATATTTAAATATACATTTAGATATACAAATATAGAAGGGGGAAAAAGAAAATAATAAAAAGGGCGAAGAGCAGTATTATTTGGCTTAGTTACTTTATGAATACATCTCTTAGTCATCTCATCATCTGATATTTTTTTTTGCATTAAAATAAAGTCTTAGAAGTCATTATTTCACAGATATTCTAATTTCCTGGCGAAATTAAAATCTTATCGACAAAGAAAGTTAAACATGGGTTTATTTATAAACGTTTCGTATAGTTAAGAGACGTGTAACCTTCACAAAATGGATGTCTAAGCAGGCGGTAATCAAATAAGCCCCTCTTTTGCGAAGTACACAAAAAATAAACACAATTTCCGGTACTGAACAAAGACGTGAAAACAATCAAATTCTGTCTTCTCGTGAAAAAAATCTTGTCGCTTGACGTCACTTTTTTGTAGGGATTGGATGTTTTAATGTATCGACTATCGAAATGACGATGGTATTGTACATATACAACATGTCCCAGAATTAACGCCCAACCTCTTAAGGGGTCATTGTACTCATCATTATGAAAAACTTTTACTATAGGACCAAACCTGAAATCGCGAAAAAAAAAAATCTGCTGTTCCCTACATTTACGTGCGAGGTTTGTTCCCATAGTAAAGGTTGTTCATAATGATGAGTACAATGATACCTTAAGAGGTTGTGCGTTAATTCTGGTACATGTTGTATATACATATCAGGATCACACACACACACACATCATGACAGGATGACATGACAGGACATTTCAGGATTTACTCTGTTAGATTCAGACTTCATGTGGGCAGAAGTTAGGTTTCGTGCAATGAAAACACACTGGGTGCGATACTCTTCTTGTTGTCAACATTTTGCCGGATGCGACACATATTATGTCCCTAATACTGACAATGAGTCAAAGACAATTACTACTAACGGATAAAAATGGGATAAATAAAATTCACAGGTGTTCGTTAGTTAATGACTGTATATCATAGTTTTTCCACAATAATTACAATAAACTTTATACAATTATTCTACATCGCCAGTGAAAATAAGGGGTTTTGGTTAATTCTTTATTTAAGGTTTTCGAGATTATCTACATATCTTTAATTAAGAAGTTTTAATACCTACGCTATATTGAGATTGAGCAGAGATTTGAAAGGAAAAAACCGACCAAGTGCGAGTCGGACTCGCGCACGAAGGGTTCCGTACCATTATTTATAAAAATGACACAAAAATCACGCTTGTTGTATGGGAGGCCCCCCTTAAATATCTGTTTTATTTTAATTTAGTTATTTATTTTTAAAGTGTATATTTATCTAAATATTCTGTGAATAATTCAAGCGTCTACCTGTTACCGTTATCAATATCTAGCAAAAACGAGCAAAAAAATCACGTTTGTTGTATGGGACCCCCTTAAATATTTATTTTATTCTGTTTTTTAGTATTCGTTGTTATAGCGGCAACAGAAATACATCATCTGTGAAAATTTCAACTGTCTAACTATCACGGTTCATGAGATACAGCCTGGTGACAGACGAACAGACAGACAGACAGACAGACGGCGGAGCCTTAGTAATGGGGTTCCCGTTTTACCCTTTGGGTACGGAACCCTAAAAAAATTCATCGTATTGTTGCATAATATAAACTACAAACATCAATAAAGAGACGGTCGATAAATTAAAACATTCAAACCCTACAAAAAAGAGACGTCAGTGCGACAAGATAATGGGGTCTATTTATAACCTACTTCTCGCCGTGTGCCTCCCAATGTTTACTATAAAACTATCTATTCTCTATTCCTCCAGGTTCAGAAGGTGGATCAGAACAGACCGTGCCACTGAAATCCTCATCCCAAGAGCCATCAGAGCCAAGCACACCAGCTTTCGACCCAGCCGACGGCAGCCGACTGCCCCCGCCAGCAGAATTTCAGACCACAGACCATGTCATCACTATAGAACCGGATTCACCAACAAAAACCTTATACATCACGCAGGAAGAGGACTTGAATCTGCAGAAGCCAATAACTCCGACTCCTAGTATTCATTCCCAGTCTGAACAGATTCTTTCAGCTTCTAGCTTAGAATCCCAGTATAAAAAGATGACTTCAGAGCCTCCTACTGTGGTCATTACTCCAGATGTCAGTGATCCTGAGAGGTCTCCTACCAGACCTTCGATTAGTACTCCTAGATCAGCTAAAGTAAGTCCATCAGCTTCTCCAAGCTATGGCAGAGATAAAGGCAAGTCAAAAGTGACGGGAAGGGTCGTTTCTGGATGGCTTTAAACTGATTGTAGATCTCTTTGGAAATTGTTGTTTTTTTTTGGGATTTGAGAAAGTAATTCTAGTCTTCTAGTGTTTGTGTTCTTATTACCGAATCGACGTATTAGTGAGATATGCTGTTGATATAGCAATAACTAGTTTTTATTGATATATTGTCATCGATAACATTAGGACGATCTAGGTCACGAGTTAACGACTCTACTATAGTTGTCGCGTTTTAGCGTGGCAAAAGCGGTCATTGCCCACCTACATTTTATATCATTTTTTGTTTAAAAAACTGAAATAAAGTCCGTTAATGTCCTGAATCAACATCTATCGTGATCTTCAACATGTTCCAATAACGAAAAACCATACATTAGTTATTGTTTAAACAATAGTTTATTGTTTGGGTTCCTACTCAGAGATATTAGGTAAAGGGCAATGATCGCTATTGCCATGCTAAAAACGCGACAACTATAGTCCGTTTATTGAAATTGTTGAAAGAAATGCACTACCACATAACACAGTCCAAATACCGTAATGATGTATGCACAGGTTTTAATATAATATTGTTAAATCCCTATAAATAAGCATAAAGTGCCTTCAGTTCTGTATCTTGTTGTAATAGTAGTTCGTGGCCTAGAAATATGTATACCTAATAATATATAATTAAATTAAATTATTATAATTTAATTAAATAATATATAATTAAATTATTATTATGGTAACGAGTAAGAAGCATCTAACCAAACGTATTTTGAAAATGTGAAATACATTCTCAAATGGCTCTATAGTATAATCTGTTTTATTTTTTAAAATTATCAAATCAAATAAATTTATTTGTGTACACAGGTTATTAATAGGGTGTGTAACAATTATAAAGGTTCCCGCAGACAGGCTCGAAGCGACGGTGCTACGCGATTCTGGTAGAAGAATTAGGTCGCGCCCGTCTGTAAACGCTCCCGTTTGACAACGCTACGTACTTACCTATAGCGGTGTATTGCGTACAATGGTACACTAGCGCCACTCTTTTAAAAAAGTATTATCTCACAAAAGTATTAAGCAACAAAATACGATCTAAATAGAAAGATCGTATTTTGTCGCTTCGTGTCTCAATATGAAACTTTATAAAAGGTATTAGAAAATTCTAGTCACACTTACCGAGGGTAGTAGCCATTATTCTATAGTCGATTGATTCCTTTTTCGACACATTCCTTTTTGGACATATTCCGTTTTCGGCATATTCTTGTTTTGGCACATTTTAGTAAATAAATTATACTATGAAATACTTGTGACTTTGCTTGCGTAATGAAATAAAATAATATTTATTAGTAAAATATAAAATTTCAGCATGCTTTGTTGTATAAAATGATTTATGCCGAAAACAGAATGTGCCGAAACAAGAATATACCGAAAACGGAATATGTTCAAAAAGGAATGTGCCGAAAAAGGAATCAATCATAATTCCTTCTCAGTCACGAGATAATATTTTTTTAAAGGAGTGGCGCTAGTGTACCGTGAATGAAATTTCCATGAAGTATTTATAGAAATTGTTCTACTAGAGTCGCGTCGCGCCTGTTTGTGGGAGCCTTAAGGGTATATTTGTGTCTTGCCACAGTAAGTGGCATACAATACAAATATTACAGTGCCATCATCACTATCGTCATTTCCGCCGAAAGTGGCCTGCGCAAGCGTCGCCCTTTCAACCGGTTCTGTGCTTCTCGCATCCAGCGAATTCCTGAGGTCTTCACAACGTAATCGGTTCACCTTGTGGGGAGGTCTTCCAACGCCAGTCCGTGATGTACAAAGATTTAAAGAATTTTTGCTTTTGATACAGATAAAGAGAACTTCAGAAAGGTCTCTTTTGGTGCACCTCAAAAATCAAACAAAATTGTATTTATTTATTGAAACATGGAAGACTTACAGCTTAAAAACGTAATAAAAAGGAAACCATTGTCAACAGGAAGCCAAATAAAAGTCTTCGCGTGTAGAATTAGACTGGAAATTTATAAGTGAGCATACAACAGCATTAAGTAATACATTGTGTTGTTTAAGAGGTTATAATATATTTGTCTAAAACCTACATTTACCTACATTTTAAGGGGAACAAGTTAAATAAAAATAAATAAGAAGGTAATAATCGAAACTTATGGTTAAGTGGATATTTGAAAAAAATATGGCTTAAGCTAAGCCTTATCTTTTTTCAAATAGCCACTTAACCAAAAAATTAAGGCTTCAGCAAAGCCTTATTCTTTTATCAAATAGCCACTTAAAAAAAAATTCAGGGTTAATCAAATCAAAATCAAAATCAAATCAAAATTTATTCATAAAGACAACTGAGATCCATATTGTTAGTATACCTTTTAGCTAGTGCAAAGCAAAGTAATCTAAAGTAATCAAAGTAATATTATTATTATTAGAGTTCGAAGCACTTTGCACAGAAGATGACCAAGCACAAAGCCTTATATTTTTCAAATAGCCACGTAACCATAATTTTCGATTATTATCTTCTTAGTTTTTTTTTTTTAACTTGTTCTCCTTATACTGTAAACCAAATAGTTCTAAATTCGTGTCTTAAAGCCATATTATTGTGCCTAACACACACTGATTAGATGTCTACTTTCAACAACATTGTAATGTAAACGTAGTTTATTGTAGGTGTATCTAAGATTATTTTAGGAAACATTCAAATTCCGTAAAATACTATTAGATTTATAGTACCTAATTATAGTGTAAAACTTAAACTGATATCAAGTGACCTTTTATCGGGCGCCGAATTAGTTGGGTCATTCATGATTATGTTATTTGATAGTATAATAACTTCAAATACGTAGATACTATCAATAATTGTTGCAATTAAACCAATTAAAGGTACACTGAAAACCATTAACATTTAAGTACAACTAGAAGTTATTCAAGTTACGAATAAGTAACATTGAAAACTACTGAAAACCATTTTCAATTAGGAACACAAGAAGAATGTCGGGGGTGCTAAACTTGTGTCCGGGTCGGCACATTCAATTCAGCAGTAATAAGTAAACAACAAAGCCGACTCAAATCAATTAAGTACTAACAAATTCGGTTTTAATTCGACTCGTACTGATCGGAAAATTTCGTTCGACTTCTACCCTCGCTGAATCATGTTCGGGTCAGTTCGGCACAATTCGAGCTGCGGCAAGCGGCTTTTCCCGAAAACTTACCTATCTACATATTATTCGATTTTGACGTCCAGCTGTGCCGAATCATGCCGAATTGCCCCTTACAATAAATAAAACTTTTTAATTCCAATTGTAACATTTTGATTACAAAAAATGCCTTAAATACGTAAGTATTATTAATTACAAGATATAGTAAAAAAAAACTCTACGCCATGTAATAAGCACACAAATCGAATTACAAAATGCCTTTATAAGACCAGATGGTACTGTAGTTTGTTGACATAGTCTTAAGCGCATGTTTAATAAAGAAATAATGAAAATAAAACCTCTGGTTTACGTTTGCCGCTGTTTTATTAAACACACAACCTTTCTTTCCAGCAAAGGACAATATAGGCAATGAAAGATCAAAATGAAACTTTTTTCTGTTATTCTCTGGTATTTTCTTTTCTTGTCTGAATTTATTTACCAAGTGAGATCTAATTTTCTTAGGGACCCGGCGTATATCCATATTATAATATTATGAATACATGTCGGTCTGTCGGTCTGTCTGTCTGTCTATCTGTTATCTTCATGCCCAAATCACTGAACTGATCGTTATAAATGACTAATATTAAGTAGCTTGGCAACTGGAGAAGGACGTACTATTACACTTTTTATCCTGGATTCTTGTATTAAAAAAAACCTCCGCGCGATGAGAGAATGCGTGTACAAAAGAATACGTGTTTTACAATTTAAAGTTTATTAGTTCTTAATCTTGTACTATTCTTCTTTTTTTTTTTAAACTTTGCCCCACACTATGAATTTCTCCTGTATTGTGGGTTTACAAACATTTAAACTCACATACACAAACAGCCAGACCCGGAACAACTACTTGTGGGTCATACAAATATTTGTTCCGTGCGGGAATCGAACCCGCGACACGCAGCGCAGCAGTCAATCGCTTAACCACTACGCCAACCGTGTCGTCAATCCTATAGAAGCCAAATGTAACCAAAGTTTATTTCCTTATATAACTAAAGTTGAGTTATTTTTGAAGTAACTTATTTAGTTAGGCTAATTATTTCTTTCATTGTTACCCCATGCCTCAGGGGGTAACCAATTGACGGCGTTGTAGTGCGTTTCATCAAATAGTTCCTAATGTTGGCTCCACTGTTAAAGGACAAAAGGACAAAGTGACGAACATGAATAAGCTACCTACCTAATTATAGGTCCGTTGTTAAACTTTAAGAGCGTTTACACCTTACAGCATTTCATACAAAATTTCAAGCCCTTGTTTTTTCGAAATGACTGAACCGATTTTAAAACAGGATATAAAGCTCTAAAAAGTTAAGACTATTTTCGAAAAATAGTGTTACAGCCAAATTAGACCGATTTTTAATTTTCCATATTAACAAGTTTCCAGTTATCTGTTTTTAATTACTTAAGACATTTCGAAAATGTTCTTTACTAACTTTTTAGACCTTTGTATCCTGCTTATGCGTATGAAGTTTCATTAAAATCGGTTCAGTCATTTCGGAAAACAAGGGCTTGAAAGTTTGTATGAAATGCTGTAAGGTGTAAACGCTCTTAACAGTGTAGCCAACATTATGGCATAGAAACTATTGATGAAACGCAGTTTAATTGTTTCTTGAGGACATTCTTCCTTTGATTGAATGTCACAACGCCAACGCAACGCCGACGCTGTAAAGCAGCCTCGTATTAATTTGGTTGTAGTCCTATGTTATCCCCGAATAATAGAAATTACATAACCCCCCGCCTGTATTTTCCGAAGGATTAGGCAGAGGTGTAGGTACTTTTAGTACACCCAAATTTCACCAGATACTTTTAAGTTCCATGTAATAGGGGGTGGTCCATAAATTCAAGATCGCTCAGCGAGCTATGGAACGGGCTATGCTTGGAGTCTCTCTGAGGGATCGAACCCGGAACGAGGTGATCCGGCAGAGAACCAAAGTTGTCGACATAGCCCACAGAATAAGCAAGCTTAAGTGGCAATGGGCCGGCCATATTAGCCGTAGAACCAATGACCGTTGGGGTAGACGTGTTCTTGAGTGGAGACCGCGAATCGGCCAACGTAAGGTAGGACGCCCTCAGGCTAGGTGGAGCGACGATCTTCACAGGGTGGCTGGTGGCAGCTGGATGAGAGTTGCCGAGAATCGAGCTGAATAGCGTGCAATTGGAGAGGCCTATGTCCAGCAGTGGACTGCTATGGGCTGATGATGATGAATAGGGGACGAGCCTATTGCCATCAACCGAGCACAAATCGAGACTCCGGGCTGCTGCTGAGAAATTCCAGATGGAAAACCCAATAACACTGCCTGACCCGGGAATCAACCCAAACGTCATGCTCAGCAGTACCGTTTGCAACCACTAGACCAAAAAAAAATTAAGAAATAAAAAAGGTATATTTAGCACAAGGTTCCGTATGCAAGTGTACACATTTGACCAAATTAAAAAACCGGCCAAGTGCGTGTCGGACCACGCACAATGAAAGGTTCCGTAGTTAGGATGAATTTATCCTAAAAACAAACTTAACATTGTAGTTGAAAAATATGTTCTCCCATACATCGATATACGTCACAGTCAATTCTCCAACTGCAAATATAAGTTTGTAATCGCAAAAAACTTTTTTTTATGTGATAAATCTACCAATTTACAATTTAGGGCATTTTTCCTATACTTATGCTGTGATACCTTGCTTCTTGCCAAATTTCATGATTCTAGGTCAACGGAAAGTAGGTACCCTATTGGTTTTGATTTATTTGCGAGTATTGAAATATGTCGCATAAATTGCCGTATTTTTTTATTGCGTTAACTTAGAAGCTTGATTGTTTTAGAGCTCCAAGGGACCGTAGACCAACGTATTTGATATTAATTTCAACTTGAAACATACGGACACCGAAGTGACCCTATAAGGGTTCCGTTTTTTCCTCTTGAGGTACGGAACCCTAAAAACTAACATAAAATTAAAACAGGATCATAGTGTGCCGTGAATAGGTACATCATCATCTAAGGCTTTACAGCCACGGGTACCCACCCGTGGCTGTAAAGCCTAATACCCCTTAGCCTGGTCAAGTATATTTTCTCCAACGTAACATATTTCCGACTTTTTAATCGAATTCAAAAAAGGAGGAGGTTCGTTGTTCGTCTGTATGTTTTTTTTTTAATGTATTTTGACCGATATTTTCGTAATTTGTGAACCGATTTTGAAAATACTTTATTTGAAAGGGTATACCTACTCCTAAAGTGTGGTCCCATATAAATTTGGTGAAGTTCTGACGAGTAGTTTTTGAGTTAGCTTCAATAATACGTATTTAATCCACTTTGTGTATGTTGATTTTTATTTATTATAACACCTTAAATCTATCATTACAGGTTGCCCTATTGCGATAGTTAAATCTACATATGAATCTCCATAATTTCAACTTAAGTGTTCTTGTTGTAGTAGTAGTGTGTAGTTTTGTAATAATATAACCTAACCGCCGAGTCCTGGAGTGGAGACCGCGTAGCGGCAAGCGTAATGTGGGACGCCCCCCAGCTAGATGGACCGACGACCTTAAAAAGGTGGCTGGGACAGACTGGATGCGGAAGGCGGAGGACAGGGTGTTGTGGCGCAGCCTGGGAGAGGCCTATGTCCAGCAGTGGACTGCTATAGGCAGAGTTGATTGATAACCTAACCACGATGTTGTGCGTGGTAAATTTGTTAGTAATAAAGCTGATAGCATTGTTTTCGACATAGGTAGAGGTCGGGATGTACTGGGTACCTATATATTTTATAAACTAAATTCACAAATTCAACACCAAACTTAAGTAATTATGTATAAAATAATTATTTAGTTTTAATTTTAAGCCTTGACCAATCCTATTTTGTATTATGAAAAGTTTTGTTTTTTCTTCAAAACAATTTAATTTTTATTCTTTATCTTCTTCTCGATCTCATTTCAAATTGTAATTTAGATTTTTTTATAATTGTCTGCAATTTATTACCCATTTCCTTATAAACCAGTAAAAACCGAATGTATCAAAACTCAGGTCCCCTAGATACAGGCACCGCCTAGTGTGGGGACCACCGCTTATCACAAAATGAATATAAATAGTTACACAGACTTAATGTTTCAATTATTTCAAGCTTCAACAATTAGATAAGCTTTTTTTGTGATAACATCCTTAAGATAATAATTGGAACAATGTTTAAATAAATTGTACTATTTTATATAACACTCTAGAGCATGATGTTATAGTTCCTTTCACCTCTGTTTACATAGCAAGTAGTGGAATACGAATTTATGTGGGGTAGGTACCACAACTAGTAACCAGTAAATTGAAACATCACTTGGCTGAAGAGCTATCTGTTACATAGAAAAACATAATCTTGTATTTTTATGACGTGCAAGTGTCATTCAACCATTAGGATGATAGATAAGTAAACGAATTATGAGGTCGACTTTACGTAATTCGTAAGTAAAACAAAAATCATACAGTGATTATTTATATTTATTCTCGTATTACAATTTCGTACAAAACGTTTGTTAATTTTTCATTTGTCTTCCAAACCTTTATTAATTGGTTCTGCTTACCCACTAAGGTAAACCAGTATGAATATACTTAATATTATTCAAGAGTATTTTTTTAATAAAAGATAAGAACTCTTCCATACACATACCTAATAGGATGAGTTTTTTGCAATTTAAATTGACTTTATTACAATATCATGAAACTTAAATCTAGTACAGATAATAAAAGGTGGATCCATTTCAAATGTTAGGTCGATTCTTGAATTTTAATCTTTATTGTTTCTATCATAAAAGTTGGGAAGTGTTTTCCAATTAGATCAAACAATGTGCACAATAAGTTAAAAAATCTTACTCAAATATTTTCATTCGTTCAATGATTTATGAGAACATAAAGTATACAACAGAAAAAGTAGGCAAAAAAGAGGCATAACCAACAGTAATTGTATTTATTATCAGATCTTAAATTCATACAAATTATGCAAATAACAAAACAAAAATATCCGGAACAAAATAATACAAACAAAATAATAAAGGTCAAAAAGAAACACCCGCCACAAATACGCCTTGTTTTTCTAAAATGTTCTTAACTAACTTTTTAGACCTTTGTATCCTGCTTATGCGTATGAAGTTCCATTAAAATCGGTTCAGTCATTTCGAAAAACAAGGGCTTGAAAGTTTGTATAAAATGCCGTAAATCGTAAACGCTCTTAAGCAGACCACAACCAAACCTGCGAGATAAAATTTTATAAAAAAATAATAATATGTTTTTATTAAAAAGATAATATCAAATTAAATTATCCTTTTCATTTTTTGCTGTAAGTAATACCTTGCCCTTAACATCAGTAGGTTTTTCCAAAGATATATTATATTTTTGCTGTGGAAATGCGTTCCTTGCGAAGCAAGGCTGGCGTGACTATGAATGATAGTCTGAAAAATGAGGTGATATGGTAACCTCATTTTCAGACTATCATTCATAGTCACGCCAGAAGTTTAAAAGAAGATGTAGTGACAAAGATTGAAAAGAGTATGCTTAGATGGTTTGGTCGTGTGGAGAGGATGAGTGAAAGGTGACTAACAATAGGTATTTATAAAGCAGAGGCGAGTGGAAACGCTGGGAGGGACGCCCTAGAAGGACATATAGTGACCAAATTGGTGATGTTCTTCAGAAAGGTCAGGTGCGTAGTACTCGCAATCGGCGTGCGTGTATGAACGTAGGCGAAGCAAAAGGAGTATGTAAGGAGCGTAGCAAGTGGCGTTCTATAGTTTCTGCCTACCCCCATGGGAAGAAGGCGTGAGTGTATGTATGTTTATGTATTATATTTGAAAACAAACGCAGGTGGGATTACAATAACACACCAAATCAATAAGGATTCGTATAACGTTAGCGACTACCGCGGTCTATCAGACATTCACATTAGTCATGAATTTGACGCTCTGAAACTACACGCGAGCTCGCTACGAAAATATACGAGAACCTATTGATTGTGGTGTGCTTGCTGCAAAAAGATACTTACGGAAAAAAGATATCGTATCTTTTTTAGGAAATATCTTTAAGAGATTTTTCATATTTTGTCGATTGTGTTAATCAAAGAAAAAATAAACAAATAATTACAATAAAAATAACAGAAAACAAAAATAGAATGCATTTAATTAAAAATTGCTATAGGTTATGTTATGTTTTTTTATTAATTTTATATTTTGAATGGACGACACATTATTACTTCAATCATTTGCCAAGCGACCCTTAAATAGAGATTTGAACTTAGAAAAAAGATAATAAAATGAACCGCATTAATCCATTCGCCCCACCGTGTTATTAAGGACGAGGTTTAATATACAGGGTCAAATTAAATTAGCTAGCGCAACTCCGCAGACGTGATGGGTATCGATAAGTAAACATGATACTAAAAAATGCAATGTTACTAAAAAAGACGATGTGTTTTTTTTTATCGGTTCAAAAATTTGAGAAGTTACACACTGTCTCTGTCTAGCATAGACTTTAAAACGCATACAACTTCGGCATGAGATAATTAAACAACATTTTTGATGTGAAACATCTATAGGAGCACGTAAAACCGATTGCTGGCGGGGCGACGCATGCTGCGTGGCGATTCACCGCTCACTCCGCACGCGCGGTCCCCCCGCCATGCGACCCTGACCTTTTTTTCCATGTTTTTTTGTTTGATTTCGATGTTTCACATCTGCCTGGCGTCCCGTGACGGCTCACAATTTTTTTTTTCTAGGTTTCAAAATATCTAACAAAAGCCCAGTCAAATACCCTATTCAAACAAGGACTAACTAAATAAAACCATCAGGTAGTACTCTAAAGCCAGCCAGTCTTCAGTTGCCTTTTGATGGTCTTGACCTCCTCCAACTTCTGGACTGGTCGCAGCGGCTCTGGTGAAGCTGGTGGTATTAGCTGCTCCGTGCTAGAGGTGGAAGTTAGCCGCTTTGGTGGAGACGAGGGCGTTTTGGCGGGCTGGTGAAGTAAATAAATAAAAACTTTATTCAGTTCTAAAACACGGTACCTACATCATAAAAAAAATTGTAATAGGTTACATAAGAGCCATTAGTGACTAGATTTCACAAATTCACTGAACCCCACACTAGGATTCCCATGTTGTGGGGTCCAGTCTCTTCCCAAGTAATGCAAACATTTTTAATAGGTGAAGTAATAAAATTGAAAAAAAAAACAGGGCAAAAATAATAATTCAAACAATAAGTACAGTATAAATGTATAATAAAGTATAATGAAGTAAATACACAAGTTATTATAACATAACTTCGCCTGTAAGCCTGTTTCCCCGAAGGGTTAGGCAGAGGTGACCCGACGGTGGAAACATGCTGGTCCTGCTCCATAGGACAATCTAGAGTCTAGACAAAATCAAACAGGTTGCTATTTTAATTGTATAATTTATTATTTTTATGACATTTATTTTAAATTCTGTACCTTAAAAAACCTTAACTCACACTGATATTATTGTTATTTTTTAGGAAATCGTATATATTTTTTACAATTTTTGTAAATATGTGAGCACCATGTTCTATCACATAATTAATTTATCTGTCATTGCTTCATTCTTAACTCTTTTTATTACCTATTGTGGTATAGTAATTTTATTCTAGGTGCATCGTCTTCACATATAATTAATGTACCTATAAAAATATTGTACAAGATTTTAAAAGAGTACCGGTGGAGTTTCTTGCCCATTCTTCTCCATACGAAACTACATTTTGGAAGGGGCGACTAGAATCAATTCTATTTTTTTTTTGTAAATATTGACGTTCAAAAGTGCCTTTTATGTGCCTATTTGAAATAAACAATTTGACTTTGACTTTGACGTGTGGGTACAGCCACATTTCTCCAGTTATGTTTAAGTCCCGTGTAATAAGGGGCGAGCCTATTGCCATCAACCGAGCACAAATCTAGACTTCGGACTGCTACTAAGAAATTCCTGATGAAAAACCCGAAAACACTATGAACGATCCGGGAAACGAACCCAGGGCCAGCAGCAGTATAGTGCTTGCAACCAATAAACCAACGAGGCAGTCCGTACAAGTTATTATAGTTTGTGTAACATGGAATGCTGTGGTCTTGGGATCAAGCGCCAGGTCGGAAAAATTGATGTTGGGTTTTTTCCATTGAGGAATTCATTAGTAGCAGCTCAGAGACTGGGTTGGTTGGTGGTTGATGGTAATAGACTCGCCACATGGATCTTAAATATAACTGGCGAAACGAGGGAATGGTAGAACACCAGATAAATACGGCGAATAGTCCACCACCACTTTGATCATTGACAAATGTGATTTCTTATTTTATTTATGATTTAGATGATTTTTGTCCGTACTTATTTGATTTAAGTGACTTGAAACTATCTTGCATAATCCTGATCCTTGATAATAATGTGTTATTTGTAATTTGTAATCGGGTGTTTTTTTATATGGGTGTACTTATGCCTGAATTAAAAATTATTTGATTTGATAAAGTTAAATACGGGATGCATTATCAGAATACATCAGTATCTTAGAATTTGAGTTTTTGTGGGTTGACACATTATTGCTTATCATCATCCGTATGACATTAACCAAGACAATACTCACAGCATCAGTAGCAGAAGTGGAAGGCTGTGGAGGCGCGACAGTCGGAGGTGGTGGCGCGGCCTTAGGGGGTGTCGGAGGCTTGGCGGCCACAGCGGGCGGCGCGTGCGGGGGCGTGCTGGGGGTCACCTCCATGCTGGGCGCTGCCGGGGCCTGTGTGGACAAATAGAAAGATGTTGCACAAAAAAAGGGTGATTTTTTTCTGTTTTAATCTATGATTATTTTTTGCAGAATTTACCATAATAATGTGGTTTATATAACGTAAAGTTTGAAACAAAGACATTTTATTGTAGTGATGTTGTTATTGTATCATTTAGAGGTTTATAGGATATTTTTGGATTCTTCTTCGTTAAACCCTCAACTCCCTCTTACTCCTTTTTAAGCTACACTCACATTGTTCATAACGAATTTATACCAAAGTGGAAAAGACATGTCTCTAGTTTCTGTAACTGTTACGTTTCTACTGGCTTAGAAACGATTTAAATGGTTTATGTTGAACTAGGTTTTGCCTGCGGCTTAGCCCACGGGAACGTAGGTACTACCAGGATAAAATGCATCCTAGTTATGGTCTACATTTTTTTATTTTTTTTTGGGTGGGAAATTCTCAAATAACTTCTCCCGCTCTGGGCTGAGTGGGAGGGCGTGTCAGACTTTTACTGACTAAAACCCACCCGTATTCCTTCATTTGCCTGTGTGCCCGGGCCACGATATCCCTTTCGAACCAACTCGCAACCCTGGCAGGCATTGGCCCTAACGGACCCCGTCAGTTGGTGCTGACATCTCTTTGAGGCGCGCGTGGTCTACCTGTGTCCCAAATTTCGTTAGTAGCTTAAGTATGTATGTATCCTGCCAGGGTTGCGAGTTTGTCCGAAAGGGATATCGTGGCCTCGGCACACAGGCAACGGAATGAACACGGGTGGGTTTTAGTCAGTAAAAGTCTGACACGCCCTCCCGCTCAGCCCAGAGCGAGAGAAGTTATTTGATAATTTCCCAAGCAAAAAAAAAAAAAAGGTGTGATACTTTATAAAAAGAAAAAAAAATAGTTTACCTGTGTCCCAAATTTCATCAAAAGCCGTAGAGGCATAAAAAGTAGCAGACACACAAACAGAGCTACTTTCGCATTTAAATAATTTATAGGTAAAATTGGGTTAAAATTAAAATAAAATAAAAGGTGAATCAGCTGTAGCCCGCTAAAACGTAAACGTTGCACGAAACGTAAGAAAATTTTGAATTTAACGATTTTTTTTATTTAGGCCATACTAAATAAAAAAAATCGTTTGTCTCTTTTTTTTCGTAATTCGTTTGTCGTTTTGCTCTTGACCTTAGTCTAGGGCAGAGGTGACAGAGACAAATGACGATGGAGTGAGCTTACCCAGAAGATGCCTGTTCACTCTAACTTTGAAGAGTTGTATGCGTTCGGAAACACAGACGCAGGTAGAGAGTTCCACTCTTATGCTGTGCGCATTATAAAAGTCATTTGGAAACGCTTAGTGCGAATTGGTGGAATAGCAACAAGGAAGGGATGGTAACCTGCAGTGCGTCTAGATGTCCAATAATAGAAGGGGGCCGGTAGAATGAGGTCGTGGAGTTTTTGGGCACACTCACCGAAGTACAATCTGTAGAAGACCGACAAGCAGGCAACCTTGCGGCGATGGGCCAAGCTGTGAAGATTGGCATCCACCAATTTTACGTCGCCAATGAGCCTCTTAGCTCTGCGCTCCACCGAGTCAAGCGCGGCAAGTTGGTATTTTGCTGAACCACCCCAAAGGTGGCTACAATACTCCATGCAGGATCGGACCGAATGACAGCTTCGGATCCATTTTAAGTATGGATCGTGTTCTTACCTTAGCTTTCACAGGCGCTGGTGGTGGAGGTATAGCTCCGTCTGCGGGTTTTATTTCAGGGGCCACTGGTCTGGCCACAGCTATTACTTCGGCTGGCTTAGCCTCAGCGTCTTCAGGTTTATCTGGCAGCTGTGTCATACAAAAATCACAGTGATATTACAACAGGTATAAAAGGACGGTTAAAGAAGCCGAGAGTCACTTGTGCTCCCCATTATTGTGATCATTGGTTTGTATAGTAACTCCGTAACCAGAAGGTTCCCAAGTATGAAGAACCTACTACCATTCGCCAAAGGGAATGCTGAGTTACCGGGCTAATCGATTATTCCCCATTACTACTATTCGCGGCATCTTATTTAGTAAAACATGTTAGTAGGTTAGACATGACAAGTTAGTAGTATAATCAGAACAAGAGCCGCTCCACAAACTGACAGGTGTAAACAAGGCCTAATCCTAATTTCCCGAATGTCTATCAGGGGGCCTAAAACCAATGATATTAAAAGTAAAAAGATGTAGATAGGTTATACCAATGACCTTTAGATGCGTTACCCGCGCTCAATAATGGCAAAGTAAAAGCAAGGCAATTGCCCGACTTGGAATTAGTCACGCGTCATCCAGTGATGCGGCTACACGTCACAATCCTCAGCAATAATTTGTGAAGAAATTGTCTTCCCGTTTCTATAGACGATGTACAAATTACACTACTACTGTGGGAGTACAGAAAAACGTCTCATTTCATGCTTAAGTACTTATTGTATTTTTTTTATTATAAGAAAACGTTGTTTTGTTATGTGCTGGTACAGCCAGTCAGCCATTTTCCTGACTGGCTGCGACCGACGCGTACGCACCAATGAACATGCAGCAGCTAGTGACGTAACTAAATATGTATGTTCATCTCTTTCAAACTACAGTTATAGGTCTTTCCTTTTCTTCGCGCAACCTATGATTGTACGCAAGTATGTAGCTACATTCATGGCTTACGCTGTTTTTGACTGCACTAATGTTCGTGTATGACGCGTCTATTTATAATAAGTCATTGGGTTATACACGCTCCGCAAGTGGCACGTCAAAATATGGCTAATAACCTACATTTTCTTCTTCTTGTCTCTTTTTCGCTCCAGATAATTACGACATCGCCGTCCTACTTTCACGTGACATCTAATAGTGTCACATTGTGCCGTTTTTGAAGATAGAAGGAGAGTAGAAGATGAATTTAGCCAAACAAACTTAACATTGTACATATAAAACATGATCCCCATACATTCCAACTGCAAATGTAAGTTTGTACGCACATTATTGAGTGATTTACCATGTTATTTTAAGATCACAGACTTCTTATAATCTTTATGTAAAGAACTATTTCCTGGAATCTTTATGTAAAGAACTATTTTCTGTATTTTTATCAAAATTTTAGGCTTAATAGTTTCGGAGATAAGGGGGATGGTAATTTTTCATATAATTTCAAAAGTATGTACTTTAAAATTATAAAAAAATAAATATATATAAAATTCTTAGAAGGTTGAGTAGGTAGCCTATATGTACGTCTTTTTACTTATAATATCCTTGTCTAAAACGGCCACATTAAGCAATTCATCTAAAAGCGATTCATTTCCTGAACTCCAAGCACGGGGGGTTCATTTCCTGAAGTCTAAAAGGCCACTTTGGCAGAATCATTTAGTCTCCAACGAAATTAATGTCTCTTACCGATTCTTCTCCTGATGACGGTGGTATTGGCGACTTTCTCTTGATCACCTTTGGTGGAGATGATTCTCCTGGAACCCGTTTTGCTTTCAAGGGACTTGGATCTATACAAAAGAGAGGATATTAAAAAAAAAAATTGAGATGTGTGAGCAAAAATACATAATGCCTACTTTTGAACCAACAATCAAATATGTTAAACTGTTTCTGATCAAAATTAGTTTTGGCAATATTTTTCTCATTTGAAAGTATATTGTCCTTGAAAAAATGTTCTAACCAGGGACCGTACAACCCCGATTAAGGGTTAAGCCTTTCGAAGGGGTAACCCATTCAATGGGTTACCTTTAACATGATGTAACCCATTGAAAGGGTTTTATGCTAGAAACCCATTGAAAGAGTTACATGATAACCCATTGAATGGGTTTTATACTTGAAACCCAGTGAAAGGGTTACATGATAACCCATTCAATGAGTTCTATACCTACTTGAAACCCAGTAACATGAAAAAATCATTATATTATTATGTTATTTCGATATCCGCCCAGCACGCGTAGCATGACCAATTCTATCTCTATTCTACCCAGGGACCATTTCGGTTACCATTTTAGAAAAACCCTAGGGGTTTTTGTTTAACCGCTTAGAAAAATCCTATCGAAAACCCTTTCAATGGGTTACCAAAATGATCCCTGGTTCTAACCGAAAAACATTATCAGAGCTAAAATTTATATTTATTCTTTGCGTATTATGAAATAAAACGACCAAGTAGGTCATTGAACTCTGTCCTGTTTACTCAACTCTGGGAACAAAGCTAACGACATACATCATAACCCAATTTGTAGTAGCGACTGGCGATCGGCAATAACCATTAATCTTGCATAGACAAGCGACGCCACAGGCAACAACTAGTTACATAGTAATAACAAACGATATTATAGTAGGTAACCGTATTATTATCAAAATGATCGATTAGGCAGCAATAGCCTATTAATATTTCGGTATTTTGAAATAAATTGCGAACTGTTTTGTTAGTAACTGTTTGTCTTATGAATAGTAATCAATTAGAGCGTTAGATTTAAACAAGATAAACCTCTTTGTTTTTCTTTTTTTGGGTGGGAAATTATCAAATAACTTCTCCCGCCCTGGGTGGAGCTAGGGCGTGTCAGACTTTTACTGACTAAAACCCACCGGTGTTGTTTCCGTTGCCTGTGTGCCAGGGCCACGATATCCCTTTCGGACAAACTCGCAACCCTGGCAGGCATTGGTCCTAACTGACCCCGTCAGTTGGTGCTGACATCTCTTTGAGGCGCGCCTGGTCCTTATTGGACGGCGAGCTACCCATCGCTCACCGTCCGCAAGCCCGCGCTTACGGTGGCCGGAAATCGGCTAGCGACTCCCGACGCCCGGGGCGTCTCCTAAAGCTGGCATTTGAAACTTCATTATTGTGCTATTTTAAACTAGCTAATAAACGCTGCTATTCTAAAGAGAAATATAGGACTTAACAACCCCCATGTTTACTTAGAATTGTAAGTGAGAATTAATAATACGTTAGTAATTTCTGGAAATATAGTACCTACTTTGATATCAAACACAGAGCCATCATTTCAATTCGTATTAGCTAAATTAATTTTTTTATTTTTTTTAATAATTTCTGCGTATTCTATCGTTAGAAAAGGACCTATAAGTTAAAGCGAGAAGAAAAATATAAAATATGACCAATTAATTCAGACAACAGGCGAACTAATTAACTAATCACATTAAACGGTCTCAAGAGTGGGTTTATGCGTAGAGGCACCTACTATATTTTCTTAGGAGGTAATAAAAGCAATTTTTCCATAAACTAAAGCGAATAAAATAAATTATTCCCCGACTGTCCATTCCTTAACGGAATAGGTAAGTACTTAACTTTTAGTAACTAGCTTTTGCCCGCTGCTTAGCCCGCGTGGAGGTCGGAAATTATCCCACGGGAACGTAAAAAGAAAGAAGAAGAAGAAACTACTATAAACAATCTCATGCAGTCGGAGGCAATAGGTCGTTATTGTTAAGAAGATGCCTCCGACCGCATGAGATTTTTATAGTATTCATTTTTATAAATCTTGTTTCCATCTTTTTTAAGTTCAGTTTTTACGCAGTCGTGTTTTTTGAGTGTTTTAATTTGTTTTTTATATTTATTTTATTTATAAGTTTAATTCAGAACATAAATTCCATATAAAATTTTTAGTAAAGCTTAAAACTATGTTAGTACTTATACCTACTTATTCAATTAAATTCATATATTTATCTAACATTAAAAAGGACACCACCAGAGCTGTGTACCTTATTCCAGTGCCCCACAATAGGACACTCAACCTTTTCCGTTATAGTGTTTACAAGGTGGTTGGAGCTGCCCCGCACACGACGCATCAAGGAGGCCACTCTCTTACGCACTATTGCTCTAAAGCAGTCGGTGTTGGCCTCCGCAGACATCCCTGATGCACTACAGTGTCGCGGCAACCCCATCAACATCCTAAACCCATTATTGAAGAGGATCCGTAGGGCATTGAAAGCCTTCTGCGTATAGCGAACCCACAGGCTGCAGGTGTACAATGTCTGGCAGTACGCCTTAAACAGAGTAATTTTAACATTTTTTGTGCACCTTGCAAACCTGCGCGCCAGCATAATTACTTTGTTCGTATATTATCTAAAAACATAATATATTAGGATATCATTAGTTAATCTAATGACTCAGAAGTATTCCGTTACTCATCCTGTGATAAATCCCTAAAAGATATCTTATAACCTCCATAGGATGGTAAGTATATCCTGGCATATTGCCAACACAAAAAAATATCATCGTTGAGAAAGGAAAACATACTTTAGCGTGAACATGCGTTTCATTACCCCATCTAGGACATCGTTAATCAAATAAAATATTTATAATATAAATAGAGAGAGATTAACACAATGTTTTCCTTTGTTAAAATAAGATGGTTCTAATATAAGTCACCCTATGTATTTTTTTTTTTTTTTATCTTTATGGTGTACATATTAAAGAGTATATTCTATTCTATATGTACACATACACATCTGCCTAGGTCGGCTTCCAGTCTAACCGGTTGCAACTAATACCAAAAATTTACATGGAGCGACTATATATCTGAGCTTCACAACTCAGTTACTGGGTAACACGATACCTCTTGGTAAGACTGGTTGTCAGACTTTTGGACTACCCGTAACGACTGTCAAAGACCTACGAATAACAGCCGGGCCCAACGGTTTAACGTGCGTTCCGAGGCACGGAGGAGTCTCGATATGTAATGGATGTTCGTGAACGGGCGCCGTCAGTTGTGACTGGTCATCTCCTATCTGCCAGGGGGATCTTCTATATTTTGTATTGTTTTTAAATACTGTATATTTTTTTTACATTGGTCTCACATATGTGTCTGGGGTCTTCTATATAGAAGCGACAAGAATAATAGAAAGAAAAGAAAAAGAAAGAAAATACGTTTATTTGCGGTAAACATAACGCAAAGAAAAATTAAAACACAAACATAAAAGTACAAGTTGAGGGAAAATATGCGTCACGCACGCGCGCCCGCGTAATGTACCCAGGATTTAAAAGAGTGTCCTTGGATTTTCTTGCCTGTTCTTCTCCATAGAGATCTACGTTTTGGAATAGGCGAATAGCTTCAACTTTCTGACTCTGACCGACTCTTTGACAATTCAAAAGTGCCTGTAATTGGTTTAATTGAAATAAATGCTTTGAGTTTGAGTTTGAGTCACCCATCCACGAACCGACCGCGACTAGCGTAGTATACCCTTCAATCGACCCGTGTGGCTGTTAATATCTAGCCACCAGCCCCTCGGATTCATTAAAAGTGTTGTCAATAAAATATTGCCTGGAAGTTGTCTGCCTACACCATGTCCCGTGTTACTTTGGGTCGCCATTACAAACACAAACAAACAAATACCATGACAAACCATACAAATCACATGAACGAACTTGACTTATTATTTTTTTTTTTTTAAGGAAGACGTATACTTTTACGAAATTCAAAACGCACCTTAAACGTGCCCTTATCAAAAAAGCATATTATAAGATTAAGGACTACGTTGAAGACAAGGAAGTTTGGCATTCATTCCTTCTGTACATGTGGCTTCCCAGTACCTCATTAACGGCAAAACTATGTAAATGTCTATTAACTGCTCCCAAATTAAGTTATTTTGAACCGTTAATTGGAACCGTGCACCTAACTTCTGACGTTTCATAAGTCCCATGTAGGCTTATGTGAAATAAAAATATTTTTGATTTTGATTTGATTTGATTTGATGCTTGTAAATATATAAGCACCATACATGTATCCGTGTAGTGCCAGACGTAAAGAATAACACCATCCTATTTCTTCCAGTGGGTGTCGTAAAAGGCGAATATGGGACTAACTAGAGAATGGGCAGCAGCGTTCTCTATACATTTTAACACCATACTGCGATCGCCAACCCATCTGCCAAGCGTGGCGATTATGGCGACCCTCCCCCCTTCTTTTGGGGGAGGCCTATGTCCAGCAGTGTACGTCTTTCGGCTGACATGATTGTGACATTAGTTACCTGGTTGTGGTGAAGTGGTTCCATCACCAGTTGGACTGGTCGTTGTCGGCACAGGACTGGCGACTCTTGATGCACCGGGCACCGGAGATGGTCCCGAGGACGGAGTCTGGACAAATATGACGTCATTATACAAATGCTTACAATTCAGGGTATAAAAAGACCAATCACGAAGCCGGCAGCTACGCAATATGTCTATTAAACTAAGTAAATTTGTATAATTTGCTTTTATTTTTGGTGAGAAAATTCGCTGTATATGGTACTGCGCAATGTAACGCATGCAAACATTGTGCTTATGGGTGCGTGCAATGGTACAAGGATCGTGGTTGCATTTAAGTTAAGACGCGGATATATGCCAGTGACCTTGAGTGGTTAGCTTGCGTGTTCTGTACTGAGCTCACGCAACGCGTCGTACGTTCAGCCAGTAATAGGACTCGCCCATCAAGAAGCGCTGGCCCCAATTTGACGCATTATTGATTTATTATACACAAAACAAAAGGTAATTTAATAAAACGCGTATAATAAAAGATCAATAATTAAATTGTCTTTAAATTGGTTAAGGTTTCAGAAAAATACGCATGGTAGATTTTGCGCCATTCTCAGTTCTTTATCCGCGTTAGACATAACTTTACAAATTAATTTCATTATGTGATATAAACATAATCTAAAATATATACATATTAAGATATTGAGAAAATGCAATATTATTTATTTCAAATCATTAACACTACCTACTCGTTTAAACGTGATCTTCAGTATAAAATCTTTAAAAGTCGGTTATCGTCGCCTTAAGTTACAATATTTAAAACTTGTTATCGTAAAAAACTTCAAAAAAAATTGAGCCGTCACGGGACGCCCGGCAGATGTTAAACATCGAAATTATTTACACACTACTACATATAGACTGTATAGTGGCGAGGCATCGCCACGCGGCATGCGTCGCCCCGCCAGCAATCGGTTTTACGTGCGGCTATAGATGTTTCACATCAAAAACGTTGGAACTTTGACATTCAATATCACCGTATCCAGAAGTTTCCCAAGTATAGTCCAGTATAAAAAAAATATCAACGGGAAAAACAAGTGGCTATATAATATTCTTTATTTTCGGACAACAATGATCCATCGTGTTAGTAAACAATAATATAACTTATAACTAGTGTTAGTAGTTATAAAAAATACAATAGAGAAGAAGTTTATTGTATAGTATTGTGAAAAGGACACCCCCAAATTAATTTGTAGTGATCGTCTTCTTCTTGATTTGTGAGGGATATTTTTATGCCCTTTAAAATCGGTAGTTTGCCTGCCTTGGCTTTTAAGGGCTACGGTGTTATTATGCCATTCCCAGAAAAACAATAGCGTTAAATCTAGAAGGACCCTAATCATACTCTCTTTAAAAATGGCCTAGATGGTGATATCTTAATGACCTCGTAACCAATAAATAAAAAACGAGTGTGCTTTAGACCTCACGATTAAAGTAAAATAGAAATCACCGTTCGCGTAGCGCTAGCAAAAGAAGTTTTACTTCAAATAAGCTGCGGTCTTTTAGAAACAGCCAGTGTGAATTAAAAAAAAACCTATTAAGCGGGACGGCCCACAGCGATGACGCGGTGTGTTCCATGTTTAAATTTTAAACAACTTCCGTTCGCCTCGCCCGATCACACTTTCCGTAACGCTCTCGTCACGCATTCACCAGCTTACTCCCCAAGTCAAGCGTGTGTAAAGAAGTTTTACTTCAAAAAGTGCTCCCTAGCAACCTCACCACCAGGAAAGTCGCTTCCATGTTTGTTTCCATTCATTAAAAAGTAAATAAGAGAAGTGCTAACTTTAATCCACACAAGTTTCTACTCTGATTCATTTAAATTACGTCTGCATACTTTTTGTTAACTATAGCGAAAACTGAAACAGTCACTGAAAAACTAATTACTGAATTCATGAATTTTAATCTACTACTGTTCATAATAACATTAAATGTCGGCGCGTGAATTTACAAAAGTATTATTAAAGTCATGTTTATTGGTGTAAGTATGTCAGTTCTGAACAAAATTAAATGCTTGTTACGACGTTAAAAATGTATTTTTATTTGATGCTTTCAAATATGAAGCAGTATTTTTAGTACTGTGGCGAAGTCAAAAAAAGGCTTGTGTTTGACATGTATGTATGTATGTGTGTCCGTTCCTGTGTTCCCTGGTAACTACTAAACGGCTAAACCGATTTTTACGAATGATAGTTCGTTAGATTCGTCTTTATAGCGCAAGTCTCACAATATTCAAATGATAAAAATCTTGGCGGATCTTTGACGCCAAAATGTATGTTTAAAAAAAAAACTAAGTATACCATACCTATCAAAGTGATAGGTTTTTAAAAGGTGATCACAAAAATATTTACAAATTATATGTTGAAATGTAATTTGGAATGAGAAATGATAAAAAAACTTTCCCAAACTTTTGGAGTGAGTGAGTAAGAGGCCGTTATCAAAGTAACCTAATTTAACGTGTTCTAATCCTAACTATGAAATGTAAAATAAAAAAGTAAATTAAAATTTTTACTTTTTCCTCGCTATCCTTTGTACGAGCACCGGTATTAGTAACTTTGTGTGTGTAGAGCCGGTACCGGTAGTCAAATAAAACGTCTCACTTAAACATTTAGTACTACAGGTGAAATTTATACAGAATCAGGTACGAGCAAGTTGCCTTGATTGGTTATCGGGCAATCTAAAGTTTATTTATTTATTAAGTTTATTTTGTATTTCATACAAACTTTCAAGCCCTTGTTTTTCGAAATGACTGAACCGATTTTAATGAAACTTCATACGCATACGCAGGATACAAAGGTCTAAAAAGTTAGTAGAGAACATTTTCGAAAAATAGTGTTACAGCCAAATTAGACCGATTTTATATTTTCCATAGTAATAGAGATTTCCAGTTATCTGTTTTTAAGCCATACGCTCATAGTATCGTTCTTGAATACGGGTGTTAAACATTAAGTACTACAGGTTAAATTTATACGGATCTGGGACCAGCAAGTTGCTTGCCTTGATTGGTTACCAGGCAATCTAATGTTTATTTATTTATTAAGCAAGGCACAGCAATGACATATTTACTAGAACAGTCATAGTTATGACGATCGTCATCCTGTCGGCTGAAAGATGTCCACCATAAAAAATTGGTGATATTTTCGTGACCAGCACTGGGTCATCGGTCCACCTTGTTTGGATCTACCATTGTTATCAATTATGACAGTTTCATACAATCCAGGTACCGCGAAACACATTACTCGCTCAATCAAGAATTGTTTCAAATTAAGGCGACGATTACCGACTTTTCATGATTTTATACTGAAGATCACGTCTAAACGAGTAGTGTTAAACATTTGAAAAAAAAAATATGTTAAAAAAGAGTATTTTATTCAATAATTTAATATATAAATATTTAAGATTATGTTTATATTACAGAGTGAAATTAATTTGTGAAGTTATGTCTAACGCGGATAAAAACTGAGAATGGCGCAAAATCTACCAAGCGTATTTTTCTGAAACCTTAAAACCTACCTTACATACCTACCTTTACCTTTAAAGATAATTTATTTATTGATCTTTTAGTATACGCGTTTTATTAAAATACCTTTTGTTTTGTGTATAATAAATTAATAATGCGTCAAATTGGGGACAGCGCTCCTTGAGCCCACCAATTTGACGCATTATTAATTGCTGAACGTACGACGCGTTGCGTGAGCTCAGTACAGAACACGCAATATAATCACTCAAGGTCACTGGCATATATCTGAGTCTTAAGTAAGTAAAATATTGTATGTACTAAATTTAAAAAGAGAAAACAAACTTTGCTCTTAATAATGTACAGTTTTAGTTAATAATATCATTAGAAAGATAAGGAATATGTGTGTAAGGAATGGAGCTAGTTTATTTATATAAAGTAAAATATACGTCCGTAAAGAGAGCAGTTAGCCCCGCTAGGCTTAACGTGCTTTCCGAGGCACGGATAGGTCTCGGTATGTAAAGATGGTCACCCATCCACGGACCAACCGCGGCAAGCGTTGCTTAACCTGATTGGTCAACCCGTGTGACTGTTATTAATTAGCCACAAGCTCCACTTACAAGCCAAAGGCATTGCGATCAATTGCCATTGTTAGTCTTTAACACAATCACCCCGATGCCTACCTTAGTGGGTCCTGGTGTCGGCGCCGGCGATGTGGCAGGAACTGGTGATGTGGCAGGAGTGGGTGCAGGTTTTGGAGACACCGGTCTACTGCGAGCGTCTGCTGCTGACAGTAACGCACCTGCTGCAATACCTGACACTCCTTCTCCTATGTGAAGTGAAATAGATGCTGTTTAAATCAGGGACCGTACAACCCCGATTAAGGGTTAAGCCTTTCGAAGGGGTAACCCATTCAATGGGTTACCTTTAACATGATGTAATCCATTGAAAGGGTTTTAAGGTAGAAACCCATTGAAAGAGTTACATGATAACCCATTGAATGGGTTTTATACTTGAAACCCAGTGAAAGGGTTACATGATAACCCATCCAATAAGTTCTATACCTACTTGAAACCCAGAAACATGAAAAAATCCTAATATATTATTATGTTATTTTGATATCCGCCCAGCACGCGTAGCATGACCAATTCTATCTCTATTCTACCCAGGGACCATTTTGGTTACCATTTTAGAAAAACCCATACGATGTGGGTAATTTTGAATGGCTTAAATTAAGCCGTTCAAAAGGGTTACCCACACCGTATGAGTTTTTATCGAAAACCTTTTCAATGGGTTACCAAAATTTAATTTTATCCGTTCATAAGGGTTACCCATATCGTATGGGTTTTTGTTTAACTGCTTAGAAAAACCCTATCGAAAACCCTTTCAATGGGTAACCAAAGTGGTCCCTGGTTTAAATACGTACTAAGTTGTGGTAAACGTAATTTATTTCTTTCTTTTTAGGGTTCCGTACCCGAAACGTGCCAAACAGAACCTTGGGGTCTACTCCGAAGCGTTATACTGAAGTATCAGCCAAATGTTCGGCCGTTGCTTTACTACGGCTAACTATGGCTGACTACGGCGAAAGAAAAAAACAAAACGACAGTCAAAGAGATACGCCAAAGTCAAAAAAGGAAACTATGGAAGGTTTAAATGGCCGAATATCTGGCCGATACTTCGGAGTAGACCCCTTATTACTTATTTTTTGGTAAATATTGTACGGTGGTACGGAACCATTCGTGTGCGAGTCCGACTCGCACTTGGCCGGTTCTTTTAAACCATTTGTTTCAAAAACTAACGGCGATTCTGCTCACTTACGGTTTCACAAGCAAGGTTTGACATAAAATCTTGATTTTTTTAGATCTTCATTATGTATTTAATTTAGTATAGAATATATTAGGAACGATAACAAAAACTTCATCATGATCATCATTACAGCCGAAAGACGTCCACTGCTGGACATAGGCCTCCCGCAAAAGGAGGGAGGACGTTGCCATAATCGCCACGCATGGCTGGCTGGCGTGTGGTGCCTGACGTAAAGAATAGCATCGTCCTATTTCTTCCCTTGGGTGTCGTAAAAGGCGACTAAGGGACTTACTAGAGAATGGGCAGCAGCGTTCTCTATGCATTTTAACATCATACTGCGATCGCCAACCCGCGCCAAGCGTGGCGTTTATAGCAGCCCCCCCCCCCCCCCCTTTGGGGAGGCTTATGTCTAGCAGTGGACGTTTTCGGCTAAAATTATGACAAAAAAATACTTCAAATTAGATTATGAAACTTTACATAATAATAACTGAACTTAGTTCAGTTATCTATCTATATATATAAAAGAGAAGTCCACTCACTGATCACTCATCACGAAATCTCGGAAACTACGGGGCCGTGAGGTCTAAAATTTGGCACAAGCACTCTCTATGGGGTGCAGGCGCGCACTAAGAAAGGATTTTTATAAATTCGCACCTTAAGCGGTTGAAAAGGGGTGTCAAAGTTTGTATGAAACTCCTATGTTTTTAAAGTTAGAGACATGAATGTTGGCCTGATTGTTCCTTTCGACTTCTAGGTGCTCACTAAGAAAGGATTTTACGAAATTCGGCGCTTAAGGGTGAAAATAAGGGTTTTTAGGGTTTTGTTTGTATGAAAAATGTACCAAATCCAGCTAAGATCTAAATTGAATCTTACGGCAACGAGTTATTGCATACTTTACATTGAAATTAGAATTCGGAGGCCGATAAAGATCTAAATTGAATTTTACGACAACGCGTTAATGCATATTTTACATTGAAATAAGAATTTTTGGAAGTTTCTTGAGGTTTATATTTAGTTTTTTTTCTAGGTGGCCAGTATGTTTCAGTGCAGGCGTGATAACGTTCTAAGTTTTATGCCAGTTCTAGGTGGCCAGTATTTTTCAGTATGCAGGCATCTGCTAAAAGATAATGAAATGAGGTTCTAATTGGTATTCAGGTAATTTGAACGTTGCATTAAAGTCGAGAATGCCAAGGGGAAAACTTCACAATGTTTAACCTTAATCGCGGCTTGCAAGCCGATCGTATCAAAAAACGAAGTCATGTATCAATCACAGAATACAAACCTAAGCAATACACGTTCAAGCTATAGTTACCGAAATTTCTGTTCTGCGATATTTTGTTATTACTTACTACTAATTTGCTTTGAAATATTTTTCATCATCGTTGTTTGGTTTTCGTTTTGGTTTGTTTCGCTTCCTAATTTTAAATTGGAGCATAATAATTGTGCTTTTGGAATTTTGTTATTTCTATTTCTTTGCGAATTACTTATTGTGTAGGTATTTCACACTGTGGTTATTACTATAATAGTTTTTAGTATGAGTCGTTCTTACTAGAAAAAGTGTCCTTGAATACCTACGTTCGTATTTTAATTTTATTGCTTAGTATCTTTGGTTTAGGCTGGTGTTGTAAGGGTTGGAAAAAGGCGGGAGAACTCCCATTTTAAATGGATGTCAGCACCAACTGACGGGGTCCGAAAGCCTGCCAGGGTTATGAGCCTGTCCGAAAGGGATATCGTGGCCCTGGCACACATAGGCATTTGAAGGAACACGGGTGGGTTTTAGTTAGTAAAAGTCTGACACGCATCAAAATGACCTTCATTGAAATTTCCTGAGAATCAGATTATTTTTACTCCCTGTTGTGCGTCCCCAAAACCAGCAATAAAAATACCATCTTGAAACACCTGGAACTCAAATGGGAATAGTTCTCCCGCTGCCATGAGTTCACAGGTGGTTCCGTAGGTGCCATTACAAGACATTTCAGCGATTTATTCACGCTTTGAACCATAAACAGCTCCTCCTGACCGATCCTGGGTGAAAGGTTGGAATATTTCCCAGTTTTTAGACACATGGCGCACAATGCTGTCTCGAATTTGAGAAGACAATGACATGGCCACGTTACTGTTCACCAAATAGGAGAGAGATGAAAATAAGCATGCGCCATCGCTAGGGATATTTACTATTTGGCAAAGAATGTCCATGCCACAATTGTGGCGATAAGTCCCCTCTATGAGGAGTGGCTAGAGAGGCGCCACGGCTTCCTCACCTTCCGCCTGACGCACGTCCTCACCGGACACGGTTGTTTCGGGAGGTTCTCATTCAGAATAAAGCGGGAGGAAACGCCCGGGTGTCACCAATGTGTGGATCGTCTGGAGGATACGGTGGAGCATACGGTTGAGGTCTGCCCTTCTTGGGCGGAGCACCGCCAAGTTCTCACGGAGGCGATCGGCGGCGGCGATCTCTCGCATCTGGCCCTGGTTCAGGCCATGGTTCGGAGCGAGAGTGCACGGGAGGCCGTCACCTCCTTCTGCAAAGCAGTAATGCATGCGAAGGAGGAGGCGGAACGCGTGAGGGTGAAGCAGGGTTCGCGCCCTCACGCCCTTAGTCACCGCAGGAGACGCCCCGGGCGTCGGGAATCGCAGGCCGATTCCTGGCCACCGCGGGCGCGGGCTTGCGGACGGTGAGCGATGGGTAGCTCGCTGTCCGATAAGGACCAGGCCCGGGTCGACGCCGCGTTGTGTTCCACGCGCGCCTCAAAGAGATGTCAGCACCAATTGACGGGGTTCGAAAGGGCTATTGCCTGCCAGGGTTACGAGCCTGTCCGAAAGGGATATCGTGGCCCTGGCATACAGGAATTTGAAGGCACACGGGTGGGTTTTAGTCAGTAACAGTCTGACACGCCCTCCCCGCTCCGGCCAGAGCGGGAGAAGTTATTTGATAATTTACCACCCCAAAAAAAAAATGGCAGCGGTAGAACTATTCTTATTTGAGTTCCAGGTGTTTCAGGATGGGATTTTTATTGCTGGTTTTGGGGAAGCACGGCAGGGAGTCAAAATAATCCGATTCTCAGGAAACTTTAATGAAGGTCATTTTGATGTTTTAATTCCGTTGGCTAATTTAAATAATAAAAAACCGGCCAAGTGCGAGTCGGACTCGCCCACGAAGGGTTCCGTACCATTATCTATAAAAATGGCAAAAAAATCACGTATGTTGTATGGGAGCCCCCTTAAATATTTTGTTTATTTAAATTTAATTATTTATTTTTAAAGTGAATATATAACTTAATATTCTGTGAATATTTCAAGCATCTACCTGTTGCCGTTATCAATATCTAGCAAAAACGAGCAAAAAAAATCACGTTTGTTGTATGGGAGCCCCCTTAATTATTTACTTTATTCTGTTTTTTAGTATTCGTTGTTATACCGGCAACAGAAATACATCATCTGTGAACATTTCAACTGTCTAACTATCACGGTTCATGAGATACAGCCTGGTGACAGACGGACAAACGGCGGAGCCTTAGTAATAGGGTTCCCGTTTTACCCTTTGGGTATGGAACCCTAAAAATTTCTTTTGACCCCTCACGCTGGCAAAATTGAAGAATCACCGACCGTCACCGACTCAGCGGTAAATGTACAGTTGAATTCACAATCCCATTCCCAATTCACTGCTATTGATTTTGTCGCAAGTCGCTTGCCTATAGTGAGCAAACGGAATGCGAGTATTTTTTTTAAGGATATGACTAAACCGTTGCTTCATCTACTTATATTAAATATTTTATAGTTTGTGAGGTTGTAGGGGTAATCTCTGGATCTACTGAACCGATTTTGAAAAATCTTTTACCCATTGAAATCCACGTTATTATTTTGTGAGTGTCATAACATAAGGCCATAATGTAATCCGAAAAATGAAAAGTCGGTAAAATGTTTACCGCCCAACGAAGTGGGCACGGGTCAGCTAGTTATTATATAAAGTTTCATCATGGTATTCAAAAATAAACAAAGTATCTGCTTTGTAATTACAAAGCAGATACTTTGTTTTTTTTTTGAATACCATGATTTTGACCGTAAAATTAAATTAAACTATCGGCGCCTTTGAGGCTTCTCCCTGCTGCCCAGTCTCACTGGTTTGCGTGACCGCGAGCAGTAGTGTGCGAGCAAGATAAGTGTAAGGTGGCGATGAGGTATTATAGACTGTTAATGAAGTTTTAAAATTACCTGGTGGTTTCCAAGGTGACTTAGGAGGTGACGTGGTCGGCTCCGGTTCACTCTCCGCTACCTCCGTGGATATATCCTTGATCAGCTCCAAAAGAGTGTGTCCCGGACTGACTGGCATCTCAATCGGAGTTCCCGCTCTTGAACCTTCTGACCAAAGGATAATTAGTTGTATCGATAAAAGCGACGTCGTCCGCGTAGAAGAAACATATCCTATGAAAATCGGTAATACATAGATAATTCCAAAATGTATTATAATTACAAATGTTATAATTATATTTTTATAGTCTTAATAATAATTTATAATATAATATTTAATAAAAATAAAATATATTTATTATTTTATAAATATTTATAAAAATCTTTAAAAATAATCATTCTCAAGAGGTCGAATTTATTATAGAAACTAAAATAGAGTGGGCAAGTGATGGAGCTAAAGGACGCATAGCTCCATCATTTTATTTATTATCATACATTTAGTGAAGTAATATTCAAATAATACTACAGTACTTCCAGAGATTATAGTTGTCACAAAATAATAGGCCCGTTTTGACGTTTAACTTGAATCGATTTATCGTGAGTATCGAGTACCGAGTCGTATCGAATATCGACCAGTTACATCGCGATAGTCAATCGCGACTTATCTAGTGAAGTAACCATACGACTCGGTACTCGATCGAAATCGATTCGAGTTAAACGTCAAAACGGGCCTATTATTTGTGACAACTATAGCTCTTACAAACAAAAAAACTATTTGACCTTGTTATAATATTGGTTTAGATTACGCCTATTAATAGCCAACTGCTGAAAAAAGGGCATTTCAACAGTTTGTTTCAGCCTAACCTGCACCCTATTTGCACATTGCGTTAACACAGTTTGAATCACAATCCGAGAGATTTGAAGTATATTGCTAATCCATTGCTTCATAGGTTTGAAAAATTCGTCTGCTCAACAACGTAAATAACGCAATGGACGTGGGAGATTCGAGTTTTCAAAATGAAACCCATTACGATCAATTGGCATTCAATGTGTGTTACCCAATTACCCTGCTGAACCAAGCCTATTAGATTTCAATGAGAAAACTGTGGTAAATCGATAAGAAACGGTTGGCGGAGGAGTGGCCAAACTGAGGCGAATCCCGAGGTGGAGTTGGGACAAAATTTGCTCGCGCTGACTGAGTCAACTGAGGCAAATGATTTATTTAAAAAAATATATATATAATAAATAATAATAACAATAATTATATTATTATAATTATTTATGTAGGCTTGTCTTAAACAAAAAAATTGGCAAATCTATATAGTTAGTTTGTGGTAGCGGAAAAAATATTATGTTATTCTTGAACATATTTCTCAGAACTTGGTTGATACGAAAACACATTTAGAAAAATCTCGAAATTGTCGGTAAACTAACCTTTTACTTTGAGTTCCAATCGAATATATCTGTATTAAATATCAACGTACGATTGTTATTAGATTAATACGAGTAACAAGAACGACTCATTTTAATGCAGAACTTGGTTGTTTTTATTTTCGATCACTCAACTCATTTTTGAGTAAATAGATAATTCCTTCATATTTTGCAATAAATTACGAGCGTTGCGTCATCGCGCTTCTCTTTCTTTTGTATGCAGTCTGACAGTGACCACGCTTTAGCTGGGGCCCAAGTCTGCTGTTTTTATAAATTGAGTCATTGCAACACGATCTCATTGTCATGCCATTGTCATTTTGCTAAAAGTTTGTAATCTGCTAAATTCATAATGGTCGATCATTGGTCGGTCAATGTTCTCGTAATAGAATTGTTTTATTATAATGGCATAGTCGTATTGCCATTATTATAAAACCCATTAGTAGAAATGTCATTCATTTGTCATTATGTGCGAGATTACCAATAAATGCAATTTCTTTCAATGTAGTATCAGTGGCCGACCATTGGAAAGTTATAATGACGCCATTATAATAGTAGATTACCAAACTTGTCAAAACCAACAATTATGAAATCAATGATCGACCATTCTGAAACTATTGTAATAGCAGACTTGAGGCCCAGTTCAGTTGTCAGCGTCTTACCTAATCATGAAAATAATCAAAGGATCTATCTTAAATCTCTTTGAAAATAATCGACGCGCGCAGCCGCGTCCCAGATCCCGCGCGGGATTCAACTGAGTGTAACCAGCCAGAACTTTAATGCGATGACGCAAGGATACTTTGTTCCTCAAAAGTTTTTATAAACATTAATAGCAGTGCAAATTTATTACAAATGAATAAAAACATTAATCATTATTAACTTCACTTACTTAAGTGTTTTATCTGAAACATTTTAAGTACTTAATGAAGAGTCCTAGAAAAGAGTATTTTAATATAACTTTTTAAGAGAAACAACCTCGAAATTGAAAAAGTTCTAGTTCATTTTAGTCAGTGCCAAATGAATATACTTGGCAGCCATACTGGACTTTGTGGCACCGATTTCAAGAGCTTTTGTGTTTCTATTTCTTTAATTTCTGACAGCTTGTTCACTATGCACTAACGGAATGTTGCCATTTTAAATAATATAAACACATATAAATATTGTACAGAATTATAATCATTAGAATTGGCAATACAACTAACTCTCTTCAAAAAATCCTACTGAATGATTAATTCTGAAATAATCATTCAGTAGGATTTTTTGAGCTTAGGGAGTTGTAATGCTGATTCGAATGATTATAATTCTGTAAAGCCATATTGGTTATGGCCGCGAATCATAATTAGATCAACATACAACGTGTTACTGACCTGCAAATTGCAAAAAACGTTGGAAAATTTGAATTTCGCGGGCTACCTTAGCGCATCCCCCTTAAGGGTCAGGTGACTCAGGTAGTCAGGTCACACCGAGACGCGACGCGACGCGACGCGACGATGCTTAAAGAGGCCAGTGGTTTCGCGCTGCGCAGCGCGCCACGGCACGTCTCGGTGTGAGCTGACCATTAGTAATGCTAAAGTACCCCACAAATTCTAAACTTCGAATACTCAATTCAGGAACTAGGTGTTAGTCTCATAAAAAATCTTCCGCACGACATCTCACCTGGTAGTGGTGACCGTAGCACCAGCTTTCTAGCTTCTTCCATAGCTCGTTGTAAGTTCTGTTGATTCTTGAACGACTCTCTACTGCGACAGCGGCCGATCTGAGACCTGAAGGAAACATTTATTTTCATGCTTACAAACTTTGAGCAGTGGTGGCCCAGTGGTAACGGCCTCGGCATACGAGTTTATAGGTCGTGGGTTCGTACCCAGGCAAGCGCTTACATAACATACACATTTTTTTTTAAATAATATTTTAACGGCCTGGTTGCTGGGACCTTTTAGCCAAGTCTTTATTTAGTTACAAAACTTGTTTAAATATTGATAAAATGAATTATATTCAATGAATGAATGCATGATGATGATATCCCCGCCCACTCCCCAGTTTCAGTAAAGATGTGGCATTTTACTGAGACCTCACGCGGACTTCTTGAGAGAACTTGAAGCGATGTTGCACTGTTTTGTTTCATTTGCCTACACTAATGCACGTTCACAAACACTTAATGGTTAATAATCCACCATTTTTACACATTAATATTCAGCTAAACACAAATTTGAGAAAATAAAACAAAACTGTTGAACATGACGCAGCATCACTTTCCCGCCAAGAAGTCCAACATACACATTTTCAGCCTATAATGTTCCCACTGCTGGGACACAGGCCTCCTCTCTGTGAGGGAGTAAGCCGTTATCCACCACGCGGGCCCAGTGCGGGTTGGCAAGCGCTTAACTTTGTCTAAATAATTTCATCACCCCTGCTCTCAAAACGGTGAAGGAAACATCGTGAGGAAATCTAGAACCAAAAAATCCCACACTGGGCCAGCGTGGTGCATTACGGCCCACTCCCTTTAGAAGAGAGGAGGCTTGTGTCCAACCAGTGGGAACATAATAGGCTGATTATGCTTACAAATTTTGACTACTGATAGTGAGCCTCTCAATTAAATATCCGTTTTGGTCACAAATCTCATGATTGTTTTAGTAACGACTGTTATATTGCTGTATACTCAATTTTAAATAAGATTAGACTTTTAAATAAACTTTTTTACAGTCCGATCAACCTATTTTGACTTCTATTGCGTTGGTGGCATGACAAATGGCAGATATAATAAACAGTTGGTATGTAACCACGATTTTGCTTTTAATTCCATCCCTACGGAATAGAAGTCAAAATCGATTGAACGGCCTGTAAAAAGTTTATTTAAATTTCTAATCTTTTTTCAAAGGAGTATAGTTACTAGCCATCCGACCCTGTTTCGAACGGTTTTTACGACTACCCAAGACATCGAGATTTCTTTGAGTAAGTTTCATATTAAAGTATTACACACAAAAAGCTTTCGTAATAAATTCTCTAAATGATGGTGAAAACCGCATACAAATCTGTAGCGTAGTTTAGAAGATCAACTCGGTCACACAGACTGACAGAAAAAACCCTCTATTATAAAATATGTATGGATGAATAACAGAGCAGACGCTCTACGCCGAACCTTTTCTGATATTCGATGTGTATTTTAATGGCCGTGTACTGTATATTAGAATGCAAACGAGAACCGCTATCGTTGAACATAATTCCTCCATCACGTTTCACGTTACCCTCCGAAATCAAGAAGGTGATTCTCTGCCAGGAGACTCAAACACCCAAAGCAGCAAAACCCAATTGCCTTCATTTCAAAACAAAAGAACCACCAGAACTGACTCTGCACTCAAGAATACTTACGAAATTCCAGTGCTTGCAAGCGTCTGATCCCACTTAGCGTTACTGGTGCTCGCGACTGCCAACTTGGCAATCCTTCTGAACCGGGCCAGTCCATCTTCATCCACTGGTTTCTCATCTTCCACAGCCACCGGAGCCACTTGGAAGTCCTTCATCAGACGACGCTCCCATATCTTCATGCGCTTGCCAAGAACCACTGTGAGAGAAACGAGGATTTTTTAAAATTTTTGCGATTCGTAGCTAAACGAAAAATGGAGACACCATGCTTAAAGATTCAGGTCGAGTTACGACGACTCTTAACTCAGCATATACGTTTAAAATTGTGTTGTTGCCAGGGGCACTGTCACATGCATCAGCCATTTTTATATTCTTTCTTCTAATCTTATCTGTTGCCGCTGGCAACTGCGACGATTCTAAACATTTCATTGGTTTCAACTTCCAAAAAATATATATTGGTCGATTTAACTTGGTGAGATTGCTGAAGTTCATAAGACATGCTATTCGTCCAGATTGGGACGTTCGAAGTATTGCATCCACGTGATTATAATTTACCAGCAACTTTCTCAATTCCCCATACCTACCTACTTTGCTCGCTGTTTAGAATTTGCTTTGTGCAAAAACTTACTTTAAAATAACACTTTTATCTTTTCATTTCTTTATTCCTTTAAAATTTATATCTATCTAACCCAATACTCACTCCTCTCCTTCCTATTAATAAATCTGACATCCGTGCCATTCTTCGCGAGCACTTCAAGCAGTTCATATCGGAGTGCTTACACGTCTCCCTTCAGTTCGTTGATGTCATCATCTGTAACTACTTCGTCATCCATCTTCCTGTGCATGGCTGATACGTATCTCCAGACCAGGGCCTTTGTTTATTATTTGCATTGGCTCTATACTTACCAACTTTTCTGGCTCATTAGAACTTTTTCTAGCCAAATATTTACGTAAAACAACACTTTTGGCCTTACGTTTGATTTTCCTTTTTAAGTATATGTAATAAATTATTCCTATGTATGTATCTAACCCCATACTCACTTTTCTCCTACTGATCAGTAAAACTGACATCCATGCCGTTCTTCTCGAACACTTCAAGCAGTTCATATCGGAGTGCTTACACGTCTCCCTTCAGTTCGTTGATGTCATCATCTGTAACTACTTCGTCATCCATCTTCCTGTGCATGGCTGATACGTACCTCCAGACCAGGTCCTTTGTTTATTATTTGCATTAGCCCTATTAGACTTACCTACTTCGCTGGCTCATCAGAATTTTTTCTAGCCAAATATTTACGTATAACCATACTTTTGGCCATTCCTTTGATTTTCCTTTATGCAATATTTATGATTCCTATCTATATATAACCCCTTACTCACTTTTCTCCTTCCGATCAGTAAAACTGACATCCATGCCGTTCTTCTCGAACACTTCAAGCAGTTCATATCGGAGTGCTGACACGTCTCCCTTCAGTTCGTTGATGTCATCCTCTGTTACTTCTTCGTCGTCCATCTTCCTGTGCATAGCTGATACGTAACGCCACACAAGAGCGCGCATAACTGCGGTGTAGCGTACGTCAATTTCTTTTTCTTTTTCTTCCTGTGATTAAAAGTAGAAATTAATATCGTCATCATCGCAGTCAAACGTCGTTCTTGTTCATTACTGGAGATGCGGATTTTCGAGAGCTGGCCTAGCGTGGTACGTAGTTTCATTAGAATAATAGGTCTGCTGGATCTGCCTACTGGATTGGTTACCACTGACGGCCTACTGAACAAGACTTCAGCGTTTAGTTTAAATATATTTAGATTAGACTGATGTATTTGAAACTTTTAAAATATTGACACAAATATCACAAAGTTTTCATTAAAAAAACATTTCTAAAATACTAGCGACCCGCTCCGGCTTCGCCTTTAATCTCGACAACAATGCCTCCTATCGTGTCCAAAGCTATCCATCCTATCTTTCAAGCTGGAACCAATCATACACAATCACAAAATTTCATTTAAATCGGGTGGGTTGTTTCAGGGACTAGCGTGTACGAACACACAGGGACACGTGATTATTATAAATATTATGGTTATTAAATTTACAATCAAAATGTATTCCAAATATATAATAGTTATAATGGGATACAAGATGAATAAACAAGTAAATAAGTACAACATCTAAATGCTCGTTATGCTGGAGCTACGTGGGCTTGAACGAAGGCAAGATAACAAGAGATTGTGTTGTGTGGGGCCTCTGTGGGGGCGGAAATACTGGTAATAATAATAAAAAATACTACAGGGGTACTATATTTTATTCTACTCTGCAACCTGATTAAATAAAACCCATCTAAATATTCCAACATAAAGTAAAAAGTGAGAGCAGTGAAGTACCTAATTAAAGAATACACATAAAACCATTTTTGAATATTTTAGGAATCCGTCTAATATTTCGTTTTTCAAAAGAGTTCCACGTCGCCAAAATGTTTGAGACCACTGTACTTGATAATACAGTCTATTTATAATTTTTAAGTACTAAAATAGAATCTTATGAAGAATTCACCAACACATCATCTCATCATCATTCATTTGTTTTCTTATGGACGTCACCATCGCCCCAGAGGCAAATATTGTATAGTACGAGTATATGAAGAAACTTTGTATCTCATTATAAGTGAACTGTTTGTTATTCATAAGTTCTTATGAGAAATAAATATCTTTAAACCTAACCTAATTCCCTAGTTTACACCGTTTTTTTAAGGTATTTCTTTCAATATTTGGCTAAAATTTATTCATTAGATACAACTTTTATAATCTCACAGAAAATAAATATTTACCTTATAAATTAAGTTTTCATTAAAATGTTCCCGATCCTTTAATTAAGGGCGTGAAGCAAATAATTAATAATACCTTTGTTTAAATTTTATCGGATATTAAGCTATGGACACACGCTGAGTGTAATATCCTTATAGATGAGAACACGTAGGTTTCATTCACTACGCGATGGTCTGAATACTTACTTATAGATGAGAACACGTAGGTTTCATTCACTACGCGATGGTCTGAATACTTACTTATAGATGAGAACACGTAGGTTTCATTCACTACGCGATGGTCTGAATACTTACTTATAGATGAGAACACGTAGGTTTCATTCACTACGCGATGGTCTGAATACTTACTTATAGATGAGAACACGTAGGTTTCATTCACTACGCGATGGTCTGAATACTTACTTATAGATGAGAACACGTAGGTTTCATTCACTATGCGATGGTCTGAATACTTACTTATAGATGAGAACACGTAGGTTTCATTCACTACGCGATGGTCTGAATACTTACTTATAGATGAGAACACGTAGGTTTCATTCACTACGCGATGGTCTGAATACTTACTTATAGATGAGAACACGTAGGTTTCATTCACTACGCGATGGTCTGAATACTTACTTAATATAAAGATATTGTAGTTATACAACATGAGTTTAGTATATGCGAAATCCGAAACACGTTTCTAGTATTTTTATGTAAAGAATTTATGTACAAAAATTCAAAACTGTATCATGAAAAATCACAAAGTTATAAGGTTGTTACGTTATGTTACCGTCCGTACAAAAACATGCTACCGGCGCCCAGGCGCCTCCAGGGTCGTCTTGAGCTCATTGATAATAATTTGGCAGTAGGTACCTAACCGTACGGCGATTGTATTGTAAGTAATTAAATGGTGATAACATTTTCCATCACACTTAAATATTTTTGGGACAAAATATAACATGGTGTAAAAATCATTCATATCGATTCAGTTCCTTATTCTGAACAAACTATATTCAGGTTTCGCATATACTAAAAATAATGTTGTTAATGTAACTCCTACGTAGCACAGGCTACAATCTGCCTACTTATGTCGAAATCCAGTAAAAAGTATTAATAACACCAGTAACACACTTGACTCAAATTTTACATTCATGATTCACATTCACGAGGCTCTGGGCTTCGGATAGGCATGAATTCCTTCTGATTTGCTACTTGCAAACTTTTTCCTATCAAGACAGTTCGAAGGATAGCGGGTACCGTATAACTACGCTTACTTATTCAGAGTAGGTGTCAAATTTATCGATCATTGAGGTCAACTGATGTGATATTTTATAGCAGATTTAGCAGTTTTACTGCTTTCACAAGCAGTAAAACTGCTAAAATGATAGGCTGAGGAATGATGTGATAAAGCAACGCTGCAGTTTAAAAGAAGATGTAGTGACAAAAGTTGAAAAGGTTTCGATGGTTTGCTCATGTTGAGAAGATGAATGAAAGGCGACTAACAAAAGGTATTTATAAAGCAGAGGAAAATAGAAATGTCATGATTTTATGAAAAAAAACTCAATATCTAAGTATATTGCTTCAATCATTCAATGGAACAAATCTAACTTAGAGAGATATATGAATGATTCTTATGATTATAATTCTGTAAATACATAATTATTTGTTATAGTTGCGAATCATAATATTTTGGGGGACTGTCTCATGTAACTTTTGACGTTCGAAAAGTGCTGATTCAGCCTAGTTTGAATAAATGACTTTTGATTTGATTTGATTTGATCAAGATACAACTTGACACTGACCTGCAAATTGCGGACTCGTCTTAAGTCTCGACTTTTAATGATTTTATACTGAAGATCACGTCTAAACGAGTAGTGTTGATGATTTGAAAAATTTATATGATAAATTAGAGATTTTCTGAATAATTTAATATGAGAATATTGTAGATTATGTTTATATTACATAGTGAAATTAATTTGTTGAATTATGTCTTACGCGGATAAAGAACTGACAATGGCGCAAAATCTACTAAGCGTATTTTTCTTTAACCTTCACCAATCATCAGATCAAATCAGATCATTTAATTATTGATCTTTTAGTATACGCGATTTATTAAAATACCTTTTGTTTTGTGTATAATAAATTGATAATGCGTCAAATTGGGGACAGCGCTCCTTGATGGACGAGTCCTATTACTGGCTGAACGTACGACGCGTTGCGTGAGCTCAGTACAGAACACGCAAGCTAACCACTCAAGGTCACTGGCATATATCTGCGTCTTAAAGAGAAACTAACTTAGCAATAGGTTGTAGTTTACTTTACGACGTTCAAGCCATCCAAGAAACTGAACACCATAGTTTCATTTATAAAATACAGCAATTATGTACTTAAGTCTAAATAAAATACAAAACAGTTCAAGCTAATCTTGTGTCTAATATATAATTCCTTAGGCCTTTTTAGGGTTCCGTACCCAAAGGGTAAAACGGGAACCCTATTACTAAGGCTCCACCGTCTGTCTGTCTGTCCGTCTGTCACCAGGCTGTATCTCATGAACCGTGATAGTTAGACAGTTGATATTTTTACAGATGATGTATTTCTGTTGCCGCTTTAACAACAAATACTAAAAAACAGAACAAAATAAATATTTAAGGGGGATCCCATACAACAAACGTGATTTGTTTTGCTCGTTTTTGCTCTATATTGATAACGGCAACAGGTAGACGCTTGAAATATTCACAGAATATTTTTTTTATTTATTTATTATTATATAATCACTGTAAAAATAAATAATTAAATTAAAATAAAACAAATATTTAAGGGGGCTCCCATACAACAAACGTGATCTTTTTGCCATTTTTATAGATAATGGTACGGAAGCCTTCGTGCGCGAGTCCAACTCGCACATGGCCGGTTTTTTAAATGTTGGTATGCTTGTACACTCTGTGACTTTTTTAGGTAGTTTATTGTACCGCCAGACCCCCCTAATAAGTCATAATGTACAGTTTTCCTGCCGTACAGGGTTCTCACTCTTGATACTTCTAAGTCGTCTTAATTACGGGTATTATATCTATAAGTTTTTGTGTAAATGAAATATTTGTGTGTATGTTGTTCTTAAGGACTTAGAGACCTATTTCATAATAGTATGGGTTCCAAAATACTATGTTCGTAACAACACAAAACTACTATCAACACAGTAGGAGAAAATCACTTTTAAAACTTTCACATTGTATACATATTAGTGCTCGCGACGTGACACAAAGGCCCCGCGTGTCTCGCGACAAGCGGTGCCTTTGAGTCACGTCGCGCCGGTAGTACCTACGTACATTTCTTGATTGTCTTTCTAAAGATAGTCATTGTGGCACTTACCTTCATCTTCATCTTCCTTATTTTATCCTTCTTCCTTAATCCGAGCATCTTGAGAAGAAGCTTGGGGGTCGGAAAAATATTGAATGGAGGTGGAAGAGTGGCACTCTCTTCAAAGTAACTCATCCAAAGCCGAGTGCGGGCGAACTTCCATTCTACGTCCGAATGTTCCTAGAAAAAGAACATGTTTTGGGTTAAAATTTTAAGGATAAACAGTTTTAATTTCAGTAGTTTCGGAGGTAAGACGGGGGGGATAGTAAATTTTCATCTATTTTCTTAAATAACTCTAAATGTTTTTTTTTTTAATTATAAAAAAATATATATTTGAAATCCTTACAATCCTTTGTTTTTATTTGCCCACCAAATGTGACCCCATATTCAAAATTCATTTATTTACATAACAAATCCGTCTTTGGGTCACATAAACTCATATGGGTACCAAATTTCAACTTAATCGGTCCAGTAGATTAACAAACAAACAAACAAATTTTTATTAACAAATTTGGGTACAACTCATCTATCTTAAACAAAAACACAATGTACAGAGTTTTGAGCATTATATAGATAGAGTTAACGACGATGTCTGTGCTAGTAAATTGGCTGTAACAGACGGACAGACACACGAGTGATCATAATAAGGGTTCCGTTTTTTCCTTTTGAGGTACGATACCCTAAGAAATGAATAAAAAGCAGTTGTAAAAATGGCATGTAGATTTATTTATTACGGGTTTGCATAATATGTGAGATTTGTGTTTATAATCGCACCCACGGCCACGCCACGATGACGAATTATTCGGGAGGAGAAATAGTTAAAACTCTTAGTAACTGATATTGATTGAGTCATCAACTGCTCTTATCTAACCCTTTACTTAAGTAGGTTGAAGCACCTCCATATAAAGTAAATCGTTAATATTTTAAGCCTGATTAATGCCCCCTGTTATTCAATAGGGAACATTAATCAAGCATAACACTATACCTGCTACTAAAACTGCTCGCGCTGCATTTGAATTATTTTCTAAGTATCTCGTTACCTGTAGATACAGACAACCGCACATTGCAACGTAACAATTTGATATTGACAGCGCCTTTATCTCATAGCATTAAGGGCAATATTCGAATCGCGAGTGTTAGCATTTGGTGTGCGGTTCACGTTCCTTGTGTTACTACAACGCCTGCAACATAGAGCATAGCAACGACCCTCTACAGTACACTTAGTTTATAACCTATAAATAACTGCAAGGTTATATTCGCACATAGGAATTTAAAGTATTGAGAAGTATTTTTGCCGACCGTGTGCGGTTCACTGATTCTTAATGTTACTACCGCCTGCAACGCCTTGCATAGCAACGAAACCCTACAGCACACTTAGTTTATAACCTATAAATAACAGCGAGGTTATATTCGCACTTATGAATTTAAAGTACCTACTTTCCGTATCAAATATTTTTTTTCAATACACACAGTAATTAAATCAGTTGTCATAATTTAGGTACATGCGTGATCAAGAACCTGATATAAAACGAATAAAATTATTTTCGTCTTTATTATGTAAATCATTATTAATTTTATGCTAAATCCATACTGAACATACATTATCGATTAATTCATAAGTAGGTATAGGGCACAAATAGGTACTTGGCTACTTAAGGTTAATTTCAGCCTTAATCTCACAGCCGAAATAGCTCAGTTGGGAGAGCGTTAGACTGAAGATCTAAAGGTCCCTGGTTCAATCCCTGGTTTCGGCAATCTCCTCTTTTTGCTTTAAAACAAAATTTTATAATTACATCGTCTTTCTTTTATTATACGAAAACAAAGATAATTAATAAAATCCTATTAAAGCCAATAATGTATAATGATTAAAATGTACTTAATGAACAAAGTGAAGTGCTGCCACTACTAAAACATATTCCATTTGACATATTATTAGAAATTTAAATAAACGTTATTTACAGTCCGTTCAACTGATTTTGACTTCTATTCCGTAGGCATAAGGACGGCATTAAACGCAAAAACGTGGTTACAATACTGTTTATTACAGCTGCCATTTGTCATGCCACCTACGCCTTAGAAGTCAAAAACGGTTGAACGGCCTGTAAAAACGATTTATTTAAATTTCTAATCTTATTTCAAATAGAGTACTCAGTACAGTTAGGTAGGGCGTACCAAACAGACAGATTATCTTTAAGCATTTACCTAAATAAAAGGTTTTAAAAATGATCATGTCATTCGGTTTCCTATTCATGGGGACAGTGAGCGAAAATTAAAAAAATAACAACCATGGATGGTCCCTTGAAAGGCACTTGGTAAGTACTATATTTTTGAAGTAAAACTTCTTGGCTTGGGGAGTAAGCTGGTGAATTCATGACGAGAGCGTTACGGAAGTATAATTAGTATTACTATTTGTAAGTTTTACTTCCACATTGTTCTATTTATTTGTTTTATACAGAGAGGCATCACATCGACGCGCAAACTGTAACCATGAATTCAGCACACACTGAAAAAAATGCGAGCTAACTAAGACACATTTTCTCTTAGTTGGTATTAAAATGTTTGGAATCATTATTTATTTATTTACTATAAACAAGATAGCATATTTGCCAGAAAAAAAAACATTTTATTTATATCGACAATGTGACATGTACAGAATAATCACCGGTCTTTGTTACATCGTACATGCTTTGTTTGATTTTACTTCTTCACTTTCGTATACCGAATAATAATTTAAGTTGATGGTAACAAGCAACTACAACAACTACAAAAACATTTGAGTTAAATTAAATAACTACCCGTAATTAAACTAATTACTTAGTAGACGGAATTATGATAATTTAACAAAGTTCTCCTAGCTTCAGAAGTCAAGATCTTGTTAGGCTCTTATGGAGTCAAGATGCGTGATCACATTAAACAAGATTTTTGTTAAAGCAAACACTTTTTTTTTAGTGCAACATTCTAGATCTCCCCTAGCTTAAAAATGTTTATTCGGTTATCAAAAAAGGAAACTGCTGTTTTATAGAAAAGTGCAATACCTATGCGGTCAAAATGTATGGAATAATTGTTTTTTTTTTTTAATAACCTACGAATAATTTTAAAGCACGGGGGGGGATCAAAAAAAAATTGGGGTGTTCAGAATCATGCACTGAATACATGATTACAGTTTGCGCGTCGATGTCTTCCACTGTATAATGTGTATTTGTAAGTTCTCCCAAATAAAATGAAAACAGCAACAACAAAGTAAACTGGGCACAAAAACTACGGAGTCGGCAGTCGCAAAACGTTACTAAATCTTCTTGGTCCAATCTTCTTGAATAAGATTGATCTACATCATACGTTTAAATATAACTTTAAAGTCTAATAGGTAATTGTTTGCTAGAACACTAAGGCCCGTATTTATAGAACGTTACTCAGTACTCAAGCATTACTTAAGACTAAATTCAACCAATCCAATGGCTTGAATCTAATCTTAAGTAATGCTTGAGTACTGAGTAATGTTCTATAAATACGGGCCTAAGTTTCATCTCATTTACTTAGGTACAGGTAAGTAGGTGCCTAAATACATGGAAATCTTTAAACTTTTACTGAAAGCCACAGAACAAGATAATACCTACATAAAATCCACTTCTATTCCTTAGGCTAGGCAAATAAATGAACACTATCATTATTTTGCTGGAAACCTACCAACTGGAATCATGGTTTTTTTTTTGAAATAGCTAACATACTTCATTACGTTCCTCGATCTTGGACAGCCCTATATCATCCAGCTGTAAAGCGGAGATGGTTTCCAAATTGTAGGTATGCGGTCACTAAAGGTGGTTGAACGAATACGAACTATTCAGTTTGCTTGGTTTTCGCCGAGTCTCTTTAAAGTTGAACTTCTCCGTCTGTATCTTTTGTGTACAATCTCATTGCAGGTAACGTTCTTTGACGGAGCCAATTAAACAGTTCTAATTGAATCGCAGGTAAATTAGAATGAGCGAGACAGTTTCTAAGATCTTAGTGTAATACTATTTTTAACTTAAAGTTGACTTAGGAGAAGAAATTACCGTTCTTAATAAAGTTTTGACCCGTCAAGCTATCGCCTATTTACTACAAGCAGTCTCCTGGTAAGGGCTCAACGGTTTTGTATATATTTTTTAATTTGTTGTCTTTTCAAGTGCAATTTTCTTATGCACAATCATAGGACAGGTTCATACGACATTTTGTACATTTAATTTACAATCTAGCTGTTGCCCGCGATTTCACTCGCATCCTAGGTACTTACCTAAACTTCTTAAATGTAATCAATTACGAGTTTTTGCATGCTAGTTTTAGCGAATTCTTTTAGAAACTATTAAAAACCCGACCATCAGGGGGCCTAAAATGGATGCTTTGGCAGAATCATAATATGATCTGCGTACAATTCATACATCCCGCAAATTCATTTGTTTGACAGCTGTTAATTGACATTAGACTTCAATACAGCAATTCATAATTTGTGGACCATTTTACGAAACTCCATACAAAACTCTCAAACAGGTGAATTGGTGGATATGAATTGTACCCAGATCATATTATGATTCTGCCAAAGCGTCAATTTTAGGGGCCCTGTAATGAACTACAATTCTTGCAAATAAAATTTCATAAATTTTTATTTTTTAATGTTCCTGGATTAAAAAGTATCCTACTGGTATTATTGAATATAACCTATAGGCCTTTAGCACGAACGCGGGAAGCAAACGTAGCGTTACTTCGGACGATGTTTTAATTGAAAATAATAATTTCGATATTTGTTTATTTTGAAAACTTTATTTATAACTTTATATAATAAATGGATGATACTATAATGATAGTGCTTGCCGCATAAAAACTAAAATGCTACTGGATAGTTGTGTTTCGATTAAAAAATCGAGTCGAATCGAAGACGTTTACGTAGTAGTGTCACCTGCGTAACCCGACCACTCTTCCATTCTTCTTCTTCTTCTTCATAAGAGGGGTCAGGTAATGCAGAGTACTGACCGTACATTCGTGCTAGGTTTACTGAATGTGTGCACATGAACGCCTATATTGGCACAACCAAAGGGAGCAGCTAAACTTTACATACCAGTAGGTATTGAAAACGTAGATACTTCCTAATAAAATCAAGAAACATTGAAGTAACAAATATTACCAAATAAATAGATAATTTACAAAGTCAGAATTGAGTAACATAATTATGTACAGCTGTTTGATCCCTAGACCAAAGGTTTCCAATCTTTTTTATACTGCGACTCCCTTTACATGTTGTACATTTTTTGAGACTTTCTTGTAAAATAAGATACCTGCTTGTAGTTCTAGAATCCAGAGTTTGGCAGTTAGACTAAATTTTAGAAAGTTTTTTTTTTGTATAAAATAATTTAGCTAGAGTGTAGCTAGATTATTTTATACAAAGAAAACTCCGAAGAATATAGAATCTTACTAACTTTTATTTACTTACTAAGAAATATTATTTACTAGGCTAGGTAAAACAGTAGGTACAATTAATGAAATGGATGAGCTTGCTTTTCCGAGCATAATTTCACAAATCGGGGCTGAAGTTTTAAAAAGCTACCCTACCTAGTTCTAACAGCTGTTCTTCCTCGACTACTAACCAGGGACCGTACAACCCCGGTAAGGGTTACGCCTTCCGAAGGGGTAACCCATTCAATGGGTTACCTTTATCATGATGTAACCCATTGAAAGGGTTTTATACTAGAAACCCAGTGAAAGGGTTACATGTTAACCCATTGAATGGGTTTTATACTTGAAACCCAGTGAAAGGGTTACATGATAACCCATTCAATGGGTTCTGTACCTACTTGAAACCCAGTAACATGAAAAATTCATAATATTCGTATTATGTTATTTCGATATGCGCTCAGCACACGTAGCATGACCAATTCTATTTCTACTCTACCCAGGGACCATTTTGGTTACCATTTTAGAAAAACCCTATAGAAAACCCTTTCAATGGAAAGAGTTTTCGATAAGGTTTTTCTAAGCAGTTAATCAAAAACCCATACGGTGTGGGTAATTTAGAATGGCTTAAATTAAGCCGTTCAAAAGGGTTACCGGTTACGTTTGGGCTTTTATCGAAAACCCTTTCAACGGGTTACCAAAATTTTATTTAAGCCATTCATAAGGGTTACCCATATCGTATGGGTTTTGGTTTAACTGCTTAGAAAAACCCTATCGAAAACCCTTTCAATGGGTAACCAAAATGGTCCCTGCTACTAACTCGTGCAAAAGGCGGTGAAGTGTACTGATCAAGATGCTCTGGAATCTGGCACGCACTGACTCTCATTTCGTCGCTTGCCGGTGACGTGAGCATACCGGTACGCGTCGCCCCTGGGACAATGTCGCGACGCGGCGACGCCACGGGGCGTTGCCGTCGCGACGCACAGTTTGTGAACTCCTACCCTAGAGTGTATTCTTCGAAAGATATCTCAAAAAACACCTATCTAAGGACACTTAGATTTTTAAGACGAATATAAAAATACCTTAACTGTCTAAATCCATCCAGCTGTTTGGAAGATACGAAGTTTATTACGTTTAGTTTATTATTTTATACGCGCGAAAACATAACCCTTCCTTGGCAGTGGGGTAAAAAACGAAACCGATCTTATTTCCAGCTCGGGAGACACCTTCCTTACTCGTATTACAAGTTATAGCGAGCGATTTATTTTAATAACTATAAAGCTTGCTAGACCTTACAACGTCTTATTCGTGCTAGATTACCTATCTGCCACGTGTAAGACAGTGCTACACGTACGCACTACGTAACTATCACATAAACTCGTTCCCTCTTATTACAAAACAAGGTTTATCTTCAGACCCAGGTTTAAAACATGGAGCCATTATTGAATTTCGAACTTTATTCCGACTATAGTAAAGTTCCTAAACACAAAACTGACAACTTAGTACCGAACTAAGTTTTCAGTTTTATATAAAGAACGGTATTTCAATCACTGTTACGTTCTTATTACAAAAACTGGCTCCATGGTTTAAGCCATGTCAAAATATAAATCTTGTTTTGTAATAAGGCGGTATGAGTCTTGTTACTTGAATTAAATGATTAAATTAAATTAATTATACTCCATTGGTTTAGGTAATTAATTAAATAAAGGTAAACAAATCATAAAAAGGGTTTTTATAGATGATACTTTCTTGTTTAAGGGTCTGAAAATAAATCTTGTTTTGGGGGATAAGGGGGATAGTGTTAGTAACAAAATACTTACAAACTATGTTAGTAAAACATTAACACAGACTGCTGCAAGGTGACAGGCCCCGCCGATACCTTGCAGCAGTGACTCATATACGCACAATCTAGGCTAGATTTGATACCATAAACAGAATGCTGTTGGTGCTGCCCCGCACCCTACTAACCAGGGATGCGCATCGCTCCCGCATCACAGTGTAGAAGCAGTCAACGCGAGCTTCAGCAAACATCCCTGATGCGCTGCAGTATCGAGGCAATCCCATCAGCACCCTGAATGCGAGGTATTGAACGCGAAGGGTGCCGTATGATTATAGATAAAACGTTAAACTTATTGATTAACGAGGCGTATAAACGTTCTCAAGATCCTCATCATTCTCCTTTCCTTATCTGAAATTATAAGAGTGTGCGTATTCTTAATACATCTTTGTCAGGCTTCATCTCAGTATTCCCACTTTTTTCATCATCTACCTAGCCTATACCTCAACTATTTTGGGGTACGGCTTCCAGTCTAACCGGTTATAGCTGAATACCAGTACCTGGAGCCATAATTATCATCTTTCACACAATCCATCGATCCATAATTTCTTCGATCTTCCCCTACTCTTATAGCTACAACAATTTTTATAAGAACTTATATATACATATTTTTTTATAGAGAACCATTATTTATAAAAGTTATAAACATAGCATAAATACTAATAAAACTACATAATAAAACTTTTTTGCACCAACGCACACATTATTAGGAAGATCCTAGGCAAGGAATATTTTAGAGATTTTCATGATTAACTGCCAAATGGTTCGGTTTGTGATATCTTATGTAATGTTATGTGGGTATATGTATGATTTAACTGTTTTGATGTTGCACGACTCGGCTAATTCTCAATAGGCCCTGCTTACTTTTTTTTTTTTTGTTTTTTATTTGTGTTTTCTCTTCATTTACGTTTCTCTTTTATTACCAAAATAAAAATGTTTTTTTTTTAATTTCACTTGGATTGCAAATCGCTGTTAACGTACATTAGTCAACGCAAGTACTTGTAATTGGATGTATACATGTGGAAGCTTGTAATTAGCAAATTAATTACCTACGAATGATTTTTAATCGTGTTATTAGTTTGTAAGCTTTCTGTAAAATATAAAAAAAAAAAAAAAAAAAAAAAAGATAGAAATAAGTCTGAAAAGAAAAGCGACTTGCTTTACCTAATATTTATGACTTAATTTAAGTAGTCTTCACTTCCGTCGTCCTGCAATTAATTTAACCCGCGTGGTTCGCATTCGTTGCTTGCATTCCATGTTTGAAATGCAGTCTTTGGCGTTTATAAAAAGTGAATGAACGAACAGCTTTATTCCTTTCGTGAGATGAAAAATAAAGGACATTTTGCAAAGATAAAACTTGCTGCTACTGTGATTTAAAAATTGTTTAGTTTAGTTTGAATTATGTTCATATGATTAGTATGCAATACTGAGTTAATATTCTTCGCTTTGAAACAGTCATTTTCTAAACGTATTGCTACAAAAAATTAGCATTGTGAAAAATGTTGGCGAAACCAATTATTTCATTCGTCAACATACTACAGAAACACAAGTTCCCGGGAACATTATTACTCGTAGTATTACTGCACAATGATCGCATTTGTCTTCAGTAAGAATGTATTACACTTTAATCATAAACTTTTAAAAGACTTTCCTTGCATCAGAAGAAGAAACCCGAGACATTGTGTTCTTGAGACTAACTTCTGATTTGATTTCAATGGCTAAAGACAAACCAAAAAGTAGATACTTCAAAAAACATGACTTAAGGCGGCGATAACCGACTTTTAATGATTTTATACTGAAGATCACGTCTAAACGAGTACTTAGTGTTAATGATTTGAAAAAATGATATGTTTAATTAGAGCATTTTCTCAATAACTTAATATGTGAATATTTAAGATGATGTTTATATTACATATTGAAATTAATTTGTAAAGTTTATGTCTAACGCGGATAAAAAACTGAGAATGGCGCAAAATCTACCAAGCGTATTTTTCTGAAGCCTTCACTAATTTAAAGATAATTTAATTTTTGATCTTTTAGTATACGTGTTTTATTAAAATACCTTTTGTTTTGTGTATAATAAATTAATAATGCGTCAAATTAGGGACGGTGCTCCTTGATGGGCGAGTCCTATTACTGGCTGAACGTACGACGTGTTGCGTGAGCTCAGTACAGAACACGCAAGCTAACCACTCAAGGTCACTGGCATATATCTGCGTCTTAAGAATATTTCCAAAGTCTTACCACAATTTATTCGAAAATGACAGACCTTAAAGCTTTCAAATCGCTTGTTCATTTCTCAAAAATTCAAAGTCACTTGTAATTCAACTGAGAGACGGCACGGTTGGCGCAGTTAGTTAAGCGATTGACTGCTGCGCTGCGTGTCGCGGGTTCGATTCCCGCACGGAACAAATATTTGTATGACCTACAAGTAGTTGTTCCGGGCCTGGCTGTTTGTGGATGTAAATTTAAATGTTTGTAAACGCACCCACAATACAGGAGAAATTCCTAGTGTGGGGCAAAGTTTAAAAAAAAAAAAAAAAAACACTATTCCTTCCAGGACGTGAACCACACTAGTGAACCCTTTGCACAAGTCACCCTGTATACTTATGAAAGAGATCAAAGTCGATACATTCAATATTACTTACGTAAATTAGAAATACTTACATCAATCATCGCATAGGAGTTGGACATCATAGCGATGAGGAGATTCAGTAGCACGATGACGTTGATGACGGAGTATGACCCGAACATCAACAGGCCCCAGAACCGGGTGTAACTCTTGATGCCAGCCAGCTCGAAGTTTTCAAGTCCAACCATGCCGAAAGAGGCCCAGAACAGAGACTGGGAAGCTTCGAAGACGCTGGTGGAAAGGGGTAATAATGAATTGATGTATGGTTGATTTACTGCCATAACTTGTTCATCAGGGGCCTAAGTCATAAACTCATAAGTGAGAGACCTTTGCAAAGTATGTTAATTAGTAGGATGGGCCCCTAAAGTGTGTTTGAGGTAAGTTGAAATAATTCTTAATAATCTTTGTAAATGTGAAAAATCTAGCGGTGTGTTGGTACTACTTACATTATTGGTGGACACTTTCTGAAACGACTTCTTAGATTTGCATAATATCCTTTAATTGCTGTATTTTAAGGGGGATTGTTAAAAAGTTTCAGCTTCATATAACAGAAAAGAAACAAATCATAGCTAGTTCAAACACAATTGATTTATTAAAATATTAATACGAATAAAACACTGGCCAACAAAAAAACACTACTTTTAAAAAATATCACATACTCCAAAAAAAATTTGCTCCCAACGTAGCGACACACATCAAAGAACGTTTAACAGATTGAAGATAAACCCCTTAACATTATACCGTGAGCACTACATAGAATATTTCACTTTCGTATTCCCCGCTAAACAAACCGACACACAATATATAATATAATACATTATAATTACTATAAAAAACAGGGAGCTCTTTCACTGCCCTAATATTATTAAACAATATTATTTTGTGCCATCTAATTGATACAAACCTTATAAAGTCCGATTCATAATAACGTGAACTTTTGCGCACGATCTAAGTAAGAATTATTAGAGTGTTAAGAAATACATATTAATTTCATCATCTGCGTAACATAGATTAGATATTATATAGTTCTCTATGTAATGTGACTGCACTAGTCCATGATTACCCAAACCAACATCCTAGTACGCATGATAGTCCATACTCTGTCGCATAGTCATGCAGTCCACCTCATCAATCTTCAGGGTGTTCATCTTCACGTTAATGTCCTCTTCCAATTGGATCTGCGTCTGCAGCAAGTAGCGTAAAGAAGCAGAGGCCTCACTCAGCATTTGTTGCAGTTGCAGCGTGCTGTGACGTAACATCTCACATTCGTAGTACAAAGCCTGCCCTGGAGGGTCTCTGACCAGCTCAGCTCCCACTCTTTGAGCTCGTTTGCCGAGTCTCGTATGTGCCAAAGCTGTGTGACCTTCCTTATCAGACAAGGCTTTTTGTAGATGCAAAATATTGTCCTGCATGTCACTAATCTTTTGAGTGGTCTGCCGGTGCATATCCTCGAGTTTCGCTTTAGCTCGTTTCGTATCTTCAATCCGGTCGGCGAACGCGTGGTTGCATTTCTTGTACGCGCCAACCAGGTCGTCGATTACTTGCTTGAGGATTGTATCGACGATCATTCGGATTGGACGCGCGCTTGTCACCTCCCTCGCTGCCATTTGTATGTTTTTCGCCGAATAAGCATTGTACTCATCGGCAGATATGTTTGCCGGGTCAAGATTAGCATAGCCTTCGTAGACGGAAAGGCATAAATCAGTATTTTTGAGGGAAAGATTGCCTTTGTCTAAATCAATAGCTGCTTGCTTATATTGCAAGTCACGATCGAGAAGATAGCGCACCGAACGTAGACGCCGCATCTGTTCATTCAACTGTTCCAACACTCGTCTTAGTAGGCTTTGTCCCCCAAGGATGGTGGTTATCTCCTGCTGCAGAGCTGATTCAACCTCGTCGACGACCAAGTCAATTCCAAGACGTCCATCTCTGAGCATCAGACATTTGCGGCAAATCGTCAAAGCATTTGCTTGAAAGGAGGCGAGACAATCCAAAACACGGGTCTTATACATTGACAGAGCTTCTAATTCTAAATATATTTCTTTGCGTTGTATTTGCAACTCGTTCTTGTTGAACTCGATGTCACCGATGCGTTCCTCAATGCGTCTGTCTGTAGTGGCTTTCATGATATCCGCGCGTTCGCCAGTCTCGCCTCGGATTCGCTCGGACTCGCCGAGTACCCTGTCTGCGAGCTGCTGCTGGTCTTCCGTGTTCCTGCATCTTTGGTCGTTGCTTAACTTCCATTCTGAGAGAGTGAACTTGGCTGTTCTAGGCGGCACACATACTATAGCCTGCTCCGACAGCCTAGTGGTCGCTATAGGAGCGCCAATCACGTGGCGCACCCCGAACTGCTCCTCACCCATGATAACAAATGGAGAACTAAATAATTTAAAAAGATAAACCGTATCTAAAATTCGATTACACGTCCCTTGAAGAAATTGACAAAACTGTTTATTGGGTTGCCTAGGTAACGTCGTAACGTGTCGAAGACATGCGCAGATGTTATTGTAATAATAAGGCCGAAAACAAACTCTCTGAACTATATTTTTATTTTTAATTATATATTTTGCCGCGTTTTATCTTTGCTAAGAGTATCCAAAGCACAAAACATTATTTTACCCAGTTTTATCAAGCTTATTATGAAAAAAAAGCGACGCAATGAAAAAATACGCATGTCGGTAGTTGATATTATTATACGTAATCGTACTTTTAATTTATCAATGTACGTAGTCAATAAAAAGCACACGGTCTTCACTGATGTTTTCTGTAAAAGTTTTGGTAGCAAAATAATCTAGCACAAAGAAAAACCAAAGACTTAGATCTAGCCTGCACTACTAAGGCCCACTGAGGACTGACTTTCCGAAGCTCCTCCATTTCATGCAAGAGTCCCCAGCGTTGTCCCAGTCAGGAAGACCACCAGGCAAGACGTAGCATTTGCGCTTCTCCAAGTCAGCGAAGTACCACAGCAGTTGGTTTAGACCTAAGTTTGATAACGTTATCAAACAAGACATTAATAGACCAATAGTGAATCTGGTAAATGTAACGGCTATAAAGATTTGGACCTTTAGAAGTCAGACGTTGATAAGCAATTTAATATTAATAGGTTATCCTCGTATTGTTAGAGATAATAACCAAACGGATGATTTTATACATGTTTATACTAGAATATTCATACCGTAGACATTTGCAAAATTTAATAATAGGTAGGTGCATTATTAAATACATAGAAAAGTTTAGTTATCACTGCGTGGCAAAAATAATCGTACGAATGGTACTTAAAAATAATTAGTTGAGGGGCCGGCAATGGATGCGTAGTTCATACAAATGTAATACCAAAATAATTGTTAAATCAAACATATTCATAAGGTAGTGTCTTTATTTCGATTGGATTACAGAATATCTATGTTCCTAAATATATATTTTTAAAGGACAATGATTTAGACGAGATATGAGCAATTTAAAATTTCTATAGAAAACTTATTTTTCTTATAACTCTTGTTTAAATCAGTGTCCATTCAAAATATATACTTGGGAACCTAGATATTCTGTATTCCAATCGGAATAAAGACACACTACCTTAAGAATATTTTTAATTTACAAATTATTTTAGTATTATGTTTGTATGAACTACGCTTCCATCGGCCTCTTAAGCTGAAATTGGTAAAATTAAAGTTAAAAATACCAAAATAATACTCCAAATGTGCAGATTTACGCAAAAAATCTTTTAGTCCAAATTAATATAATAACACAGGTTTACGTAATATGAAAAACTTACCGCAGGCGAAAGCGAACAGCACCAAACTGTAGATGAAGAAGAACTTCACAATATCGATGACCATGCGACCGAGGGAGATCTGCAGTGGCCCCAGGTGAGGGTTGATAGAGAACAAGTGCACCAGCTTGAGGGCACTGGAGACAAGATAATACTCATAAGTAAGAAGGTGGTAATGTAAAACAACATGGCCGCATTATACAATACCTAACTACAGTAAAATAATATTACATGTTCAGCCAACTAGAGATAAACTACGATAACATGGCCCAACCCTCCAAATTACTGTTTGAATGTGTGTATCCTTACGAATCAATATAATCCTTGGATTTATTTTTGTACAACGGCCGTCTCAGTACGCACACATGCGTTATGAGTCTTGTTAACGCTTTGTAAATACTTTCAAATGTTTTGAATTTTGGAGGGGCGCGCCATATTATCGTAGTTTATCCCTACATTTTCGTTTCTGGGCAACTTCAGGGCACTAGAGAAAATACATAATCAGCCTATAATGTTCCCACTGCTGGGCCACAGACCTCCTCTCTGTGAGAGGGAGTGGGCCGTAATCAATGACTATAATATATATCCTCTTGACTCAGGCTCACGACACATATATGAAATTGCACTTATAATAAATGAAAAAATGAGTGGCTATTTTAGTATTGACCAGTTATTGGATCTCTGTACACGCGATTATTTTGATACCTTTTAAAACATTTTCTGCATAAATACAAACAATTATGAGTTCCTGTTCAATTAAATGGTGTGGGAAATCATCCAGAACATCCAGCTATAAAAAAGACGGCATAACTTTTCATCGGTAAGTAAAATATATTTATAATTTAATAATAATAGGAATAATTGCAGGGCTCAAGCTAAACTAGTTGGTTATCTAAAATTGCACAAAAATGTATCACGCGTTGATGTCTTTTTGAAAAGTCCCTTTCCTCACTAGGGTATTGTCAATACGTCTGTCCCTTTCTATCTTTACTAATGCTGCAGTGTTGTGACAACTTCAAAACAAATCGATAATGACAATACAAATGATCGATATTTCCTAATGGTAAAAAAGTAATATTACTTTAATGTTTACATTTTAGATTTCCAAATATTCCAGAACTGAAAGAAAAGTGGATTAAGGCAGTTCACAGGGAAAATTGGTTTCCAAAATTTTTTTGGAAATGTCGAGTCCAGCTAGCTTGTTAAATAATGACATGTAAAAGTGATTTTTAAATCCTAATTGCACAATAAATTATTAGAATTTAGTTTCATTTATGAGAAATTTATTAAGCTTTCTGTCGATTAAATTAGCTGATTGATTTAATTGAATAAAGTTTTGAGTGTTACGTCAGTGTTTTATTTGCACCCAGTTAACAACCTAACAGCATAGTTAAAAAAAAATGCAGCATTAATACCCGTCGATTTTATCGATATCGAAAATATAGTTGCAAAACTGACTTGTGCATCACTATGTTTGGAACATTCGTCCACAACCGCTGTATTTTCTTCGTCTCCCGGCCCGCAGTGGTGAGTCGTGTCCCTAGACGAAATCGGTCTATCGGCTCTAGAGTGGTTTAATTCTCTTTGGCCGTAATCCACCACGCGGGTCCAGTGCGGGTTGGTAGATGTCACAACACAAAAAAAAAAATATTATAAATTATAATTATTTCTGTAAGGTTTGTACACACACTTTTACACGTCAATCATATTTTAAAAACCAGATGAGGTCGGCGTTTCCTATCTGACTACTCTGAGAAGAAAGGGCGAAACAAACTCAGAGGTCACAGTCTGTTTTAAAGTCCAGACATACGTAATCTTGGTCAGATCATGTGAAGAAAGGCCATGTAGAATGGTGTCTGAAAATACGTTGGTGCGCAATTATACACGTAAAGATCAAATTTTTATTTTTTTTGCAAATCACAGCACCTTTAGACGCGCTTCCCCTTTCCATTCGTTTGCGTCACCCGTGCTTTTTACGAGCCCGGATTGAAGGCGACAATAACCGACTTTTAATTATTTTATACTGAGGATCACGTCTAAACGAGTAGTGTTAATGATTTGAAAAAAATATACGTTAAATTAGAGCATTTTTTCAATAACTTAATTTGTGAATATTTTAGATTACTTATATTTATATTACATAGTGAAATTAATTTGTAAAGTTGTCTAATGCGGATGAAAAACTGAAAATGGTGCAAAATCTACCAAGCGTATTTTTCTATCTTCACCAATTTAAAGATAATTTAATTATTGATCTTTTAGTATACGCGTTTTATTAAAATACCTTTTGGTTTGTGTATAATAAATTAATAATGCGTCAAATTGGGGACAGCGCTCCTTGATGGGCGAGTCCTATTACTGGCTGAACGTACGACGCGTTGCGTGAGCTCAGTACAGAACACGCAAGCTAACCACTCAAGGTCACTGGCATATGTCTCCGTCAAGAATAATATCGAAATCAAGGGGCACACATATTAAACAAATTAAAATATAAAATATCATTACGATCACGCGTCACCAACACTTGTATAAGAGAGTTTTATGCATTAATCATATTTTAGTTTCGATACACAATTTTTTTTAACATGGAAGAAATGGACCCCTCCCAGCCCTCCAGCAGCTCCTTGGCCCTCTTCCAGTAGTGAGGCTTAACGTAGGCTCATTCAAAAAAATGGGTTTAAACATACCTAAATATATTCGCCGCTGCAAACAATCCTTCAGCAATCAGCTGAGGATCAAAAGCATCCCAGTTCTCCCTCGGAATGAACTTAGTCTGAGGGTCTCTTCTGATTTCGGTTGTCTGCTGGATATATGCTGCGAACCTTAACACAGCCACGGCCACGTAGAGAGAGTTCCTGGTAAAGTCGATGAAATTCCACATGTTACGGAGGTAGGATCGGATGCCTTCAATGTAGATTTCTTGTGTCTCTTCCCATATGAAGCCTAGAAGAAAAATATGTAATATAATTTCCAGTTGAGAACCCTTTGAATGTCGACTAAAAAATGGACTAAAGTAAAATTAATCATATTTTTTTTTGATTTCCCACCATGAAATCAAAAATGTCAATTGATAACAGCTTTAGTAATATACTGAAAATAAAAACCAAAATTAATCAGAACACTCAAAGACATCCAAAAGAAACTGATGTTGTACACACGACTACATATCAAGCTATACATTGCCAGTATAAGCTGACCACATTGTACGGAAATCCTATACTATGCGATATCAGCTTATACTGGAAATTTATAGCTTTTTAAGTAGCGGTGTGTACATAAATAATTATGAGACTGACCCACTGTGAGTAAGGCTCAAATTTTTTTCCACTTCCCTTAATCTTGTGCTCAGACGGAAAGCTCGTATTTTTTTGCAACATATTCTGAAAAGTAGCGGGTACATGGCAACAAATATTGAATCATACTCACCTAAAACATAAACCACAACGCATATTTCCAAGTAGGTTGGTCCGTTCCCCCTCTGCTTGAGAAGTTCCTTCTCTAGCTCTTTCACCATCCACTCCGGACCAAACAGTTGTATTGCCTGCACTTCCGCTCTTTGTGATACCAAGATTAGAATCACTGTGGACAACTGACTTGTTAAAAAGTGAAATAAGAAAAACAAAGGTACATACAAAGTAAGTCACAATATTAGTAGAAAGCGAATAATTTTAAAATACGACAAGTAGTTTAGGAGTTATGGGGGAACAGATGAACATATAGTCTGGTAAAATCATAACCCTTCTTTGGCTTATCCGTAGTCGAGTAAAAAGGTTCTCAGTTATTTAATCGGAAAGATAGGTATATCCCATATCAAAATACAAGCATCGAAAAACAATAAGTTTGAAATCTCATACAAATGTTTTTCCCAGTCTTATTGGTTGTAGCAAAACATTTTTCCGACGGCAAAAATATAAAAAAGACTAGTGACAATCTTAAAACCAATTATAAATCAAAAGACATAACTAGAAGCGTGTATCAAGAACTTCATGAAGGCTTTCCTCAAGAGTTTACCGGTGAAACAGTTGGAGTCAACCATGTACAGCACCCTTATTGCGTAACACAGTTTGAATCGGAATCGGAATGATTTTGAAGTATATTGCTAATCCATTGCTTCATGTGTTAGAAAATTTGTCTGCTCAACAACGTTAATAACGCAATGAATATTGTTGAACTGTCAAATTGAAACCGATTCCTACTGATAGTGTGTTACGCAATTAGCCCGAAGGAAGCAGTAGAAAGCAATGATAAAGATACTAAAGACATACTCACATAAGAAGAACAAATAACTAGACGCGTGTATCAAGAACTTCATGAAAGGTTTCCTCATGAGTTTGCCAGTGGAACAGTTGGGGGCGACCATGTAGAGGGAGCAGTAGAAAGGGAACAGTAAGGCGACGCGGCAGATGATCATTATCTTTTCCATTGCCGTTTTGCGACGGAAGCCGGGGACGCCCTCGTACCAGATGGATGCTAAGAGCTGTTGGATGTTTGGGTGAGCTACGAACTGGACAGAAAAAAGATTATTTATTATCTTAGAGTTGAACGAAGATTCCTGAATTAATAGATACAAGGAACTATGTGTAATCTATTTTTTTTTTAAAGTAGCTTATCAAAATTGTGGTATGTGGACTCTTTCGAAGAATCTAATTCAGATTTTTGTCATGAAGCTTTTGTGTAGATCTCAAGGCCTAGATATATAATTTCCATGTAAAATTATCATAGTTCATAAGCCATATTTATGCACGCAGATAATAAAATGAAATGAAGTAAATCCATAGTGTATAATGTTTTATTGCACATTTGTAATCTTCAAACTTGTTTACGTCTGCTACTCCTTTTTAGCTGCTTTCATGAAATAATAAAAGTAACCTAAAATAGGTACACATACTTTTTTTGGACATGAAAAAACTTATTTTGGTATTTTGGTTTCAGGATTTAAAACTATACAAACTATATTTACCTTCTTCTGCTTAAAATCGATAGCTAGTTCCAACCTCGCCAACTTCATGTGGTCTCCATCTACGAAGGCCGGTTCATCAGGGTCGTGGTTCAGAATGATGGCCAGCTCTTGAGAGCTTCGGGACTGGTCCAGTAGGTCTACAGCGAACATTTGTGACTGGCGACGAAGTTCCAGGTATTCTGCTTTACTTTCCTGGTGGAAGGAAATAGGTTTTTATTCGTTTTGTTGCCACGTAAAGGTATTTGTAGCAAACAGATAACAAAGAATGGGGAGAAAGTTTTTAAATTTTCTCAAAAGAAATTTTGGTTTTATTTGCCAAAGTGAAAACTGCACTTTGCACTTTTAGATTTTTTTCCTTCATTTGATTTTAATCAAGATCTGGCTTGTTTCACCATTTCCTGTTAAATTCCGGTATGTCTCAATTATTTCTTACAATTTCTTCTCCGTTTTTTAATTTATCTGAAAATTCTCTCAATATGTCATGGTCCAAAAACTTTTATCTTCTCACAAAAATATTTTACAAGATCCTCACCTGTTCAGCAAATGCCAAATTCCTTAGTTCCCAGGAAAGCTCGAAAGCTGTCAGAATGGGGTCAGTTGAAGACAAGGCTATGAGTGACGGGGATGCCAACGCTCTGTATTCATTGAGTCGAGCCAGTGAGTGCCTGAGGGAGTCTTCTGTAGACATGCGGATACAGTCCTCACAACCACACCTGCAAATTAATTGTATTTTCAAACGCCGGATTACAAAGTCACAATTCCAAAAACTTTAGGTAATCGTTGTATGTAAAACCCGACCACATTTTTTTTTATGTTTTGTAAATTTGTGTGGCATTTCAAATGAAAGGGCTTAGGTAATGTGAGGGTCTTTTTTTTTTATTTTAAAATAAATATTTTTAAAGCTGTGTTTAAGAAAATAGATGAGATTGACCATTCATGTACAGTGCCTTGTCTCCGAAACTACAGTGCTTCAAATTTTGAAAAAATACAGAAAATAGTTCTACTATACCTATAGATAACAGAAAAACCTATCAGAAGTCTTGTTGGTTACACATTTGGCCGTATGTTTTTCTATTTCTTCCTATAAAATGTAACGTGTAACTGTTTGTTTTCCCTAATAAATACAATAAAAATAAAATAACATGGTAAATATCTCAATATTGTCCGTATAAACTTACATTTACGGTTGGAATGTATGAGAGAATATGTTTTTGAACTACAATGTTAAATTTGTTCTTGGGATAATTCCTCCCAACTATGGAAGCTTTCATTGTGGGTGGTCCGGCACGCACTTGACCAACCAAGCAAGCGACCAATCTGATGCGATAATAGGTATAATTTTTATGAAGGTACATACTAACAAATTATAGCATAATGAAGTCTTACTTAACGTCATGAGGGTTGGGTAGCGTGGCTCCGCGGTCGAGCAGTATCTTGATGATCTCGTAGTTATTCTTGTGGGCCGCTAGCATCAGTGGCGTTATGTCCGGCGTGAACATTGCCGTGTTGGGGTCCACTTTCTGCCAACTCTGGATGCGAAAGAATGAACATGTTTTCTTTTTGTCACAAAACGTCCTTGAAATAGTGAAAATAAATTATTTACAATTATTAAAAATCTCAACATTTGAACTGAATTTAAAAGCTGCCAGGAAACAGAATTTGCATGTCATACAATAGAATGTCAATCTGCCTTTCCCAAGTATGTCGGGGTCAGCTTCCAGTCTAACCGGATGCAGCTGTATACCAGTATTTTACATGGAGCGACTGCCTATCTGACCCAGTCAGTCAGTATCAACCCAGTAACTGGGTAATACGATACCCCTTGGTAAGACTGGTTGTCAGACTTTCGGGCTTCTGACGACCCGTAACGACTGTCAAAGATCAACGAATGACAGCCGGGACCAACGGCTTAACGTGCTTTCTGAGGCACGGAGGAGTCTCGGTATGTAAAGATGGTCACCCATCCACGGATCAACCCCGGCAAACGTAACTTAACCTGATGAAACGACCCGTGCAAATCTCTGGTGGAAAACTCGAGAAGGTACAGACGGAAGATGGTTTGCGACGTTTTATAAACTTAAATCGCAAAACACCAAAAAATATAGGACTGTTTACTAACTAATTAGAAAAGTCTTTTAATGATTGTATACTGAAGATCACGTCTAAACGAGTAGTGTTAATGATTTGAAAAAAATATATGTTAAATTAGAGCATTTTTTCAATAATTTAGTATGTGAATATTTTAGATTATAGTTCTATTACATAGTGAAATTAATTTGTAAAGTTATGTCTTACGCGGATAAAACACTGAGAATGGCGCAAAAGATCTACCAAGCGTATTTTTCTGAAACCTTCACCTATTTAAAGATAATTTAATTATTGATCTTTTAGTATACGTTTTATTAAAATACCTTTTGTTTTGTGTATAATAAATTAATAATGTGTAAAATTGTGGACAGCGCTCCTTGATGGGTGAGTCCTATTACTGGCTGAACGTACGACGCGTTGCGTGAGCTCAGTACAGAACACGCAAGCTAACCACTCAAGGTCACTGGCATATATCTGCGTCTTAAAACTCACGTAAGGCTCCGCATCCTTATGAATCAGCTCTTCATGCTCCAACAACAGTTCAACAGCCTCCACAAACTCAGCATTGATGGCCTGCAGCAGAGCATCTTTAGTATCCACACCCATGATGACGAGCAACTCCACCATCTCCAGGTTTTCTCCATCGATGGCCAAGGTCAAAGCCCCGCGACCCAGGGAGTCCACACAGTTTATTTCTATGTGTTTGTTGCGATGGGCTTTTTGAAGAATTCTGAAGAAAAAAGGTAAAACAGATACAATATGCAGGTTATGAAAAGAACTTTTTTTACATACGATAAAAAACCTGCAAAACGTAGATATGAAGAACATAATCTATACATGTTTATCTATACACTAGCTGCGCCCGTGGGAATATGTAAGTCTCGATCCCGTGGGAATATAAGGATAAAAATAAAATAAAATAAAAAATTGTTGTGAACCTCTTCTCATACCTACTGAATATACATATAAAATTTCATCAAAATCGGTCAAGCCGTTTCGGAGAAGTATAAACACATAAACTGTGACACAAGAATTTTATATACCTATTAGATATTCACAAGGAATAAAAATAATTTATTTTGTGTCTGCAGCCTATAAAAATATCACCGTATCGTTTTGTGTTACCACTGCCTCGAAAAAAGGGGACTTGAAAGATCTCGTAGAAAAATATATACTCGTATTAACCCGGTTTTTCGATCGGCTTGGTTAAAAGGAATGCTTTCGTCATAAAACAATAGAAAGTAGAAACTGCGCGAACGTTAAAAATGACAAAAATCGACGTTAAAAATCTGTTTAAAAAAATTCTACCATTTGATTGCCTATTCCGTACATCCGAAATCTACCTATTCAATGTTCAATGCTACCAATTGACGCATTCATAGTTCATAGGATCATGGATACAGTTGGACAAAGTTAATACCTAAGGTAATACGATTAGAGAGGAAACAGTAATTAAGTTTGTTGACTGTAGAGGCAGCGGCCATTTTAAAATCTGCTTTCCTTTATAATTTATGCACGACTATCACATAGGTGTGTACAAGGTGGACAATACAACAATAAATTAAACTGCGTAGGATCTAATGACGTTCCCCAGTCTGCATACAAAAATTTAATAAAAACATCCAATAATTTAGTCACTATAGCTAGCCCGCTGATCGTCAAAACCTATAGTCGGTCCATCACTACTATTTAACTTATTTAAAAAAAAAACACTTTTTAGGGTTCCGTATTCAACAAACCCCTTATAGTTTCCGATATAGTTCCTTATACGATAAAAAATCTACAAGACGTAGATATGTACATATATATACATGTGATATCTAACGTCTCAAAACGGTGAAGGAAAACATCGTGAGAAAACCGGCATGTCCGAGAACCAAAAATTCTAAGACATGTGACATCTACCAACCCGCACTGGGCCCGCGTGGTGGAATACAGCCCATTCCTTCTGACAGCGAGGCGGCCTGTGTCAAAAATCAAAAACAATAGTACATTTTGATACAAGTGGAGAATGTTTGTTATTGCATTGTACACAATGTACACCTTCCCATCTGTATTTTTATGGAAAATAAATTTATCATTTATCATTCGAGGCGGAATTAACACCCGAGCCGTAGGCGAGGTTGTTTTTGAGCCGAGAACTGCAATAACAAATGTCCACGTGTATCAAACGACGTTTTTCAATACACTTTTGAAGAAATCAAATAAAATAACGAAAAATATTTTTGTCATGAATTATTAGGAAACTATGATTTAATTTTCTTTTTTTTTACCGCGCTTTGCTTTCGGCTGGTTGAAGGAGAAGCAAAGGTATAAAGCCGATAAACAGCCTTATATGAAAAATAGAAAATTCAAATATTTTTGAGTTTAGAACACAAAAAAAAGTTTAAGAACAAATTAACATTTATTTAATGTTAATTTGTTCTTAAACGTTTTTTTATTGTAATAATCACGGTATTCTAGTTATAAACATTATTTAAATATTCCAAAAATATTTTTATTACGCCGTAAAGGCTTCTACATACCGGGGCGACTTGTCGCGCGACGCGACGCGACACAAAGGCACCGCCCGTCCCGCGACACGCGGGGCCTTTGTGCCGTGTCGCGTCGCGCGACAAGTCGCGCTGGTATGTAGAAGCCTTAAAGACGCATCTTTGCTGAGATTAAAAAAAACACCTCCGAATAGTGGCAGTGAATAGAGGCATTGAACCAATTTGGACTAAGCATAGGTATAAGTTATCTGTGGCAATTTTTATTCCCGCACACGTGTTGGAAAATAAAAAATCGCACGCGTGTGACATACATCGCATTGTAAACCTAATCGTAGTGCGATATGAACCAGTTTTCGAGGAAGTGTATTGAAAAAGTCATTTATTCAAACTAGGCTGCGAATCAGCACTTTTCGAACGTCAAAAATTACATGAGACAGTCTCCCAAAAACGCCCGCCCTTCATCACTTCCTATTGCTTTAGCTGGGAAGAATAAGTGGCGCAACAAACTCCCCAGCAGCACAGCTGTCTGTTCAGTTAGAAAACTTTATTCTATACAATAAAATGTAAAATAATTTGCATTACGCAACATAAAGCATTAAATTAAATTATTTGTCATTATGTTAGCTAGCACACCCCACAATACAAAACAATAATTATCAAATAACTTCTCCCGCTCTGAGCGGGAGACTTTTACTGACTAAAAAGGTCAGACTTTTACTGACTAAACCCCACCCGTGTTCCTTCCGTGCCAGGACCACGATATCCCTTTCGGACAAACTCGCAACCCTGGCAGGTTGTTAGCAAGCTGGGTACTTAAAAAGACTAAGTTAGAGTTCACTTATACTCGTTATTTGAACCGAAAACAGTATACCCTGTTACATTTCTCAAAGACATAACATTGCATTAGCTTTTTTATTTTTAACAACAGCCATTGGGACTGTTTACTTCGGCTTCTAGATATAATTGGATGTTAAGTGAATTTTGTCAAACAAACAAAAAATATACATTTATATAATATTTACAAAACCTTAGTTTTCTTTTTATTTATAAGTTCACAGAAATAGACCATTCTAAGTATAAGGAGCTAGTTGTTGAGTTGAAAAGGTTTCCAATAATGAGATCCTTATTATTTAATTTAAAGGCTATCCATTATTTTTTCTGGACTTTATTATACGCTTAGAGGAAATAGTAGACTGTTTTTCTCAAGGATCTCAAGACCAAAGTAGGCTTACTTTTGTATAATACAAAGTATCGTCATATTATTAGGTACCTGCCCATTGTAGAATTTCTAAAAACCGGCCAAGTGCGAGTCGGACTCGCGCACGAAGGGTTCCGTACCGTAAAAACAGCAAAAAAATCATGTCTGTTGTATGGGAACCCCCTTAAATATTATTTTATTCTGTTTTTTTTTGTATTTGTTGTTATAGCGGCAACAGAAATACATCATCTGTGAAAATTTCAACTGTCTAACTATCACGGTTCATGAGATACAGCCTGGGGGTCTACTCCGAACATAAATCGGAACTATCGGCCGAATGTTCGGCCGTTGCTTGACTACGGCTAACTATGGCTGACTACGGCGAAAGAAAAAAAACGACAGTTAAAGAGATAAGCCAAAGTCAAAAACGTGACTAAGTCGGGTAAGGATTCAAAGTCAAAAAAGGAAACTATGGAAGTTATAAAATGGCCCAACATTCGGCCGATACTTCGGATTAATACTTCGGAGTAGACCCCCTGGTGACAGACGGACAGACAGACGGACAGCGGAGTCTTAGTAATAGGGTCCCGTTTTACCATTTGGGTACGGAACCCTAAACATGGTTACCTTAACTTTTTTAATAATACCAAAGTCAAACTCTTTCCTCTCTGTAAAAATAAAGGCTTATTCGAAACTAACAGTAGGGAAATTTAATTTAGGGGCCTTCATATAGCATCAGCATAATCAGCTTATAATATTCCCACTGCTGGGACACAGGCGTCCACTCTGTGAGAGGGAGTGGGCCGTAATCCACCACGCGGGCCCAGTGCGCGTTGGTAAATGACACATCATGTCTTCGATTTTTTAGTTCTACGACATGCCGGTTTCCTCACGTTGTTTTCCTTAAAATAGATATTGTATACACAATAAAAATTACAGATATACAACATTATTTTTAGTCTCGTATATGCGAAACCTGAATATAGTTTATTCAGAAGAAGGAACTAAATCGATTTCAATAATTTTTACACCATGTTATATTTTGTCCTAAAAATATAATATTTTAAGTGTGATGGAAAATGTTATCATCATTTAATTACTTACAAATACAATAGAATCGCCGTACGGTTAGGTGCCTACTGCCAAATTATTATCAATGAGTGCAAGACGACCCTGGAGGCGCGGGGGCGCCGTTAGCATGTTTTTGTACGGACAACCGGGTAACGTAACAACCTAACTTTGTGATTTTTCTAATACAGTTTGAAATTTTGTACTTAGATTCTTTACATAAAAACTAGACACGTGTTTCCGGTTTCGCATATACTAAAACTAATATTGTATATGTTGAAATTTTACATAGGGTCACAATGGGCGATCTTATCGCTTTAAAGCGATCTTTTACTGACAAGCTTTGGATGGATTCCTTCACCGTTTTGAGAGCAGTGGTGATGGAATAATTTACACAAAGTAAAACGCTAGTCGGGTCGGGGTTCGAACCTACGACCTACAACTCGTAAGTCGCGGTCCTTACAACTGGGTCACCACTGCTCCCATATGGGCCTTCACTTAATTTTTTTTTAAATAATGTTTTAATGGCCTGGTTGCTGGGACCTTTTGGCCAAGTCTTTATTTAGTTACAAAACTTGTTATTATTGATGAAATGATGATATCCCCGCCCGCTCCCCTTAGTTTCAGTAAAGATGTGGCACTTTACTGAGACCTCACGCGGACTTCTTGACTTGAAAGAACTTGAAGCGAAGTTGCACTGTTTTGTTTCATTTGCCTAGACTAATGCACGTTCACAAACACTTAATGGTTAATAATCCACCATTATTACACATTCATATTCGGATAAACACAAATTTTGGAAAATTAAACAAACTGCTGAACATGACGCTTCACTTTCCCACCAAGAAGTGAGGGCCTTCACTTCGTCTGTAAACTGGACTGACAAGGTGTTAAGTGGAAGTTCTACATTGCATTGGTGCCTAGATAAATAATAATAGCAATTGGCTCGCCCTCTATAGCCTGTACTGGCACGGTACTGGCGATACGTAAGTGTACCTACTCGTTTAGGAATTACAGGCGTCATGATGTTAAGGCGACGATAACCGACTTTTAATGATTTTATACTGAAGATCACGTCTAAATGAGTCGTGTTAATTATTTTAAAAAAAAGTTAGGGCATTTTCTCTGAAATAGTGAAATTACGTGGATAAAAAACTGAGAATGGCGCAAAATCTACCAAGCGTATTTTTCTGAAACCTTCACCAATTTAAATATAATTTATTTATTGATCTTTTAGTATACGCGTTTTAGTAAAATACCTTTTTTTTTTGTGTATAATAAATTAATAATGCGTCAAATTGGGGACAGCGCTCCTTGATGGGCGAGTCCTATTACTGGCTGAACGTACGACGCGTTGCGTGAGGTCAGTACAGAACACGCAAGATAACCACTCAAGGTCACTGGCAAATATCTGAGTCTTAATATACAAGGTAAAATTGGGTATCGTTATCTAAGACAAAACAAAAAAGAAATTAATTCAATGATTTTTTTTTTCGTGTCGTCGACCGCAATTAGTGTAGTCACTTGAAATATCAGTTTAAATATCTGTTTTTTTTTTGTACCTAAACTTCACATACGTGATTGGTATCGATACCAAAACACGATAAAACAAAACAAAACAGATTTTCTGAACTCATACTTGAAGTAACAAAATACATATCAAGTTCATATCTTTTTTTTTTTTTGTGTTTGTATTTCGATATCCATCACGTCTGCAGAATTTCGCTAAATATTTTAATTTGACCCTGTATTTGTGGGTAAAAAAATCACTGTAACTAATTACTAATTACGGTCACATTCATCTTAGCGGCAATATTTTTCACTCACCGTCTCACATTGCCCATATCCCCTCGCTCTACAGCCAGGAGATACTTCTTCTCCTCCAGGGTCAGCGGTTTGGGTAAGGTCGGCAGGTCCATTGGTTTGTGGATACATTCTAGGTCGGGGTCACCCTGTATCAATAAGAAAAGAGTAGGTACTTACTTGTAAGTTTAGATTTCTCATCAAGAAAACGAAAACTGAATTTAAAACTCCAGTTAAACTTTTTTATTCCTAATTCTGTTATTGATCTGATCTTATTTAATTAATTGAATCAAAATCAAACAAATTAATTTTAAAAACTTCGACAATCCCGCTTATTTTGAATGACACGTCAAAATAACCTTTTAATTTTTATTTTTTTTCTTCCTTCTAGCTTCGCACGGTTTGTGCATTTAGCCAATGTCACGTTTTAGTTCTTGTATAGTATTGATGAAATGAATTATAAATGCATGATGATGATATCCCGCCCACTCCCCTTGAGTTTCAGTAAAGATGTGGCCCTTTACTGAGACCTCACGCGGACTTCTTGAGAGAACTTGAAGCGAAGTTGCACTGTTTTGTTTCATTTGCCTACACTAATGCACGTTCACAAACACTTAATGGTTAATAATCCACCATTATAACACATTAATATTCGGCTAAACACAAATTTTGGAAAATTAAACAAACTGCTGAACATGACGCTTCACTTTCCCGCCAAGAAGTCCTTCTTTTAAAAATATTCTAATCACTATGAATATAGTCTGATTTGAATTTGGAGCAAAGAGGTTTTTATCTCAGATCACATAGGTACTCGATCGCGTTCAATTTTCTTTTTCAGTTTAAACCTTATTATTGGGTTATTATTTATTATTGAAATCATTTAATCTAAAATGCATTTTTAGGCTGCCCGCCGGAGCGGAGGAACGGTGAAATATTAACCAATAGGATTGCAAATCCCTGTCCACTTGCAATCGTATTGGTTAATATTTCTCCGTTTCTCCGCTCCGCATCCTCGCTCCGTTCTGGTGGACAGGCAGCCTAAGGCTTCGATAGAGGACTTCTATAAATAAATATGCTAGTGTTCATACTTACGGACTCCAGGTCCTTCTTCTCGGACATATTGTCGGTTTACCCCACGGTGCTCTGGAGCGGCGTCCGCCCCCTCAGGCAGACTGCTTATCTACAAACTGGAAACACTCAATTTTCACAGATACTTCAAACAATAATCAGTTAGTACCTTAACAGCTAACCAGCTAAAAGTATCCAGTAATTATACAATTTATTATAAATATATATACACTGGATAAACTCATACTAAATTAAATAACAAAATAATTAAAATAATATGAAATCCAATAATATTTAAATCCTCATTACAATGATTTGTTTGCCTGTAGCCATTTCGCATGCAGGCGAACGGATTCGAGATCACATCGGTTTGTTATTAGTTCTTAAGACGACGATAACCTACTTTTAATGATTTTATACTGAAGATCACGTCTAAACGAGTAGTGTTTATGATTTGAAAAAAATATATGTAAAATTAGAGCATTTTCTCAATAACTTAATATATGAATATTTTAGATTATGTTTATATTACATAGTGAAATTAATTAGTAACGCGGATTATGTCTAACGCGGATAAAAAACTGAGAATGGTGCAAAATCAACCAAGCGTTTTTCTGAAACCTTCACCAATTTAAAGATAATTTAATTATTGATCTTTTAGTATACGTGTTTTATTAAAATACCTTTTAGTTTGTGTATAATAAATAATAAATTAATAATGCGGCAAATTGGGGACAGCGCACCTTGATGGGCGAGTCCTATTACTGGCTGAACGTACGACGCGTTGCGTGAGCTCAGTACAGAACACGCAAGCTAACCACTCAAGGTCACTGGCATATATCTGCGTCTTAAGATCAGGTTACCATCTCCTAGACTACACTAGATACCTCTATAGATTAAATATGTAGATACGGGCTGAGGAGTTATACGTCGCGGTCGGCGTCACCGCCGCGCCTGTCAAGCTCCGAACATCTTCAAGCCAGTAACAAGACTGAAATTAAACAGAATCCAGCACTGAACTTTTTAGCAGTCCCGACAAACTCTACAAGTCCATCAACAATACAGTATCTAACCGTCAAAGGCCACTCAGACCCACGAAGCCACATAAGAACATACCTACATATAAACTGAAGATAATCTGCTTGACATACCGATTACGACCGTCACCTACTTACGACCTGACATAACCTTACCGTATCTAGTAATTCAATTGGTGAACATGTTCATGTCCTACTTTTGAAGGAAATTGATGATAACGAACGACAGAAGCTTAGTGGGTATTACAAAATAACACTACAAAGTGAAAAATTACTTTAATTTCGGAAGTCGGTGTTTTTGGATCTGTAATTTAGTTTTTTTTGCCACCACAGACTACAATATAATATTTTGCCACCGACTTCCGAAATTATAGTTATGTTTCACTTTGTAGTGTTTTTTTGGAAGTCAGTTTTTTATCTTTTTAGGGTTCCGTAGTAAACAAGGAACCCTTATAGTTTCGCCATGTCCGTCTGTCTGTCTGTCTGTCCGTCCGTCCGTCTGTCCCCAGCTTAGCTCAGAGACGCTTAGTCCTAGAAAGCTGTAATTTGGCATGGGTATACATATTAATCATGCCAAAAAAATGGTAAAATAAAATTATGAAAAACATTTTTTTTTAGGGTACCTCCCTTACACGTGAAATGGAGATGATATTTTTTTTTCTCGTCTATTTCATAGTTTGGGATATCGTTGGATAGGCCGTTCAAAAATATTGAGGGTTTGTCAAAACTATTTTTCAATTAAGGGATCCGTTTGCGTAATATTAAGCTTTAAAGTGCTATTTTTTGTTAGAGTTAAGTGTCTCCCCCCCCTGCCGGCTAAATGGTTGGTTTTGGATATGTGAAAAAAATCATGGCAATAGTATATATAACGAAATTAAAAGGAAAACTATCACAGCTAAGTAGGCTTCACAAGTTAACGAGTAATAGTCGACCAACTTAAATTTGCAGTTGGAGAATTGACCGTAACGTATATCGATGTATGGGAGAGCATGTTTTTCAACTATAATGTTAAGTTTGTTTTTGGGATAAATTCATCCCAACTACGGAACCCTTCATTGTGCGTGGTCCGACATGCACTTGGCCGGTTTTTTTTTTTTACTTTTTAGTGGGTTAGTTTTTAATTTTCTAAGTTACTATAGCCTAATGTCAACTGCTCATCGCCTTTTACAAAATATTTCTTTTCTCGATGCTGAGACGTTAATTGTTGAGGAGTTCTCCTGGTAAGAGCCAGGAGAACTGCCACTCACCATATGCATAGTGACGAGCATAAATTGCGGTACGCAACCCTAAAAATACCCAAATAGGTATTAGGTATGCCTATATTTGAGGATTTCCCACGATTTCCATCAGATTCGTATTTGGTGGGAACCACCTCGGAAGCATACCCTTTCAAAAAACCAAAATAAATTTCAAAATCGGTCCACAATAAAGTTGACGGAGAAATCGATGAACATACATTAAAAAAAAGAACCATGGCAGCCGAACATCCTCCTCCTTTTTGAAAGTCGGTAAAAAATATAGCAGCAAATAAGTAGATTCAGATTATTTATTTGTAAACATAGGTTACACAGGTGTGTGAGATGTTACATTTTCGTAAGTTCTCTATGCTTTGCCATTAGGCGTACAAATATTAGCATGAGTTTTAATTTTAAAAATATCAAATAAAAATTATAGAAACAGCTAGAGAGGATAAATCAACATAATATTCCCCTTTCAATTAATTAAACTCCAACTAAAAACTATAATGTCAAAACAAGTACCAAATTAATAAAATATTTCAAAAAAGTCAACAATAAAAATGATGAAACAGAAATGTCAAAAATAAAAATAGGATATCTGTCAAATTAATACAAGAGTGTCATCCAAATAGTCCTCTATTGAGTGAACATTTATCGGTTAACATTTTCATAAGTACACTTTTGAATTTGTCCAGATTTAATGATTTGAATGTCTCAGGCAGCTTGTTAAATATTTTTGTGGCCATACAGAAAGTAGGTACTTTTATTCATTAGGACTGTTCTGCCATGTGTTATTTCGAGCTCTAACTTATTTTTGTCGCGTAACGTTCTATAGTAGCTTTTGGAAGCTATTTTCTATTGCGAGATGTGTGTTTTGACAGATATATTAGTTCCGTAGATGTACTAATGCTGGTAGGGTAAAAAATGTTTAGGCTTTTAAAGAGCGGTTGACAACTGTCGGTGCTATTTAAGTCACACATAGATTTGATACATTTTTTTTGAGCTCTAAATACTAATTCTCTATCGACTGCGTTACCCCAATACGTTACGCCATGCCACAAGTATGGCGCCCTTAAGACAGATTGAGCGATTATCTTCACAGGATTAAATTTGCAGCTGGATTGGTACGAGTCACCAAAAATCAATTTAAAAGGCCACGATTCAGAGGCATAGGTATATCGTATAGGTATGTAGCAGTGCACTGCTATAGTCTCTGAAGACTAAACTCGTTACGATTGGGTCATATACACGGTGTAAAGGGTTTTTCAACGCGCAAAAGGTTACCCTGAATTCAGCACATTCTAGACGGCAGCGTAGAATTGACAGTCGGGCTGGTCCACAAATTTACGGTCACTCAGCATGCTATGGAGCGGGCTATGCTTATTCTTTGAAGGATAAGATCAGAAATGAAGTTATCCGGAAGAGAACCGGAGTTACCGACATAGCCTGCAGAGTAAGCAAGCTGACGTGGCAGTGGGCTGGCCATGTTTGTCGAAGGACCGATGGCCGGTGGAGCAAACGAGTCCTGGAGTGGAGACCGCGTATCGGTAAGCGAAGTAAGGGACGCCCCCAAGCTATAGATGGGCCGACGAGCTTAAAAAGGTGGCGGGACAGAGTGGATGCGGAAGGCGGAGGACAGGGTGTTTTAGTTAGCATTGGACTGATATCGACTGAATTGATAGCGCAGAACTCAAAAAAATATCAGCTGTGAAAATTATAAGAACAGCTGATTATTTTTGGGATTTGAAACATCTTTCCTCTCGCTATGTGTGGGAGTGATTTCGTGAAATGGGACGGAAGTGTGTAACAGGAAGTGATGTTACACTACTGTAAGGCTGCTAGTTTTGTAAGCTTCATTACATGATTCTAGACCCTATCCCCCTTATAAAAAAACAAGGTTTAACTTCAGACCCAGGTCACATGGAGCCATTATTGAATTTCGAACTTTATTCCGACTATAGTAAAGTTCCTAAACACAAAACTTTCAACTTAGTACCGAATTAAGTTCCCGTAGTAGTTACCGGAGACGGAATGAAGTTCGAAATTCAATAATGGCTCCATGGTTTAAACTTGGGTCTGAAGATAAACCTTGTTTTGTACTATGGCCCTTAGAATCATGGAAGTACTGAATTCATGGTAACAGTTTGCGCGTCGATGTTTACCCCGTGTAAGTATTGTTGCCTCTGGTTGAACTGGATCCCAACATTCCCAACCCTCCATTTTACGCTTTTATTACGAAAACAGCCAAATTTGATAAGCTGTCGGTCGAAACCCACCTGTTACTTATTTCTTACACACCTAAGCACAATTGGTTAGATAACACTGTAGTAACACAATGCATTTTTTTGCGTAACAACCTCACCGTCAAAGTCGATTACGTCTCGTCAAGTCAGCCATTACGCCGTCAATGGAAGCAATAATAGTTGTTGTTATCTCGTTTCGTCGTTTTGGCTATTAACGAATTGACAAAACAGCGAAACGAGGATACAACGCAAATAGCGTTTTATACATTGATGTATTAAATAGGAAGATATGGTACGCGCTCCTCGATGTGGACCGCATAAATTAGGGGAAAGGACACAATCGACCTATATTACTCTCGGTTTGCGGGGAATACCCGAATCGTAGTTTGTTTCCGAGTTGTTATGGGTACGTAACAGTGACAATTATTGCTATCTCGTCCCCGCTATAGCCCGCGTAATATGTCCCTCTATTTCGGTTGTGACATCGGGTCCATTTAATATATATGTGATGTTAGAGAGTGGCCTATCTTCCTATTTAATACATCACTTGTTATAAAGCATCTAATTACTATGATAAGTTAGAAGTACGTATAAGACCGAATGTCAGAACGCGCACGCGTATCGTGACCACCATAGAAACGGGAGATAGATACAAAAGCCAAAATAACAAATTGTAGAAAGATTTCTACGGCGCTATTCTAAAATGAACAAAAAGAATAAAAAAACCGGCCAAGTGCATGTCGGACCACGCACAATGAAGGGTTTCGTAGTTGGGTTGAATTTATCCGAAAAATAAACTTAACATTGTAGTTGAAAAACATGTCAACACAACTCCCATAAATCGATATACGTTACGCGCAATTCTCCAACTGCTTTAAGTTGATCGATTATTACTCGTTAACTTGTAAAGTCTACAGTCTTAGCTGTGATAGTTTTCTTTTTAATTTCGTTGTACTATGATTTTTTTCTGTTACTAACATTTTATGGATCTTTTAGCTTGCCGAATTTATTTTATTTAAATTACAGCTTTCTAAGTCAAAGTCAAAGTCAAATTGTTTATTTCAAATAGGCACATAAAAGGCACTTTTGAACGTCAATATTTACAAAAAAAATAGAATTGATTCTAGTCGCCCCTTCCAAAAGGTAGTTTCGTATGGAGAAGAATGGGCAAGAAACTCCACCGGTACTCTTTTAAAATCTAGTACAATATTTTTATAGGTACATTAATTATATAATTATATGTGAAGACGATGCACCTAGAATAAAATTAATAGGTAATAAAAAGAGTTAAGAATGAAGCAATGACAGATAAATTAATTATGTGATAGATACATGGTGCTCACATATTTACAAAAATTGAAAAAAATATATAGGTACGATTTCCTAAAAAATAACAACATCAGTGTGAGTTAAGGTAATCACAGAATTTAAAATAAATGTTATAAAAATAATAAATTATACAATTAAAATAGCAACCTGTTTGATTTTGTCTAGACTCTAGATTGTCCTATGGAGCAGGACCAGCATGTTTCCAAGCTAGTCTAGTACTAAGAGTCTCTGAGCTAAGCCGGGGACAGACAGACAGACAGACGGACATGGCGAAACTATAAGAGTTCCTTGTTGACTACGGAACCCTAAAAAATATATTGGGAAAAAGAAAAAAAAAAGAAATAAGGTAAAGAAAAAGAAAGAAACAGTGAAGAAATGTATCTTTGTAAGGAAAGAGATGTCTATTCTTCTTAGAGTAGAGATAAGAGTGGTTATAAATGCTACTCGTGCTGGACGAAGCAAAAGGAGTATCTAGGACATCAGAGGGTACTACAAAATGTTATAAGGTTCGAAACGATCAATGGCAATTGTTAATTTTTACGACACATTGATGCGCAAATTGATCGTCTACTAAATGCAATTGACAATATTAAGTAGGTAGTTAAATCTCTAAAAATCACAGACTGGCCGTGAAGGCGTGGTACCTACTAATCGTAAGAAAACTGTAATGTTTCAAAAAATAAGACCCTATGCCTACTGAATCTTTTTACAGAATGTTCTTTTCTCAAACATGCTTGGAAATTCGAGCATTATTTTGACAACCTTCTTCGAGATAAATCGAAAATGCTGTACAGGTCAAATACATGCGAGCAGCGGTCGGCAATGTTAATAAAAATCCATAAAGACTGTCGTGTTTAGCGGCCGAATAAATTACTATGAAAACTCATTTCTGTCGTGTAATTTAAAAATGGAACGAACTTTTTACTTCCATACATGGCAACCAAGGAGATACTTATCAAAGGTTTTGTTTAAATTTCGAACTGGCTTGCAAATAGAGCTGTTTATTGTAAAAAGCCGGCTAAGTGCATGTCGGACCACGCACAATGAAGGGTTCCGTAGTTAGGATGAATTTATCCAAAAACAAACTTAACATTGTAGTTGAAAAACATGTTCTCCCATACATCGATATACGTCACAGTCAATTCTCCAACTGCAAATATAAGTTTGTAATAGCAAAAAAACATTTATGTAATAAAACTACAAATTTACAATTTTAGAACTTTTTCCGATACTTGTGCTGTGAGACCTTGCTTCTTGCCAAATTTCATGATTCTAGGTCAACGGGAAGTACCCTGTAGGTTTTGATTTATTTGCGAGTAGGTATCGAAATATGTCGCATAAATCGCCGTATTTATTTATTGCGTTGACTTAGAAGCTTGATTGTTTAGAGCTCCAAGGGACCATAGACTTACGTATTTGATATTAATTTCAACTTGATACCTACACGCGTTCCTGAGAAAAATGGTCTTGACAGACAGACAGACGGACAACGAAGTGATCCTATAAGGGTTCCGTTTTTTCCTCTTGAGGTACGGAACCCTAAAAAGACACAAATGAACACATTGGCGCCAACGATGTATTATCTTTAGATGCGTTACCCACGCTCAATAATGGCAAAGTAAAAGCAAGGCAATTGCCCGACTTGGAATTAGTCGCGCGCCATTCTGATTGCGAGTGATTGTGACGTGTAGCCTCGTACACGTCACAATCACTCGCAATTCTCAGCAATTATTTGTGAAGAAAATGCCTTCCCGTGTCTATACACGATGTACAAATTACACTACTACTGTGGAAATACAGAAAAACGTCTCATTTCATGCATAAGTACTTATTTATTGTATTTTTTTTATTATAAGAAAACGTTGATTTGTTTTGTACTTGTACAGCCAGTCAGCCACTTTTCCTGACTGCTGCGACCGACGCGTACGGGCCAATGAACATGCAGCAGCTAGTGGCGTAACTAAATATATATGTTCATCTCTTTCTAACAACAGTTATCGGTATAGGTATTTCCTTTTCTTCGCGCACTGTATGATTGTACGCAAGTATGTAGCTACATTCATGGCTCACGCTGTTTTTGAGTGCACTAATGTTCGTGTATGACGCGTCTATTTATAATACGTCATTGATTGGCGCGGGAAAAATTATCGTTGTTCGTCATTGATTCTGGAATTTATTATCAATTTATTTAATATAAAAATTGCCTCGAAGGTTTAGGCTCGGACTAAAGTAGGATCTTGTTTTGTAATAAGACGGCTTAACTTTTCAATTTTATTATGAAAAATATATTCACTACATTCACTACAGAGTCAGTTTTGGTACGGTACAGTAACTAACGACGAGTAAGATAAGTAATTAGGGTGTAGTAATTAACAAGCGCGTAGCTTTGTGTGTAATCGTGTTTCATCTAGTTAATTAGGACTTAGGAGTCGAGATTCTCTCGTTTCTACTGTTTCTACTTCTTAACGTAAGTAGAATCGGTAGAATCTATGGAATGCAACGTGCTTCGATCCTTAAAGGGTCCCGAAACCAATTGCAATCAATTTTAATTTTTAGTAAGTAATTAAAAGTGACAGAATTATACTTGAGAATAACTAACATTAGGACTTGCCAGATTCAAACCTGTAACTTCGTTTCAATGTCCTTAGGTATACCTTAGTAGGCAAGACTAGCTGTTACCCGCGACTTTGCTCATGTGACTATGTATTTTGTTGTTATTGGGAATGTGAATAGTATCGTATAGTAAGTAGGTATATTCGTTACGAGCTTCTGTCCGCGACTTTGTCCGCGTTTTTCTCGTTCTAACATAAAGTAGAGCAAAGCATCGCCCGCCCGCGCTATTATGTCGTTTTGGCTTATAGTTCTTTCTGACCTTTTTTTCTTTTTAATCGGCTCCTAAGGATTGTAGCGTGCTGTTAAATAAAAAACCGGTCAAGAGCGAGTCGGACTCGCGCACCGAGGGTTCCGTACGTATATATGATGTTGATGATTTCTGAAAAACTGTGCTATTTCGAGACATCGTTTTATTTTTCCTGTAATCTTTACTTAAACTTCTATCACATTTTTATCTATGCAAACTTCGGAGATAAAGGGGGAACGGTATTTTTTTTTACATTTTCCATCAATAGTCGGAAACTATACTACCTAAAAAAAAATTGAGAATGTACAAACAGCGCTCCTTCATAAGATACCCCACTTCAAATTTTTAAGACCCCCTTTCAGTCCCTTTTGCAAAAAAGATATATATTTTTTAATTTCTTTCTTGTTTGCAAAATAGTTGAGCAAACGTCATCTAAAACTATTCTAAATTTCAAGTTGATAGCATTAGTAGTTCTTGAGATATCCAGGTGTGACAGACAGACAGACAGACTTAGTCTCACCATAAGGGTTCCTTTTTACCATTTTGGTACGAAACCCTAAAAACATGGACTGCCGACAGAAATGAAACGTTCAAACTATACATAGCTACAGTTATACTGTTAACATTAGCATGTCGGTGACGCGAACGCATAAGTTTTGCCCCTACCGAAAATCGCTCAACGCGCCCTAATATGTTTTCACTTCAAAAATGTTTCAAATCCGACTGGTAGTTTCAGAGATTCATCATTTCAGCCGAAAGACGACCACTGCTGGACATAGCTGGCCTCTCCCAAAAGGCGGGGTTTGCCATAATCGCCACGCTTGGCAGGCGGGTTGGCGATCACAGTATGGTGTTAAAACACATAGAGAACGCTGCTGCCCTTCTCTAGTAAGTCCCTTAGTCGCCTTTTACGACACCCACGGGAAGAAATAGAAGTTCGGGAGGAAACCTGCTCCTGCGCGTAGCGCGTTCAAACAAACAAACTCTTCAGATTTATTAAATTAGTATACATAGATAGCTATATCCTCTACAACATCAGTTGATTTTGTTAATTTAAACTAAAAACTTGTTGGTCAACTTTGTACATAAATATGAGATGCCGCAAACATTACATAATCAAACCCAGCCGAAAACGAAACAAATTCAAGGGTCTGATAGAAGTTTCCATAATAATAACACGTGAAAAAATGTTAATTAACAAAATATGTGCATGAATATGAACAAAATACGGAACTTTTTGACTCAAACGACAGCTCGCTACAGTGCGCTGAAACTTTTCAAAACTGTGTTTTCAACTCGAGTTTTTGTAGAGGGAAATATGAGAATGAGTTTTTTAATGGAATTTTCGTACCTTAATAATATTTTATTTTGTGACCTGGGGATCTACTCCGAACATAAATCCGAAGTATCGGCCGAATGTTCGGCCGTTGCTTGACTACGGTGAAAGAAAAAAAACCGGCCAAGTGCGAGTCGGACTTGCGCACGAAGGGTTCCGTACCATTATCTATAAAAAGGTAAATTGCGGTTTACGATTTATGACGTATTAAAAAAAACTACTTACTAGATCTTGTTCAAACCAATTTTCGATGGAAGTGTACATGGTAATGACATCATATTTTTTTTTTATCATTCTCTTATTTTAGAAGTTACCCACCCCCCCTGGTGGGGGACACATTTTACCACTTTGGAAGTGTCTCTCGCGCATACTATTGAGTTTAGAAAGAAATGATTTTAGAAACCTCAATATCATTTTTGAAGACCTATCTATAGATACCCCACACGTATGGGTTTGATGAAAACAATTTTTTTAGTTTAAGTTCTAAGTATGGGGAACCCCCAAAATTTATGTTTCTTTATTTTTTTTTGTGTGAAAATCTTAATGCGGTTCACAGAATACATCTACTTACCAAGTTTCAACAGTATAGTTCTTATAGTTTCGGAAAAAGTGGCTGTGACATACGGACGGAGAGACAGACAGACATGACGAATCCATAAGGGTTCCGTTTTTTGCCATTTGGCTACAGAGCCCTAAAAACGACAGTCAAAGAGATAAGTCAAAGTCAAAAATGTGACTTTAAGTCGGGTAAGGATTCAAAGTCAAAAAAGGAAACTATGGAAGTTATAAAACGGCCGAACATTCGGCCGATAGTTCCGATTAACGGTTCGGAGTAGACCCTCTGTACCTATTTAATTATGGTCATATTTATAGACGGTCGCTCCGATAAAATACTGGTTCCTATTTATCCGCATTAGCCATTACACCAGCAGCCTGAGGGCTAATCATACCCAATAAACTGACAACACCCTGCGCATTCAATACAACAATGCCTTCAGTGTGCTGTAGAGGCTTCCTCCGTACTACAGAAGTGCGTTACAGATGTTCGCTGTTCACGGATGGTTATTTCGCGATCATGCGCAAGAATGGCGCAGAGCGAGAGGAAGCAACAATAGTATTCTAAAGGTATTTTCTGAAAGGATTGAAGGACCTACAATGTTTTTTTTTGTATATCAAGCTACATGCAGACATGGGGCTTGATAAACCTTCCTGTAATTGGAGTCTTTATTTTTGGTTTTGTTGTGTGCCTAATATTTATTTATTTAATACTTTATGCACACTAATGTACAGTGGCGGACTTAATGCCATAGGCATTTTCATCAACCTTTGGGTGATGCAGACAAGCAGTGGTAGGTGCGAGAATTTACGAATAAATATTATTTATATATAAAGTTATTACTAACATAGTTTTTAAGTTACCTGTAATACTAAAACGTTATAGGCCCGCGACGCCCATCAATATTTTTTTTTTTATTATTATTATTTCAGACATACCTAGTAGTTGGAATAAGGCTAGGTAGATGATGAAAAGGGTGTAAATACTGAGATGAAGACTGATAGAGATGTATGGGAGAAGACGAGATGCTGCAAAGAACCCTTCAGATAAGGACTGGGGGCCTAAAATGGACGCTTTGGCAGAATTATTATATGATCTGCGCACAATTCATACATCCCGCAATTCATCTGTTTGACAGCAGCTATTTGACAATAGACTTTTGAGATTTGAGTTTTTTTTTGAGATTGTACGCAGATCATATTATGATAATACGTTAGTCCATCAATGCCTGGTTGCGGCCAAGGCTTGTATAGTGCTTTTCTCAAATAATGCGTGGAAATTCAAACTCTATAATATATAAATTCCAGATTCAATGACGAACAACGATCATTTTTCACGCGCCAATAAATGTTCATTTGTTTATTTTTATTTTCAATAAACCGCTTTCTATTTGCAAGCCAGTTCGAAATATTTATTAATATTTCCTACCACCTAACTAACCTTTGATAAGTTATCTCCTTGATTGCCATGTTTTGGAGTAAAAGATCGTTCCATTTTTATGGTTCAGTACCCAAAGGGTAAATCGGGAACCCTGTATCTCATGAACCGTGATAGTTAGACAGTTGAAATTTTCACACATGATGTATTTCTGTTGCCGCTATAACAACAAACACTAAAAAACCGAATAAAATAAATATTTAAGGGGGCTCCCATACAACAAACGTGATTTTTATGCTCGTTTTTGCTCTATATTGGTAACGGCAACAAATAGACGTTTGAAATATTCACACAATATTTAGTTATTTAATTACTTTAAAATAAACAATTAAATTAAAATAAAACAAATATTTAAGGGGGCTGACAAAAAATCACGTTTGTTGAACTTGATTTTTTGTCAGCCTTCAGCCCATCATTTTTATAGATAATGGTGCGCGAGTCCGACTCGCACTTGGCCGGTTTGTTTTTTTGTTTTAGACAAGCCTACTTTTATCATTTGCCTCTTGTCAGCGCCTTATTCAATAAGTTTAACGTTTTATCTAAGACAGTGATTACGTGGTACCTTAGATTATATGTATACTGCTACTGTCAGTGACCTGCATAACCGGGTCAGGTTATGCGCTCTTCCATTGTTCTTCTTTGTAACAGGGGTCTGACTACTGCACGCGTAGTACCTACCTGCCTCCTGTAAGACGTTGTAAGGTCTGGCAAGCTTTAAAGTTATTGAAATAAATCGCTCGCTCTAACTTGTAATAAGGAAGGTGTCTCCCGAGCTGGAAATAAAAAGATTTGTTTCGTTTTTAGGGTTCCGTTGTCATCAGGAACCCTTATACTTTCGCCAAGTCCGTCTGTCTGTCTGTCCCCGGCTTAGCTAAGAGACTCTTAGTACTAGAAAGGTGTAATTTGGCATGTTAATATTAATCACGCCGACAAAGTGGTCAAATCGTGACAAATATTTTTTTTTGGGCTACCTCCCTTGCACGTAAAGTGGAGATGATATTTATTTTTCTCATCTATCCCATGGTGTAGGGTATCGTTGGATACACTGTTCAAAAATATTGCGAGTCAGCGAAAACTATTTTTCGATTCAGCTAGGGATCTGTTTGAGTAATATTAAGCTTAAGGCTTAATATTACTCAAACGGATCCCTGAATCGAATGCTACTTTTTGTTAGAGTCAAGTGCCAGCTAAATGTTTGTTTTTGGGTAGATAATTATGTGAAAAAAATCATGGCAGTAGGATATATATTATGTATACCGAAATTCAAAAGAAAACTATCACGTTAAGTAGGCTTTACAAGTTAACGAGTAATAGTCGACCAACTTACATTTGCAGTTAGAGAATTGACCGTGACTTACAACGATGTATGGGAGAACATATTTTTCAACTATGTACAATGTTAAGTTTGTTTTTGAGATAAATTCATTTCAACTACGGAACCCTTCATTGTGCGTGGTCCGACACGCACTTGGGTGGTTTTTTTTCTTCTTTCGTCTTCGTCATCTTTCGTGGGAGGGAAGCTAGTGGAACCTTGGGGCGACCGTAGAGATAAAAGTTGAACTATCAAACCGATTATAATAAAAGGGAATGGAAGGTCGGTGTGATAAAGTGGTAGGTACTTATACACTTTATTTTACCTAATTTAACATGATTCAAGGTCCATTTTTGCGTACAAGTAGTTGTTTCGGGTCTGGCTGTTTGTGTATGTGAATTTAAATGTTTGTAAACGCACCCACGATACAGGAGAAATTCCCAGTGTGGGGCAACGTATTAAAAAAAATAAAAATAAAAAAAAAAAAAATAAAAAAAAAAAATATGTACAGACCCAAATCTCTCACATGGACCAAATAACTTAACCCCGGAACAAAATACCAGATAATATTAAGGGTGTTTTTAATATCCTGCGGATTTAATCACGCATGCGGGATCACCCCGCAAATGTCCTTTTCATACAAGTATTTATTGTAAGGACGCGGGGTGTGAACCTGGGCAGCAGTTACACGTGCCTGCATGCGTGATAAAATCCGCATGATATTAAAAACACCCTTAGCCCATACAAAAACTACATCCACCAACCCGCAGCGGGCCCGCGTGGTAGATTACGGCCCAGGCCCTCTCACAAAGAGGAGGCTTGTATCCCAGCAGTGGGAACATTGTATAGGCTGATTATGCATACAAAAACTTGTTGCGTGCAAGAATCGAAGTCACTACACGTTTTCCAAAGGCCTCATTTGCGCCAATTCGCTCCTAGCCTGTTGTTGCTAGCCGAGGTGGCCTAGGTCCGCGCTAATACATTCCACCTTCACCTACTTCGAATGAGACCTAGACAAAGCCTTTGAAATGCGTGTAAGTACAAACAATCCTTCTGTTACCTACACGCATCTAATTTGAATAAAAACTTGTGAAATGTTTGGTGTGAATCTGCCTATGCATCTGACTACATATCCCGTCTCTGTCTTCTTTTTTATAGATTATGTTTTTAGCCGTACTGCGAGACAGTAGGTTAAATTATGTTAAATAAATTCAACAAAAATAAAATGCTGTACGCCATATATGGCAAAACATAGATAGATAGATAAGCATAGATCCTGTTCCCAAATATTATTTTAACACCATGCAATTCTATTGTATAAGTACTCATGTTTTTACAAAAAATAAATATATTATCTTATCTTATGTGTCCAAATTGGTCAAGATGAATCTAACGTTTATAGTTTTTTTATCTGTTCGTGCCATAATCATCAGAATAGGTGTTGTAGATTTTGAGAAAATCGCGGACAAACATTAAGCCGGTCGAATGCAACACCTCTTTTTTTCAATTTGGTAAAATGTTTTTTTTTTATTAGCGTTCATTTGTTTCACTTGTTTGCATTGAGATGAGAATGTTCATAAAAAATATGTAAAACAACAAAATATTTCTAGAAATTTCACTTTTTTCAGGCATCTGCCAAGCTATTGTTCAAAAAACTACTTAAGGGGGATGTGTTAAGGTAGCCCGCGAAATTCAAATTTTCATAAGTTTTTTGCTATTTTCAGGTCAGTAACTGGGGCCTAAAATGGACGCTTTAGCAGAATCATAATATGATCTGTGTACAATTCATAGATCCCGCAATTCATCTGTTTGACAGCTGATATTTGACATTGGACTTCGTTAAAGCAATTAATAATTTTTGGACTATTTTACGAAACTCCATACAAACTGTCAAACAGATGAATTGCAGGATATGAATTGCACGCAGTTTCATATTATGATTCTGCCAAAGCGTCCATTTTAGGCCCCCTGGTTGTATGTTGATCTAAATATGATTCGCGACTAAATATGGCTTTACAGAATTATAATCATTAGAATCAGCAACACAACTAACTCTCTTCGTAGATCCTATTGAATGACTATTTAATGAAATAGTCATTCAATAAGATTCTATGAGCTTAGAGAGTTGTATTGCTGATTCTAATGATTATGATTCTGCAAAGGCTTTATTTGTTACAGCCGCCAATCATATTTTAATCAACATAGAACCTGACTAAGACCTTTACCCTGCAAATTGCAAAAAACGTAAGAAAATTTTAATTTCGCGGGCTACGTTAGCGCATCCCCCTTAAAGTTACTTCGCTGGCTTAAACCTGGCGGTAATTTCAAAATAAAAATAAAACAAAATCTACTTACGAGATCAACGAGCGCCGTGGCTGACGGGACGCCACTCCTGCGCGGCGGCCATCCCCCCGCTCTCTTATACCACCCCAATGATCCAATTAGGGATGTCAGCTGCCAAATGAACCGGTTCGATGCCGATATGAACCACATGGGTGTTTGTTTACTAGTTTTCAGTTTTCAAGGGCGTCTGGAGTGTTGTGTAGATAAGTACGCGTAAGTTGCATTTGTGGTCGACGCAAACAGAACTAAGCCTCGTATTACAGAACCTCATTCAAAATTTAAGCATTACTTAAAACTCGTTTAAATCCATTTAATTAATGGCTAAAACTACATAGTTTTAAGTACCTAATGCTTGAGTCATGAGTATAATTCTGTTATACGGCCCTAAGTCTACGTAATTGGGCGCCCTCCCGCTCTGGGCGAAGCGGGAGGGCGTGTCAATCTTTTACTGACTAAAACCCACCCGCGTTCCTTCAGATGCCTGTGTGCCGGGGCCACGATATCCCTTTCGGACAAACTCGCAACCCTGGCAGGCATTGCCCTACCGGACCCCGTCAGTTGGTGCTGACATCTCTTCGACCCGGGCCTGGTCTTTAGCGGACGGCGAGCTACCCATCGCTCACCGTCCGCAATCCCGCGCCTACGGTGGCCGGGAATCAGCCCGCGACTCCCGGCGACGCCCGGGGCGTCTCCCGCGGTGACTAGGGGTGTGAGGGCGCGAATTTTGCCTCTCCGTCACGCGTTCCGCCTCCTCCTTCCCGAGCATTACTGCTCCGCAGAAGGATGTGACGGCCTCCCATGGACTCTCGCTCCTCCCGAAACAACCGTGTCCGGTGAGGAACTGCGTCAGGCGGAACGCGAGGACGCCGTGGCGCCGCTCTAGCCACTTCTTGAAGAGGGGACTTATCGCCACAATTGTGGCGTGCCCAGGCGCTCAGCACCCTAATTGGGTTATAAACACACTTTGAATCACAATCCGAGAGTTTTGAAGGATATTGCTAATCCATTGCTCCATAGGTTTGCAAAATTCGTCTGCTCAACAACGTAAATAACGCAATAGACGTGGCCGGTGAATGGTCAAAATAAAACTCATTCCCCCTTATTACAAGACAAGATTTAAAACATGGAACCATTATTGAATTTCAAACTTTATTTCGACTATGGTAAAGTTCCTTAACACAAAACTGACAACTTAGTACCGAACTAAGTTTTCAGTTTTGTATAAAGAACGGTATTTCAATCACTGTTACGTTCTTATTATAAAAACTGGCTCCATGGTGTAAGCCATGTCAAAATATAAATCTTGTTTTGTAATAAGGCGGATTGCGATCAATTGTCGTTATATAAGTGTTACGTAATTACTCCGCTGATCTTTGAGTACCAGCTTGGTGATTTCTAGAGCAGACTTTTGAAGTGTTTAAGAATTAGGTACTCGGTGGTCTTGCATGCTTTTAAGTAGCCTCTTGGAGTTGTTATGGAAGAAAGCTTCATTTTTTTACGGGATTCAGGACAGTTGAATCGTTTTTACGGGACTCGTCGAGTTTCATTGCCTCTACGCTTTTCTGGTTATCGTCATTGTTTATTGTAACTTTCATTGTATACGTTTATTTTACTTGCCCAGCCTCCTGTAGGTACAAGTCATTAATTTATTAGAAAACTAGCTTTTGCCCGCGGCTTCACTCGTGTTAATTTAGAATTTGACAATCAATTTGGGTTATACTCTGCTTGTTGTTTGGCGGTTGGCGGCAAAAAACTCACTAAGTTTTTATAATAATATAATTCAATCATGATTCGAAAGACATGTGGCGCCATCTATTATCATAAGAACTTTATTGTTGTTTTCCTCGGGAACAGTACTTTTTTTCGGGATGAAAGGTACCCGGGAGGAAAGGTATGTCAGTTTCTGTAAACCTGACAACATATTATTATGTATGCCAAATTTCAGGATGATCGGTTCAGTGGTTTATGCGTGAAAAGGTAACAAACAAACAAACAAACTTACTTTTGCATTTTTATATTATTAGTTAGGATAAAAAACACGGTACACACACAAATACACACGTGTACACCGAGACCTGCTAAATATTGTTTTATTTTTGCCTTTTATAGTATTTACATAATAGCCCCATCAAGGTTTTGTGAGAGAGATTTTGGTATTACACCAGTAGATGAAAGACAAAATGGGGACAATGTGCACGGTTTGTGCTTTCCATTGAGTTTTAATTTCTATGGCAAGATCTTGATACTTACTGAGTTTTTCGGATATTGTGGTTTGAATATTGTGTGAGTTAGGTATTGCTATATCTATCGGATAAACTGTTTTATTGGTTTTGTCGTGAACGGTAATGTCAGGTCCATTATAATGAATAGTTTTATCTGCTTATTACTGTTCGATCCCAGTAAATTTTCTGGTCCTGACTTTCTAATACTATTTCTGGTTTATATTTATATTATAATTATGGTACAGCCTTTAGTGCAGCTAAAATGTTGTATTCCGATTTATATTTTAAACTGAACTTCGTACCACAGTTAAGCATGACGCAACTGTTAAATTACAGGTCCGCCTTATTGCATCGGGATTGTGCATAAGAATTACTTTCAAATAAACAAAAAAAAAACATAAATTGAATTATTGTAATATACAAGTTTTTATTTAATATTAATAAAAAAAATTACAGGTTGAGCTAATTGTTGTCCAATATAATTGCTCTCTCTCTAGTCTCCAGTTAGAGGTATTCCCGAATCAAATCGAAATTATGGTTACCGTGCTCGAACATTGTATGAGATAACATAATTTTTGAGATTACACGCGTTGAAAACTGTTCTGAGGGTAAAACGATGTGTAATTCTAATGCGGTAAATATGTCGAAAAATTGGATGTTCACACCGAAATCCTAGCAATTATAGATAATGAGATATCAGCGTACAAAGTAACGTTTCGACCGCGCGGCCACGTGCTTTTCGTTTTGGACTGATTTCGTCTGTTTAACTAAACTTTTGTAGTATTTAATGCTTTCGTTAGTTTTGACAAATTAAGACCATTCTTCTGGTAACAGTTTTACTGTATATGTCTTAAGTTTTAAAGAAATAATCAACATTAACGAAATGACAAGTGCACGATTGCGCGGCCATAACTTCTAAGGTAAATATTTCGTAAAATATTGATCTAGAGCTTATAATTGTTTTTTCGACAATTTTTGACAAATTCAGTCTTCAATTGACAAAAAGAATTAGATCTCTAACCCAAGTAGTTGCTGAGATCTCCATGGCCGCGCAATCCTCCACGTTACGTTCGCGCGGCCAACTTAAAACCCTTATAACTTTTTTATTTTTAATTTGGTAAATTTTTGGTTTGTTCCCTTCGATTTTGACAAATTTCGACAATTTTTTGGCTAAGTTTTTTTTTGTTTGGGTAACTTGGCGGAGCAATCGTAACGCACACCATTGTACAGCACTACTAAAGGGATGAGTGAGACAGCTCCGATACAAGTACCTACTAGGTATGTAACTTACTGGGGCTGCCTTAATTTATGTATGACACAATGTTTAAGTTGAAATAAATATTATATTTCATCATCACCATTGCAGCCGAAAGACGTCCACTGCTGGACATAAGCCTCTCCCAAACGGCCCCCCATTGGGGATACGTCATTCATTGTACTGACGTTGTAAATAGTAGTACATTAGATTGTAGCTGCTGCATACATTTTGTCGATTTCATTATTTCAGCCGAAAAGACGTCCACTACTGGACATAGCCCTCACCTAAAGGGGGGGTTTGCCATAATCGCCACGCTAGGCAGGCTAGGTTGGCGATCGCAGTATGGTGTTAAAATGCATAGAGAACGCTTCTGCCCATTCTCTAGTATGTCCCTTAGTCGCCTTTTACGACACCCACGGGTAGAAATAGAGAAGTGCTATTCTTAACGTCCGGCACCACACAGACAAATATTAAATTAAGTATAATATTTATATTTGTACAATTTGCATGAATGTAAGTACGCCCAGCGCATACTGATTACTGAGCACTTGAGCAGTCAGTCCCGGTACTGCGGTACGACTTGCTGGCCGGCAATTTTTTTACCCTATACAGAGAAAAGTTGGAAAAATGGAAAAGAGAAAGTTGGCACTTCGCGCTACCTAGACGAACCTTTGAACAAATAAACTACTGCAAAAACATTATTTCTCAAAAGGGACACCTATGTAGGTCATCCCCACAGCATATTGGCCTGTTTCAAGCACTTAGTCGCTTTTTTAATCCCAAAACTCCCCCTGCAGGATTAAAAAATATTCAAAGCGTCCGCAAACGAGTGGTCATACTCATATTAAAACAATGAAAATGTTTTTATTTCGTGTTTTTATGAGTTTGACGGCTATTATCTGAGAGCAGACGCGTGTCGCCAGATGTTTGACATTTTAATACCTACCCTGACATTCAGTGATCTGTGAAATGCGAGGCGATCCGATTAGGCTGTAGGTATAATGTACTTGTATAATAAATACCTACGTATCTAAATTATTTTTTTAAGACCCGGTATGTGCACAGTACTTAGGTTTGATTTGAACAGGGACCAAACATTTTAAGAAAAACAAGGTTTATTAAAAAATTTAGTTTAAAAAACTGTAACCCGACTACAGAAAAATAAAAGTGATATAAAAATATTTCAGAGAGAAATTACAAAAAACCGGCCAAGTGCGTGCCCTTAAAAAACCTTGAGATCCGCATCTGCATCCGCATCCGCGGACCAAAAATCAATCAATCAAAACAATATTTCTTTAGTTGATTAAATTTCCTTTTCTATAGTTACCACAAAAACATGAGCGAATAAAGGCTCTTTCACACTCACGTGACATGCACCGACAAAGACAATTTCTTTGTCGGTGCCTGTCGAGCCCGCAATATCGCGTGAGTGTGTAAGAGCCTTAAAAAAGAATATTTTGAGGGACAACTAGTCGCTCAAAATATTGAGCATTTCGAGACGAAGAAGTTTTTTCGTGTTCTTTCTTGCAACATTTTTTTTTTAATGCTAGATCATTTCTATAAAATATCTTTGTATAAGTTTTTTTTTATAGATACACTTGACTATAATTACCTACACCGTATTTGTTTTGGGCTTGTAATATATGTAGCAATACGGCTAACTGTGCGACGATAAAGTGGACGTTTTACGGAGTTCCCTGTATTTTTCTGATGAGAGTGTCGCTGAACGAACCTACCTACCTCACTTCAAGACCTACCTCAGGTCAAGATTCAATTTTCTTCAGTAAATCTATATATATATAAAAGAGAAGTCCACTCACTGACCACTCATCACGAAATCTCAGAAACTACTGGGCCGTGAGGTCTAAAATTTGGCACAAGCTCTGTCTATGGGGTGCAGGCGCGCACTAAGAAAGGATTTTTATAAATTCGCACCTTAAGCGGTTGAAAAGGGGTGTCAAAGTTTGTATGAAACTCCTATGTTTTTAAAGTTAGAGACATGAATGTTGGCCTGATTGTTGCTTTCGACTTCTAGGTGCTCACTAAGAAAGGATTTTACGAAATTCGGCGCTTAAGGGTGAAAATAAGGGTTTTTAATGTTTGTATGAAAAATGTACCAAATGCAGTTAAGATCCAAATTGAATCTTACGGCAACGAGTTATTGCATACTTTACATTGAAATTGGAATTCGGAGGCCGATAAAGATCTAAATTGAATTTTACGACAACGCGTTAATGCATATTTTACATTGAAATAAGAATTTTTGGAAGTTTCTTGAGGTTTATATTTAGTTTTTTTTCTAGGTGGCCAGTATGTTTCAGTGCAGGCGTGATAACGTTCTAAAGTTTTTATGCCAGTTCTAGGTGGCCAGTATTTTTCAGTATGCAGGCATCTGCTAAAAGATAACGAAATGAGGTTCTAATTGGTATTCAGGTTATTTGAACGTTGCATTTATAGCACTAAAGTCGAGAATGCCAAGGGGAAAACTTCACAATGTTTAACCTTAATCGCGGCTTGCAAGCCGATCGTATCAAAAAACGCATGTATCAATCACAGAATACAAACCTAAGCGATACACGTTCAAGTTACCGAAATTTCTGTTCTGCGATATTTTGTTATTACTTACTACTAATTTTCTTTGAAATATTTTTCATCGTCGTTGTTTGGTTTTCGTTTTGGTTTGTTTCGCTTCCTAATTTTAAATTGGAGGATAATAAATGTGTTTTTACCTATTGCCGGGTTGGAATTTTGTTATTTCTATTTCTTTGCGAATTACTTATTGTGTAGGTATTTCACACTGTGGTATTACTATAATAGTTTTTAGTATTAGTCGTTCTTACTAGAAAAAGTGTCCTTGAATACCTACGGTCGTATTTTAATTTAATTGCTTAGTATCTTTGGTTTAGGCTGGTGTTGTAAGGGTTGGAAAAAGGCGGGTGAACTATTCCCATTTTAAATGGATGTCAGCACCATCTGACGGGGTCTGAAAGCGCCAATGCCTGCCAGGGTTATGAGCCTGTCCGAAAGGGATATCGTGGCCCTGGCACACAGGCATTTGAAGGAACACGGGTGGGTTTTAGTCAGTAAAAGTCTGACACGCATCAAAATGACCTTCATTGAAATTTCCTGAGAATCAGATTATTTTTACTCCCTGTTGTGCGTCCCCAAAACCAGCAATAAAAATACCATCTTGAAACACCTGGAACTCAAATGGGAATAGTTCTCCCGCTGCCATGAGTTCACAGGTGGCTCCATAGGTGCCATTACAAGACATTTCAGCGACGTATTCACGCTTTGATCGATAAGTCCCCTCTATGAGGAGTGGCTAGAGAGGCGCCACGGCTTCCTCACCTTCCGCCTGACGCACGTCCTCACCGGACACGGTTGTTTCGGGAGGTTCCTATTCAGAATAAAGCGGGACGAAACGCCCGGGTGTCACCACTGTGTGGATCGCCCGGAGGACACGGTGGAGCATACGGTTGAGGTCTGCCCTGCTTGAGCGGAGCACCGCCATGTCCTCACGGAGGCGATCGGCGGCGGCGATCTCTCGCATCTGGCCCTGGTTCAGGCCATGGTTCGGAGCGAGAATGCACGGGAGGCCGTCACCTCCTTCTGCAAAGCAGCATGCGAAGGAGGAGGCGGAACGCGTGTGGGTGAGGCAGGGTTCGCGCCCTCACGCCCTTAGTTACCGCAGGAGACGCCCCGGGCGTCGGGAATCGCAGGCCGAGTCCCGGCCACCGTGGGCGCGGGCTTTCGGACGGTGAGCGATGAGTAGCTCGCCGTCTGATAAGGACCAGGCCCGGGTCGACGGCGCGTTGTGTTCCACGTGCGCCTCAAAGAGATGTCAGCACCAATTGACGGGGTCCGAAAGGGCTAATGCCTGCCAGGGTTACGAGCCTGTCCGAAAGGGATATCGTGGCCCTGGCACACAGGCATTTGAAGGAACACGGGTGGGTTTTAGTCAGTAACAGTCTGACACGCCCTCCCCGCTCCGGCCAGAGCGGGAGAAGTTATTAGATAATTTACCACCCAAAAAAAAAAAATGGCAGCGGCAGAACTAATCTCATTATTTTTATTGCTGGTTTTGGGGAAGCACGGCAGGGAGTCAAAATAATCCGATTCTCAGGAAACTTTATTGAAGGTCATTTTGATGTTTTAATCCCGTCGGCCAAGTGCGAGTCGGACTCACCCACGAAGGGTTCCGTACCATTATCTATAAAACATGGCAAAAAAATGGCAAAGAACTGGATCTACTGAACCGATTTTGAAAAATCTTTTACCCATTGAAAGCCACGTTATTATTTTGTGAGTGTCATAACATAAGGCCATAATTTAATCCGAAAAATGAAAAGACGGTAAAATGTTTACCGCCCAACGAAGTGGGCACGGGTCAGCTAGTCTATATATATAAAAGAGAAGTCCACTCACTGACCACTCATCAAGAAATCTCGGAAACTACTGGGCCGTGAAATCTAAAATTTGGCACAAGCACTCTCTATGGGGTGCAGGCGCGCACTAAGAAAGGATTTTTATAAATTCGCACCTTAAGCGGTTGAAAAGGGGTGTCAAAGTTTGTATGAAACTCCTATGTTTTTAAAGTTAGAGACATGAATGTTGGCCTGATTGTTCCTTTCGACTTCTAGGTGCTCACTAAGAAAGGATTTTACGAAATTCGGCGCTTATGGGTGAAAATAAGGGGTTTTAATGTTTGTATGAAAAATGTACCAAATGCAGTTAAGATCCAAATTGAATCTTACGGCAACGAGTTATTGCATACTTTACATTGAAATTAGAATTCGGAGGCCGATAAAGATCTAAATTGAATTTTACGACAACGCGTTAATGCATATAATACATTGAAATAAGAATTTTTGGAAGTTTATTGAGGTTTATATTGGCATGTATTTAATGCGGCAACTAAGTAAAATGAATATAGGTTTTAAAAAAAAATAGAGTGGGTACCATATATAATGGGTTGGCAGCTAATAAGGAGTATCGTAATAAGTAATAGGTAGCATATTAATATATCAGTAATAAGCTCCGTTTTAATTTAAACTAGCATCAAGTTTTTCTTTTGGGAACAGAATTAATATCTAAGCGGAAACTTAATGGCGAAAATAAAATAGAAAATGGGCATTCATAAATAATATATTATTATTGTATTATTAGGTTTAGATTTTCTATATAATCTAGTCGTTTCTGGCACTCGCCGGCCGCTACCGCGGCACCGCTCGCTTCGCTCGCTCGGCTCGTGCGTAGGAAGTCACAGTTTTAACCTAACCTAACCTAACCATTAAAAAAAAATTAATAACCTACTCTAACTAGACTGGTAATATATTATCTTTGCCACCCTACTAACATTATTAGTCGCCAAGTCATTATTTATAGCTCCTCGCCTAATATTTTATTTGACTGGTATAGTTTATTTGCTACCTAAACGCAGCTGCTAGTTTTTAGTTTTTATAACACCTTTAATTTTGAACCTTACATAATACCTATAATAGTCGCGAAAATATTTAATCGCTGGCAAGTTATTTTATTTGTTGCAAACATTTAGTCGACTTTTAAGTTATTAGTCACTCGGAAAATAATAAGCTGTTTATATTTAGTTTTTTTTCTAGGTGGCCAGTATGTTTCAGTGCAGGCGTGATAACATTCTAAAGTTTTTATGCCAGTTCTAGGTGGCCAGTATTTTTCAGTATGCAGGCATCTGCTAAAAGATAATGAAATGAGGTTCTAATTGGTATTCAGGTAATTTGAACGTTGCATTTATAGCATTATAGTCGAGAATGCCAAGGGGAAAACTTCACAATGTTTAACCTTAATCGCGGCTTGCAAGCCGTATCAAAAAACGAAGTCATGTATCAATCACAGAATACAAACCATCAACCATGTATCAATCACAGAATACATTCATCGTCGTTGTTTGGTTTTAGTTTTGGTTTGTTTCGCTTCCTAATTTTAAATTGGAGGATAATAAATGTGTTTTTACCTATTGCCGGGTTGGAATTTTGTTATTTCTATTTCTTTGCGAATTACTTATTGTGTGGTATTTCACACTGTGGTATTACTATAATAGTTTTTAGTATTAGTCGTTCTTACTAGAAAAAGTGTCCTTGAATACCTACGTTCGTATTTTAATTTTATTGCTTAGTATCTTTGGTTTAGGCTGGTGTTGTAAGGGTTGGAAAAAGGCGGGAGAACTATTCCCATTTTAAATGGATGTCAGCACCATCTGACGGGGTCTGAAAGCGCCAATGCCTGCCAGGGTTATGAGCCTGTCCGAAAGGGATATCGTGGCCCTGGCACACAGGCATTTGAAGGAACACGGGTGGGTTTTAGTCAGTAAAAGTCTGACACGCCCTCCCCGCTCCGGCCAGAGCGGGAGAAGTTATTTGATAATTTACCACTCAAAAAAAAAAATGGCAGCGGCAGAACTATTCTCATTTGACTTCCAGGAGTTTCAGGATGGTAGGTATTTTTATTGCTGGTTTTGGGGAAGCACGGCAGGGAGTCAAAATAATCCGATTCTCAGGAAACTTTATTGAAGGTCATTTTGATGTTTTAATTCCGTTGGCTAATTTAAATAATAAAAAACCGGCCAAGTGCGAGTCGGACTCGCCCACGAAGGGTTCCGTACCATTATCTATAAAAATGGCAAAAAAATCACGTATGTTGTATGGGAGCCCCCCTTAAATATTTGGTTTATTTTAATTTAATTATTTATTTTTAAAGTGAATATAAAACTTAATATTCTGTGAATATTTCAAGCGTCTACCTGTTGCCGTTATCAATATCTAGCAAACACGAGCAAAAAAATCACGTTTGTTGTATGGGAGCCCCCTTAAATATATTTTTTATTCTGTTTTTTAGTATTAGTTGTTATACCGGCAACAGAAATACATCATCTGTGAAAATTTCAACTGTCTAACTATCACGGTTCATGAGATATAGCCTGGTGACAGACGGACAAACGGCGGAGCCTTAGTAATAGGGTTCCCGTTTTACCCTTGGGGTACGGAACTCTAAAAATATCTTTTGACCCCTCACGCTGGCAAAATTGAAGAATCACCGACCGTCACCGACTCAGCGGTAAATGTGCAGTTGAATTCACAATCCCAGTCCCAATTCAATGCTATTGATTTTGTCGAGAAGTCGCTTGCCTATAGTGAGCAAACGGAATGCGAGTCATTTTTTTTAAGGATATTGCTAAACCGTTGCTTCATCTACTTATATTAATATTTTATAGTTTTTGAGGTTGTAGGGGTAATCTCTGGATCTACTGAACCGATTTTGAAAAATCTTTTACCCATTGAAAGCCACGTTATTATTTTGTGAGTGTCATAACATAAGGCCATAATTTAATCCGAAAAATGAAAAGACGGTAAAATGTTTACCGCCCAACGAAGTGGGCACGGGTCAGCTAGTATAATCATAACTAAGAAATTACTGTGATCCTTCACAGTGCTGATTTTTTACTGAAACTCTTACCCACTTTACGATATCCAGTAAAAGCATAAGTAATAAAAGTCCATGACTTTATTAGCCATAATAATACTGCCAGTAGGTATACATGAGTAGTTCTATGGAAAATATCGTTAATATTTCTGTAGAAGTTAGCAGTAATTTTGGCGACATTCAAAAGTGGTCCTCATGGCAACAATGTTTGATGACGTATTAATAAGTTAGTGAAGTAAAAGTAACCCCCACAGACTGTTTTTTTTTTCAGATGTCTGTCACTCTCGTCTTCGTAAATAAAAAAGTGAAAAATAACTTTAATTTCGGAAGCACATAACATAACATCGCGCCTTGTTTCCCCGAAGGGTTGGGCAGAGGTGTACCTGTAATACACCCACACTTAATATTAAGTATATTTAATTTAATTTCGAAAGTCGGTGACTGGTTCTACATTATCGTTTTATGCCACCGACTTCCGAAATTATATTTAATATAATATAAAGACCACCATAGAAACGGGAGATAGGTAGGTACGAAAGACAAAATAACAAATTGTCGAAAGATTTCTACGGCGCTATTCTAAAATGAACAAAAAGAAAAAAAAAACCGGCCAAGTGCGTTTCGGACCACGCCCAATGAAGGTTTCCGTAGTTGGGATGAATAGATCCCAAAAAACAACTTGGCACGTGTTAAAAAAACATGTTTTCCCATACACAGTTATACATACTACACCGTGTACCTACGTCACGGTCAATTCTGCAACTGCAAAATTAAGTTGGTCGACTATTAGGTACTCGTTAACTTGTAAAGCCTACTTAGCTGTGGTAGTTTTTCTTTTCGTTATAATGATTTTTTTTACATTTAACACACACTCATTTTTCACAGCTTAATATTACGCAAACGGACCCCTAAATCGAAAAATGTTTTTTACAGACCCGTAATATTTTTGAACGGCTTATCCAACGATACCCCACACCATGGGATAGACGAGAAAAAAAAACAGTCAAGAGCGAGTCGGACTCGCGCACCGAGGGTTCCGTACCTATATAATATGATGTTGATAATGTAATCTTTACATACACTTCTATCACATAGAATAATTTCCGATTTTATCTATGCAATCTTCGGAGATAAGGGGGGACGGTATTTTTTTTTACATTTTTGATCAAAAGTCGGAATCTATGCTGTCTAAAAAAAAATGTTTGAGAATGTGCAAACAGCGTTCTTTCATAATTATGATACCCCACATGCTCTAGTAGCCCCACTTCAAAAGTTTTAAGACCCCCTTTCAGTCCCTTTTGCAACAAAGATATATTTTTTTAAGTTTATTTCTTGTTTGAAAAATTGTTGGGCAAACGTCATCTAAAACTATTCTAAATTTCAAGTTGATAGCATTAGTAGTTCTTGAGATATCCAGGTGTGACAGACAGACAGACAGACCGACAGACAGACTCACACCCGTATTCAAGAACGATACTTACATAAGTATGGCAGCGACACTATGCTAAGTAAGGCATATCTCACTGCGTTCGTCATGGCAGGTCATTTAATTCACAAACAATACTCAAGCGACACTTTAATAAGCGAACGCCCAGCATCGAGTATAGATCTGTGATTGGCCCGTTTCTGTTGCTAAATTCGCTTTAGACGTGTTGTCAAGGCTACTAGTCGGGTTGTTTTCAAAATATTGTAATATCCGTTCCTCGATTATTGAATTTGAAGCCACACCCTTTCCTTGAGGAACCAAAGGCCGATTCTCTCGTAACCCCTGGAGGGCCAGGGTAAAAATACGGCTGTTGGTGGGGCACGTTGGTGTTTCACCATCATATCTCTCCCGGTTGTACGCACTGCTAAAGCCGCATTTTGTTTACATACTCCGTACGTAAATACCATGTCGGTGTACTCGGCAGATATGTACCTTATTTGAGGCATTATCAAAATACAAAACCTCCAAACCTAAATCATCAAACTAGCTACCTACCTGGTAAATGCCTAACTAACTAATATTACACTAACACTTAACAATAAGTCACTAACCTATGCACTAATCCAACTACGATAAATCGTTTCACAATAACAACTAAAACTTTTCATAAAATCATGCGCGCGCGGCTCGTCTCGCGATAAAAAAAATAGGCGGGTGCTTCCTCAAAGGGCGCCGCCATGCACTGACCTTGGCACTGACTGACCAAATTAGCGAGAATCGCCGAAATATTTCTGCTCACACACACACTCGCAATTGTCTATGCACCACTAATGCATAATTTGCGTAAGTAATATTTCTTTTTCTTTCTAACTAGGATTTTGTGGGTCTGAGTAGGGCGCGTCAGAGTGGAATCGTATGACACCTTTCTCTGTCTTTCAAGCGTAGTCAGGCGCAAGGCGCAGAGAATAGAATCATACGTTTTGCACAGGTTCTTGACCTTACAATGTTTACCTATTATTACGGACTCAGATCTACATCATGTTGAAAAATAACAAAATGGAAAATAATTTCCTGTGGCTAAAGTATTCATTGAATTTGATTTATTTTTTGTATACGGGTAAAAAACAAGATACTCTTTACGTGGTTTATAGGAATGTCAATCGTCCTGTAACACCAACATCTTATAACAAATTTACTATCTACAACAATATAAAAATCTATTCTATCTATTTAATTACAATTAAATTTTATTTTATTTTGCTTCAGTTAGCTGAGAAGCTATCGTTTTCTGTTTCGGAACGATAGCTCTTTGTAGTATTAATACGGGAGCGTACAATAAGCTACACTATGCGTTGGTTAAAATAGCTGCCCAGATACTTTACGTAAGGGTCCTTCTAAGGGAACGCATAGCGTTGCACGCCACTCAAGTATTGTCTATGAATCGGATTTACTAGCCCTATGCGTTGATGGGCACTGTTACACCTCATAGTATCATTATTGAATACGGGTGTTAGTCTCACCATAAGGGTTACTTTTTACCATTTAGGTACGGAACCCTAATATCATCCCCACTTTACGTAAAAGGGAGGTATTATCCCTAAGTTGTTATTTTGTGGAGTAATCGAAAATAAGGAACAATAAAGCTCTGCATACAAATAAGACGTTCTTGTAATTAATTAAATACCAACCGTACGTTGATATTTCATACAGATATTTTGGATTGAAACCAAAGTATATAAAGGGTTAGTTTACCGTTAATTTGTATCGAGGCTTTTTTCTAAACGTGTTTTGGTAAGAACCAAGTTCTGAGAAATATGTTCAAGAATAACATATGTTTTTCCCGCTACCACAAACTTTACAGATTTGGCAATTTTTTTGTTTAAGACTACTTTTATCATTTGCCTCTTGTCAGCGCGTTAAGGCAAAGGAGAATCAAATGGGTATGGAATTGTTAGAGATAAAAATAAAAGAACAGCGTAAAAATGTAAAACTTTATTACATCTCACAATTCAACATAATGTACTGTACACACCGGACTACTAACATCTCGACTAGTTCAATTCCAGATATGTCACGATATTACCTAAACTACATACAGCTAAACAATTCATTTTATTATTCTATAGTACAAAAATACAATCAGGGAAATAGTTCGTGGTTATTGGCTAGTTAGGCCCAGCGCACATTGGCGACGAATAAAAATATAACTTAACAGTACGGAAATAAAGTTGAAATTTCAATGTTAACGGTCGTAAGTACAAAAACAAATACCGCGGTATGCTTGACCGATCGTTAACATTGAATTTTCAACGTTATTTCCATATTGTTAAGTTATATTTTCATTCGTCGCCTAAAAATAACTTGCCATGCCGTGCCCCCAATGGACGCCCGGCTTTACAGCGACTATTTGAAACACCTGTTCCACCAGCGTGGATTAACGAGAAGCAAGTAGAGCTAGCAAGTAAAAACGAGTTGGCGAGCACGCAACGGCTACGAACGATTACTCGCTGGTGTGCGTACGTACCAAGCATGAGTCTCTCAGACAGTTTTCTGTCCGCTAAAAGCTAAATGAACGTCGCTGAGCGAGCTCTTACTCCCTTTGATAGCTCTTGTCGCTACGACAAACGAGTACTCGCCGGGCGGTGTCAACAGTCAGCGTTCAACTAGTTACTTAAGACGGGATCTACAATCTTTTGTACGTTTCTTGAGCGAGAAAATTGCTTGTCGCTTCCTAGTCGGCGGCGGGAAAGGCGTCTTAAAGCGATTGCCTATAAAATATAGGGTAGCCACTTAGTTACCTGCAATCGTAAACGGGGTGACTCTAGCAATCATAATGAACAACTTTTCCTAAGAAACCCACAAGCGATTCGTAAAAAAAAAATTACATCTTTCTATACCTACCTACAATACTAGACATAGGGATAAAATACGATAAAAACGACAAAACGTTTGAAAGTATTTACAAAGCGCCACCAAGACCCACTTATGCGTGCGTACTGAGATGGCCGTCAAACAAAAATAAATCCAAGAATTTATTTATTCGTAAAAATGTGACTACTGTTGGGAATTTTAGTAATTAGTATTGCAACATAATCAACCTTTAATGTTCCCCCCACTGTTGGGACACAGGCCTCCTCTTACAGGGAGAGGGAGTGGGCCGTAATCCAACACGCGGGCCCAGTGCGGGTTGGCAACACCAACATAAAAATGTAATTTATTATTGATCTGTGGCAACACAGACCCCCTTCCAACTGTCACACTGGTCCAATACACACGTGAAATATTACTTGTCTGCCATTTTATTTGTTCTTCCTCGGCACCAACGCTACCAGAACCTCATCAGCACCCACCTCATAATTAGGTAGGTACACTACTGCACAACTAAACACATTGAAAGAGTAATTTGGAGCGCGCCATGTTATCGTAGCCTATCTCTACCATATTATGCCTTGGAGGTGTTGGGAAGAAGGTCGATGATAAATGATAATCATGCAATTACTTACAACTTTGTATATTACCAGTGCAGCGACAGCGACACGTACAGAAAACAGACCAAAAATAAAGTTACACGTTCTTCTTTAACATTTCAAATGACAGTTGAGACACCCTTAACACGTTCCCTGTCCCAGAACAAAGGTTACAAATTCATTCATACGTCCAACTACAATTTCGTGATAATATGACAATAAATAAATAAGGGTTTACATTTATGCAAATACGAGCTGAAAAACTTTTAAATTATTCAGGATAAAACTGAAAAAACTTTATGACTCCCTAAGGAGGCTGGAGGACGTGTGAACTAAACATTAAAAAGCCTCGTATGAATTTTCTGTAGCCCTGTTATGTAACCATACCATTTTTTTTTTTGGGTGTGAAATTATCAAATAACTTCTCCCGCTCTGGGCGGAGCGGGAGGGCGTGTCAGACTTTTACAGACTAAAACCCACCCGTATTCCTTTATTTGCCTGTGTGCCAGGGCCACGATATCCCTTTCGGACAAACTCGCAACCCTGGCAGGCATTGGCCGTAACGGACCCCGTCAGTTGCTGCTGACAACTCTGAGGCGCGCGTGGAATACAACGCGCCGCCGACCCGGGCCTGGTCCTTATCGGACTGTGAGCTACCCATCGCTCACCGTCCGCAAGCCCGCGCCTACGGTGGCCGGAAATCGGCTTGCGACTTCCGACGCCCGGGGCGTCTCCTGCGGCGACTAGGGGCGCGAGGGCGCGAACCTTGCCTCTCCCTCACGCGTTCCGCCTCCGCCTTCGCAAGCATTACTGCTTCGCAGAAGGTATGTAACCATACCATGGTTTTGTTTTCGCTCTTATTCATACGTCCAGTGAAATAAAAAGCATCAAATTTACTTTTGGAGTATGACTCCAACCGGAGTTGGACGGTCCGGAGTTGGAAGGGACGTATGTGTTCGGCACAAATGTGACTCCTTTGGAGTCATTATACAGGGAACGTGATAAGGTGAATCCGCAGCCTGCGAATTACAAATTTTCTTGCGTTTTTTTTTAAATTTTGTCAAACATCAAGGTACAGTCAGCCTCAAAAACATGTAAGTATACATCGACAAGAAATCATTTCTTTGTTCAATAATATTTTACCAACGTGTAGTCACAAAAAATGTTACACAATGGGTACTTAATTATCGCTACACATTGATACAGTATTATGCAGGGATGTTATGGAGCTAAGTAACCATAACCGAAACTATCGGATATCCGAAATAAAAATCAATCCGTAACCGTAACCGAATCCGATACAAGAATTTTGAGTAATTTCGGATAAGGGCGGAGTATAAATGCCGACCGACACACTAGCCGCACTAGCCTAGCTTGCCTTTTTGCATTTTACTTTTAAAATTCCTTAATAATCTAATATCCATAACCGAAACTAACGAATTATCCATTATAAATAAATATCCATAACTTTATCTGAAACCGGTATATTATTCCTATATTTGTATCATTATCCAGATACGAAATTTCATATCCATAAATCCCTGGTATTATGGAACACAAATTGTAGACAATTAGATGGATTCTTGTCGATGTATACATATTTTTGATGCTGACTGTACCTACTAGTTAAAATAAATACAAATCATGACCTAAGTCAATAGAAACAATAGACAATAAATCACGGGGACAGTAATTTTAATGCATACAGCTAATTAACTTTGTTCACATAATACCAAAACGAAAAGAAGAATTTCCCTGATTATAAAAAAGCTACGGGTATTAAAATTCTATCCTATTATTGCCGATATAATTTATCTAAATTACGATATTTACAATATCAACAACCGAGTTAAAATATAAGCTTAAAATACAGCTACTTCAAAACTGAACACCGATTGCCAATGAGGCACATAACCATCAGCGATCAAGCAATTTTCGACCATACGAGTACAAGCCATTTTATTGTACAAACAGCAACGAAAGTCTGTTAAAAAATAACAATTTCAAACAATTATTATCCTGAAAGCAGTTTATCAAATCACATTCCCCCTTATTCCAAAACAAGGTTTATCTTCAGACCTAGGTTTCCGACTATGGTAAAGTTCCTAAACAAAAAACTGACAACTTAGTACCGAACTAAGTTTTCAGTTTTGTATAGAACGGTATTTCAATCACTGTTACGTTCTTATTACAAAAACTGGCTCCATGGTTTAAGCCCTGTCAAAAAATAAATCTTGTTTTGTAATAAGGCGGTTTGTGTCCATTTAAAGGTTTAGTAAAAATAACATTGCTAACTTACTTTCGTTGCTGACCGTACCTACAGAAAACATGTTAATTAATAAACACTGTGCACCCTAATAATATTTAATTATTTATAACTTCGGTGAATTGTAATATGTTTAACTCAACAGTTTAAATGGGTATTTCAACATTCTTAAAGAAGTTAAACCAAAAAAACCTTGAGTTCAACTCGGAAAACCTACTTTAAGATTGTTCTTTTGTAAAATGATTACGTACAACTAATATTAAAACATGTATTAACCCTAAAACTAGTATATTTAATAAGGCTCAATGAATATATTTAGCGCCTTTAGCACTTCAGAATAGCAATCAAAGCACTCCTTTACCCATTTAACTATAAACTCAAAAAAAACTTGGTAGTTACCATTTTCCAGAAAAATTGGCAGGGCTTGGAAACCGGTTAATTTTCTTTATAACCTTAACCGTTATTATAAAAGTTTTCGAACATATGTCGTTAATTATTTAACATTTCGTTACAAAATCAATGCTGAACTTAATGTGATGAAGCAATCTTTATAGCTAATATCAATTGCATCAAAAATAATTTGTATCTTCGGAAATAAAAAATAACCGGTTTCAAGCCCTGGGTATATATGGTTCTATTGGCGTGTGGTCAAAATCGGAACTAATGCCGCCATCTTGTTTTTTCGATACATTCTACAAAACATTTGAACAAATGCATACTAACAGCTCCCTCTTGTCAACGTTATTCGAGCGCCAAAAGATCCTTGTAGCTGTGTTTAAATTGGAAAAATATATTTCGGCCGCCGAGAGAATGCGTTCATGTTCTGTCAGTTGGACACGATTAGGAAATAATAAAGTTTAAATTAGTAAAACAAGTTCTCTTTTGTACTCAGCTGACGGCTGTCAGGAACGCATTCTCCCATCGGCCGGAGTATACAATTGAGATTGTTTTACCAAATCCTCTTTCGAGTCTTCATCGACGTTTTACTATTTTTTTGCGTGTTAGGTACCTATCCTTCCAGTTGGTTACCAGCACCAAACGATTAAATGCAATAAACATTTTACTTTTAAAACAAAACTTTATTTTTAAATAAATGTCGAGTGCAACAAAATGCAACAAGTGAAATAATAATAATAATAAAGTAAATACGAGTACCTTGACTAAATTGCAAATTAAAGTTACACTTGAAAAATAAAAGCTAACAGTATAACAGTATTTATTATATCACAGGATGGTGGATTGACCAGCAACAATTAAAAAAAAAAACATAATATTCGTACCTTTTTTTCAAAAATCAAATACAAAATAGATAATGAAAATTTTGATAACACAAACTTAATACTGAACACACAACCATAAAACAATTTTGGAAAAAAAATCAAAGATAACTTAGAACAAAAAGAAATTTAAAAAAAAACTGATTTCATCGTGTCTGTGTTATATGCTTATATTATGATGAGCACCATTTAATAAAACATAAGTTTGGGCCAACCCTGAGGAACTAGTAGGTATAGGAATTAAAAAAATATAATTAGAAATTTATTTCCTGAAACTGCGACCTAAATAAAAAGCTTTAAAATCAATTAACCTTTCACCAAAACAATTCATACAATAACATAATTCTAATAAAACAAATATGTGTATAATCTAATAGTATTGCTTTGCATAATATGGCAAAATAAGATTAATAATCAATTGTGATATATCGTAAAAATATTAAAACAAGTATTTGTTCTTCAAAATAATTATTTTTCTGGTAAATATAAATAATTGTAAAATATGTCAACGGCATAAAATATCTTTTTTATTTTGTATTAAAATATCAACTTCCAATAAAGTGAGTATCGAACTTTTTAATGGATGCCAAAAACCTCATATTAATTGAGAATAAAAATAAATTGGCTAGGTTTATTTTAATGAAATAAATTGGGTAGGGGTACTTCATGAAGTGCGGTGAAGTGGACTTTCTTGCTGGCTCTTCTCCATAGGAAACGACCAATTGGAACCGTGCACCTAGCTTCTGACGTTTCGTAAGTGCCCATTTGAAGAACTTAAAAAATCAAATTAAAATATTTTAATTTACATAAACCTTAAAATATTTTGATTTTGATTTTTTAAGTTCTTCAATAATTTAATAGGTTTTTGTGATACTATAATTAAAATGTAACTACTGAACAACACGGTTAACTTTTGCTTTTGAATTTAGATGACGCAACCAAATTGAATATTCTAAAAAGTATCCCAAATACCCAAATGCCCATACCCTTTATTTCTGAACCTTTAATTTTTTGTTGAACCTTGTAACATTACCTTAACAAATTCGAGACTAGCCTACTCGTCACCATTTCGGATAACTTAAAAAATGCACATAAGGCTAACATCACAAAAACAGTGTGCAATTAGAACCAGAACGACTTAAATTCATATTTACTGCACACAATTCTCAACCTTATAACTTTTCACGATAGCGTTCAACATCGCTAACCTATCTATGTACACACATTTACAGAAAAGTACTAACTAATTAATACTTTCACTTGAGGTCTTCCTCTTCGTCTTCCACGTACAATAGGTCTTCCATTTTCGTCATGAATTTGCTGTTTAGTTCTTGTTCTACGGGGAGTGGTGGAGTCTGAAATGGTTTTGAAAGAATTGTGTGTAAACATCTCATTTAAATGCTTTAGGTGCTAGTCATTGCCTGAGGTTTGTGAGCGATGAGACTCGGGGAGGTAGTCAATGGTGAACTTAACTCTAGTCTGCCAATCTTGTCAATGGGGCCTCTCCCTCCGTTTTACCGCTCACATAATATCTCAGGCAATGACTAGAACTAGCTCGCGGACTATACAACTAATTTTAGTAACCACAGAATTTTGTTACCTGTTAAATATTTTCCACCAATAGTTAAAGAAGTTGATGTAGGTACAGGAAAATTTTGTAATCGCCCTAACAAAAAAAAATATTAAACTTGCCAAGCCAAATTATGATGAAAAAAATGTTTTTAGTTTCGTAGTAAACTCAATTTATATGTTTTGATTGGAGTGTATCTGTCTCCCTGTGTAACTGCAATCCATCCACAATTTGTTAATTTAAGTTCAATTTTAGTGGACCTGTTGATTTAATCACCTGCATCCCATTCATGGGTTGATTCGAATCTGACATCGACAATGTAACCTTCCTTTCGCAGAGATAGATAGATAGATTGATAAAACTGTTAAATATTACAGGTACACACGGCTACACATCAAGCTATACATTTCCAGTATATGCTGATCTCGCATTGTATAGGATTTCCGCACAACGAGAGGTCAGCGTATACTGGAAATGTATGGCTTGATGTTTAGCCGTCTGTACAATAACCGTCAATTTGATATAGGGCGTGACGAACTCAACATCCTGTATAGGAATAAAGAAAAATAAAATAAAAACCTGGCATGCTTTCCAATGAATTTATTAAGCAACACATAGTGAGTACAAAAAACAATAGGCGGTGTTAACTATAATTTTATATATATATTTAATGTACTTATAATTATTATTATTATTGACAATATTCCAATAAGGCATAGAAACATGAAATATTCGCTTTTAAAACTATGATGGGATAATTTTAGACAAGAAATTCCTATTTAAAATATAAAGAAATTAAAATCAATAAAAAATCTACTCAGTTAACTGTTAATAATTTTGTTCAAGATTGCTGATGTACTAATGAAGTATTATTAAATTCCGTAGGAACTGAATAGCAAAAAAAAATGCCTCCTGGAATATAATCAACCATTCCATAAATATAAGAAAATATTAAATACAAATACATAGACATGTGAAAATGATGCTTTATTATCTCAAAGTAATCATGAATAGGAACCTAAAATGTTACAAACATCGTATCGTAGCATTTAATAATACTTAGATAAAAAATCAATCAATCAATCGTCAATTTCACTTGACGGCGCCTTTAAGGGCCCTTTTTCCGAAATTTACATTTCTAGATCGAGTTGTTTTCAGAGAAATCACCATATTTAAATTCGTAAAAAAATATATAGTACAGATACATGTTTGATCTAGTGACTTTATTGGTTAAAAACAGGTTATTTAACATTTTGCTTGATAAAAAAAAAAATCAGAAGTAAAGTCGATATTTCATTTACTAATCAGGTTTGACAGGGATATTATTGGATATATTTATAATATGGCACTTATTTTTTTTTATATATTTAATAAATACGTGAAAAAAGGCTCGCGCGCACCGCGCCATTGCTATAGTGCTATCGCAACTGCTCCTGTGCAACGCGGGCGCAAGCTCTCTCATGCCTAAACTTTCGGGAAAAGGGGCCCTTAAGACGTAGCAGTAAGGGCCGTTTTCATAGTGCCACCTGATGTGTGGTTAACTGTACAGTAGCCGGTCGTTAATAAAACACATCGAGCGTTAGAAAGAGACCGTCACATATGTATGAGTGAGAGAGACGATGTTTAAAACTAAGCGCACATTACAGCCGCCTCGGCCCGCAGCAGATCGCATTTCAATACAAAACGGCGGGCAGTCTGCAATATCCGATAGTTCTCACAAAATTTACGAATTTAATTAGGATTTTTTTTTGAGTAGCCTTAACAAAGTCGAACTTTTACTAAGATTCGATGTGTCATATTTACAGCCAGGCACTATAAGTAATATTCCATGCGTTATTACAGCAAAACATGCACAATATGACATGCGAAGAGATATTACTAAAACTAGTAGACTCAAGCAGTATAAAAAAGTTTTTGATTAATTTTAACAACACGAGCAAACAACACATTGAAACATGATTTTAAACACTCAAAACCAAACAATTATAGACAAACGAATACACAAACTGTCAAAGCGAACCGTCAACGATTATTAATACAGCCATGTCGACACACATGGCAACACTGAAAACATGTTACCACTTCAAAAAAATTGTAAAATTTGGCAGAAAATCCAGTGTTGCTATTCATAACATTTGAATCCAGAAAAAGTGTGGTATTATCATGATAATTAAAAATGACTTTTTAAATTAATAAAAAATATGGATATTAATAGGTAGCGTAATTTTATCAAGCAAAACCAGTACCTTTAATGGAAATATAGCACATTGTGGCTAGACTATTGTACTTTATTCTATCATTCATACTGTCACATAGAATAAATTACTGGCACACATACTGAATAAATTATTTTTGTTATTTAATCTCATTAAAAGTAGGTAATTGACACTTCATGGGGATTTAAAAATGAGTCGAATTATATTCATCCGTGGACCACGCAGAGCCTATATTTAGATAACAAATGAGTAACGCTTTTACTTCGTCGGGCAATTAACACCGGTTGCGTGTACGCAATTATGACACTCTGTATATTGATTGATCGTACTAAACCATATAACATACAGGTTTTTTCATAAGACCACGTCATACACGATCAATATACAGAGTGAAAACCAGTAATATCACCCCAAAACTGCTAAATTATAGCTTTTATACAGGGCGTTTCAATAAATCGCGTTCATTATCAACTTGTCATCTAAATTAGGTTACAACCTGGCACAACTGAAAGCCACGTATTACATTATTTAATTGTTTCGTTGTATATTCTCTTAGATGGCACACAACAGTCTTACAGGACATTTAAATTAACGCCTGCATAACATCCTTAACAATTTAAATTCATAAAATCACAGAAACATTACGGAGATATTTTTAGTTTTGTGACTTGGTTGATTTTTTTTAATATAAATAATAATTATTACATTAAGTTTTACGTATTTAACTTTGGCATTAACACTACAGGAAGAATATAATGAAGTAGTTTTGTTTTTATTTTCAACATTTATTAGTATAATCAGGTATATTACCTGATTATTTTAATAAATGGAGCTAAAATTCATTTTTTGTTAAACGAAATTTAAATTATTAATCTTAAAATCTATTCTCATGCTAATAAATTGTGATAACAACATGTCGGATTAATAAAAAATATCATTAAAATATAATAAAAAGAGATAAAATCATGAAATGTCAACAAAAACATCTGCAAAGATTTCTCTTTTCTTCATTCATAATCTTTGGCTTACGATTACAATGCTAATGAGAACACGTTTATTTTATTTTCTCGCAAAAGCTGTTTTATTAAAGAAACGATGAAATACATATTTTTTTATTAAATCTTCCAAGTCACAAACTAATGGCCGAATTCACAAACGCAACTCAAATTTTAAGTCATCTTTACGTCATGCCTTTACACCAAGCTGTCAATTACACTTTAAAGTGCTTCAAGGTCTTTTGGCATCCAAATGACGTTGACAGGGTGGCGTTTTTGGTTAACATTTGTGCGCTTGTTCTGTCAAATGTTTTAGAAAAACAAGATGGCTGGGTGGCAAGATGGTATGAGCCAAAAGATCCAAGAGCTATAAGGGTGAAGTCTCCCATATACGTCATCAGTCGCAAAATGCTTGGTATGGAAACGTATAGGTCCACGTAACTGCTTTATCACCCTAAAGTTGAATGTCACTTGTACGTCATAAAACGACAAGGTCTATTTGTCTTTGCGACTGTTCAAATCACGTCGGGGTCACCAGTTTGGTGGCATGAGGAACAGGGTGTTTAGTTCACTCATCCACCATAGAAAAGGGAGGATCTTCCGACCAGACGGGTGTCGTGTCTGGTGGGCAACTGCCCGACGGTTGATGTCGGGACGTTGTATATATGCTAGTTGCGTAGTAAACTCTGATTGCGCGATGCAGGATTCGCGTGACGTCAGTGTGACGCGTTGTTCGTATGTGGCGATGTTGATGCCGCTACAAGTTATTTTTAACCTTAATGAAGTTTCAATTTAGTGGGAATTGTTGTCAAAACTGATAATGCAACAATTACGAGGTCGATTATTCTTGAATCGCACACTATAGCTTACAAATTACTCTATTTCGTTTACGCTGGTGACCGATATCACAAATTGCGTTGAGGAGAACTCACCCCCTAAGGTATATTTTAGGGACAGACTGTTAAGAACGTCTTAAACACCCGGTTGCTGAATTGACAATTTGACCTTGAAAACTTGCCAAACTCTAGCATTAGTCAAGGTCAGCCCGCGTATTTCAAAATTTCTTACGTATTTTGCGAAGAAAGGAAATGTTTCATTTTCGGCAATAAAGTGTACAGTAACGAAAAAAGAAGGAAACCTTCCACGAATTGAGGATAAATATTCTTTCCTGAACTTTCCCCTGAATACTTCGGCACAAAAAATAATAGATTTTTAAATGATTGCCATGTTCTATTGATCATGGCGTCGTCTTACTTGCATACTGCTTTCGTCCAGAAATCATGTTGCATTAAAACGTAATAACATCACGTAGACGTTATTTATAATAATGTGAAAGGCATGTATTTCTGGGCTATTTGGCTAAATAAAAGAAAGTGATCGATAAAATAATATATTCTATTTTTGTAGATTTTAGATTTGTAGGTACTTCTGTCAACATTTTCAGTTTTTTATTTACTGCCTAAATATTAGAAATAATAGTTATAATGAAAAAAAAACATTCTTTATTGTAGTCAGGGTTTCGTTACCAAGTTTTTCTAAAGCGTCCATGTAATGGCCGGAGTCCTATACAAAAATGAAACGTCTCCTTTGGAATTTCGCGGGCTACATTGAAGGAATCACCTTAAATGATTCTAAAGAACAGTTTGACAAGTTCCCAACTTCAAATTCTCAATTCAGCAACCGGGTTAGTCAAGTTTCGTTTGAGAGTTCGGAGGTGGGGACACAAATCACAGTAATAGAGACACACTAGAAGTATTAAAGCTTGTGCAAAGGGGGATGGACAGTGCTTAGAGTTAAGAAAACCGCCGCGACGGAGTACACGTCCAGTATTTGTTGGGACGAGCCATATCGTGGCACTTGAATGCGGACTGTGGAACAAATATATGAGTTACTACGACCTTGAGATTATGAATACGGTATATTGAAGAAATGGAGCGTTGTAAAATGCGCCATTGAAGAAATGAATTGAAAATGGTGGTCAAACAAAAGAGCTTATCATGCTATTTCACTCGCACATCATTCTTGTCTTAAATGTGCCAGTGATAGTGCATTATTAGCGGCCCCATTTTTAATTCGTTTCTTTAATGGCGCGCTTTTTAAAGTTCGAGGCTCAGTGAGTCGGATCTCGGGCCTTGGGTCATTTTATGGGCTTTCTGCAAAACGATTTGAATTAAAACTTGAACATATCCAATTCAAACTCTCATTCTGAACAACTACTATTAATTTATACGTATTAATGTTTGTTATCATCTTATCCCCAGCACAAAATTTTATTAAACATAAACATGCAACATAAACATGCAGTCATGCAGCATATAATAAAAATAAGTAAATAATTAAAGTATTGTAGATGCCTCCACGGATCGTTCGATACCCCGGAGACTTAGCATTAAAAAAACTGGCATAATGGTTAAATAATTATTTCTATGTAATTAAAGAGTATTTATTTGCTCGTCATATATGATAAACAAACATGGCATACAGAAGTTTTCATTTTAGGAAAATAAATGTGTTTAAATGAATGAAGCAGATAATGATAATAATAATTCACACCCTTTAAGACGTTAATAGTGTTGCCCAATTTATAATATTCAACAATTTGTGATTATCTTACCGAGTTTGTTTATCAATTAGGACAACCAAAAAAACACACACAACTTAGCAATATTATAATTTAAAAAATACTCACAGCAGGATCAATACGCGGGAAAGGCGCGAGGCATATGATCAGGACGGTCATGTTGTCGCAGCCGAGACCGCCCGTGGCACAGTTGGGCGCGAGGCAGCGCTGCATGAGCGCCTCGCACACGGCCGCCGGCTCCCAGCCGCTCAACAGGCGCACGCGACAGAATGATACAACCTCCTGCAAGTAGCAGGTCTTGTGTCAGGCAATTTCAATTGCAACTGTTACGCCGTGTCCCGTAATAGACTGAAAAACTGGCCAAGTGCGAGTCGGACTCGCCAATGGCAAAAAATCACGTTTGTTGTATGGGAGCCCCCTTATATATTTGTTTTATTTTAATTTTAATTATTTATTTTTAAAGTGAATATGTAACGAATTATTCTGTGAATATTTCAAGCGTCTACCTGTTGCCCTTATCAATATCGAGCAAAAAAAAATCACATTTGTTGTATGGGAGCCACCTTAAATATTTAGACAGACGTACAGACATACAGACCGACGGACAGACAAACAGACGGCGGAGCCTTAGTAATAGGGTTCCCGTTTTACCCTTTGGGTACGGAACCCTAAAAACCGGCATGTCAAACCACGCACAATGAAGGGTTCCGTAGTGGGGATCAATTTATCCTAAGAACAAACTTACCAATGTAGTTGAAAAACAAGTTCCTTTATATATTCCGACTGCAAATTTTAGTTTGTACGCACAATATTGAGAGATTTACTTACCATGTTATTTTAAGATCCAGACTTCTTAGAGGTTTCCTGTAATCTTTATATAAGTAAAGAACTATTTAGTTCTTCTACGATACCAAATTGGTAAGACTGGTTGTCAGACTTTCGGGCTTCTGTCGACCCGTAACGACTGTCAAAGGTCCACGGCAGTCGGGACCAATGGCTTAACGTGCTTTCCCAGGCACGGAGGGTTCTCTTGGTCTTGGTCCCAATTACATGGGACTTACAAAAAAACTGATAGAATGTAGGTGTATCTACTATTCTCTACCCACCCTTTTTAAGAATGCTGACGTGGTACTTATTATGTTACTAGCTGCGCCCCGCCGTTTCATCGCATAATTCTCGATCACGTGGGAATATCGAGATATAAAAGTATCCATGTCCGAATCCAGTTCATTGTCTACCCATGTGCTAAATTACGCCCGAATCCGTTCAGCCGTTTTAGCATGAACGAGTAACAAACAAAAACACTCACTTTCGCAATGTTTAAAAAAATGGGTACAATTTACGTGACACTTCTCCCTCCGGCTACCCCTCCGTGGAATACAGGCGTAATGCTATCGTAAATGATGCAAAATGTCAAAAAAACCGGCCAAGTACGTGTCGGACCACGCACGATGAAGGGTTCCGTAGTTAGGATGAATTCATCCCAAAAACAAACTTAACATTGTAGTTGAAAAACATGCTCTCCCATACATCTATATACGTTACGGTCAATTCTCCAACTGCAAATTTAAGTTGGTCGACGATTACTCGTTAACTTGTAAACCCTACTTAGCTGTGATAGTTTTCCTTTTAATTTCGTTATATATACTACAGCCATGAATTTTTTCACACATCCAAAACTAACCATTTAGCTGGCAGGGGGACACTTGACTCTAACAAAAAATAGCACATTAAAGCTTAATATTACGCAAACGAATATCAGAATTGAAAAATGTTTTTCACAGACTCACAATATTTTTGAACGGCCTATTCAACGATACCCCACACCATGTACTAGACGAGAAAAAAAAATATCATCCCCGTTTTACGGGCAAGGGAGGTACCCTAAAAAAAAATGTTTTTCATGGTTTTATTTTACGACTTCTTCGGCGTGATTAATATGTACACCCATGCCAAATTACAGCTTTCTAAGACTTAGCGTCTCTGAGCTAAGCCGGGAACAGACGGACGGACGGACGGACAGACAGACAGACAGACAGACGGACATGGCGAAACTATAAGGGTTCCTTGTTTACTACGGAACCCTAAAAACGAGTGTGCTTTAGACCACACGACTAAAGTAAAACAGAAATCACCGTTCGCATAACGCGAGCAAAATAAGTTTTACTTAAAAAAAACTGCCGTCTTGTGAGTGTATAAACAGCCAGTGTGAATTAAAAAAAAATACCTATTAAGCGGGACGGCCCGCGGCGGTAACGCGGTGTGTTCCATGTTTAAAATTTAAAAACTTCTGTTCGCCGCGCCCGATCACACTTTCCGTAACGCTCTCGTCACGCATTCACCAGCTTAGAGCTTGTCCAGAAAGGGCAAATTCGCAGCGATTCTCTAACACGTGTTACGCGCGACCGTTGCGTCCAGAAGCAGCGTGCCAACGCGCGTCTTGAAACATTTCCGTATCAAAATTTTGGCGGCCCATTTCCCTCGATACGTGCCCTCGCTCTGGAGTTCGCGCGTTAACTGGACGCAACAAGGCGTTTCTAGTATCTCGACTCGCGCAACACGCGCTAATCAACCGCGAGTCGAGAGTCTGGCGAAGTGCTCGCGATTTACGCGCGTATTTTGAACTCGCGCGATGCTTGTGGACGCAATGTACTGGCGCCTAGTATCTCGCTAACGCGCGAATGAATTCGCACGAAACGTTTCGCGGCGAATTCGCCCTTTCTGGACAAGGTCTTACTCCCCAAGTTAAGCGTGCGTAAAGAAGTTTTACTTCAAAAAGTTAATTAATTTCCGCAAAGGTTGACTTAGTTTCAATTTACCTCGTTAGATAACACCTCCCAGATTCCGTCACACGCAATCACTATGAATTCCCAGTCGTCGTTCAGTTGCCTCACTTGGACATCGGGAAACGCTGTAAATATAAAACAATTATTTGAATGATTTATTAATAGAGCTTATACACGGCAAAAATGTACCTTGGCAAATAAACTATCACGGACATTGGGATCGTATAATAACTGTCTATAGATACACGCTCAAAAGTATAGACATTTTTTCTTTCATTTTTAGGGTTCCGTACCTCAAAAGGAAACAACGGAACCCTTATAGGATCACTTCGTTGTCTGTCTGTCTGTCTATCTATCTGACAGTCAGTCAGTCAGTCAGTCAGTCAAGACCCTTTTTCTTAGGAGCTTTAAAATCAAGCTTCTAAGTCAACGCAATAAAAAAAATACAGCGATTTATGCGACATTCATATCTTGATACTCGCAAATAAATCAAAACCTATAGGGTACTTCTCGTTGACCTAGAATCATGAAATTTGGCAAGAAGCAAGGCCTCACAGCACAAGTATAGGAAAACGTCTGAAAATCGTTAATTTGTAGTTTTATCACATAAAATATTTTTGTGATAAAACTAAGTACAGCAGTTGGAAAATTGAACGTGCGTATATCGATGTATGGGAGAACATGTTTTTCAAGTACAATGTTACGTTTGTTTTGGGGATAAATTAAACCCAACTATGGAACCCTTCATTGAGCGTAGTCTGACAAGCTTTTGTTCGGTTTTTTCATCACACAATACCACAGAAATAAACAATCACTCGAATAAACAAATGACTACCTGAATTAATGAATGAATGAAATGAACCGACCCCAGCGTGGTTGTACCAGACTCGATTGCTTGAATGAACCCAAAGATTCACACTAGCCTCTGAAACCTCATGTTTCATGAGACCACAGAGACCATTGTATATCAGAGTAGACCGGGGGGCGAGATAATGGTAGGGAAGACGTGCCCTTGGGATATGGAAGGATCATTAGAGCCTCCCGGATATGCATCCTTGAGCAAGCATTGGAATAGTGAAGAGACTGGTGATATTTATCTATGGGAGGGGCATCTTTTAGTAGCTTCACCACCAGGTTGGCTCAGGTTCTCTCGGTTCTTGTCTGTGTCACTGCTATGATTTATTACACGTTGCTGATTCCAAGGTCTTCATCTGAGGTCGCACTATCCGTTTCAGAGTTCTTGTAGATCTTGCTGGCAGCTTTCTTTATCTTATTTTGGTCTTCAGCCGTGTCCATGCAAAAACTTACGTCCTTGTTGAAGTATGTCATGTCCTGTTTTAAGTTATCATTCCATGTATTAATAGGGCGGCCGAATTTCTTTCATTTGGCCTTGTACTGCATTGCTGCATGTAACAGGTGAGGTTCGCGGCGCCTGCGAATCTGTGCAAGATAGCACATCCGCAGTCTTGATGCGTCTCACTCGAATAAACAAATGACCTGCATATTAATGTTAGTCGTCCCTGTAACCAAATCCTTTCATACCTGTAACAATCTGTTCCTGCGGCGAGAGCCTGTAGTTCCTCTTGAACACATAATCCCCAAGTGCCCTGGACAGCGCCAGGTTACCGTTGACTCTGTTCAGCTGCACCCAGCCGCCTCCCGCCGTGATCCTGCGGAGTTCTTCCTCATTGTTGGGTTTGTGGTCGTATGACAGCATCTCCACCTGGGTAGAGAAGGAAAAGGAATCTAGTAGTTCTTCCGGGAGAAAGTAGTAGTATCAGTTACTACTCTTTTATAGTTTGACATCTAACTCTGATACTCTGTCATTAAATGATATTTTGACATCCTAAATAAATTGTGTTAATGATACTTTGACATCCTAAATAAATTGTTTTAATGATACTTTGACATCCTAAATAAATTGTGTTAATGATACTTTGACATCCTAAATAAATTGTGTTTATGATATTATTTGTAACTGACACACCTCAAATTCTTTATGCAGTAATAATTGTATGTACTTACCTAATATTTGGACGCCACACTTGACAGAATGTGATGATACCATTGACTAATCTTAAAACCATATAATGGGCCAGATTCTGACAAATGAATTATTATGATTCAATAATCATAATCATTTATATAGTATATTATATCTACTAATTTAATCTTAATGTATTGCATGATAATTTGATGTATTGTATTTGATCTATGTACCGAATTTATGTTATGAATTTTGTATGCCTCAATGGCGGGACATAGCAGACTTACCTGTAACTAACACAACATCTTATGAACCTATGATCCACAATAAATTATTTGAATTTATAGGTCAGAATCTGGCAAGATCTCTCTCTGGAGCTGGTGCTCCTTCAGAAAGAGCTAGTAGTTCTTCAGGGAGTAGGTAGTATCAGTATACTACCTTCTCCCTAAAGAACTACTAGCTCTAGGTAGTATTAGTATACTACCTCCTCCCTGAAGAACTACTAGCTCTTTCTGATAGAGCACGTCTTTAGACTTGCGCTCGTATACAGTAACGTGTGTTGGAAGATTTTTGCGCAAATTTCTAGATTATTTTGTGTTATTTTCAATACTGGTGCAAGTCTAAACTTGCGCAAGTATAGGTATTGTAACGCAGTTGTTCTCAATTTTTTTTGCCTTTTGTAAAACGAAATATTTGACGGACCCCAAAAATTAATTTATGTGTATTCTTTAATCATAATACTTGACATTAACATTTGAATATTCTTTTACTTTATGTTGGAATATTTAGATAGACTTTAAGGTATTTTACTCAGCTTGCAGAGTTAAATAAAATAAAGTAGGTAGGTACCCCTTTAGTATATTTTTTTTTATGATTTTCATTTGTCACTAATCCCCCACAGAGGCTATGCGAAGCCTTAGGGCTCAGTGGAGCACACTTTGAGTATGGCGGTCAATGGATATGAAATGGGGCACAATGAAAAATAAAATAATACTTCGATCGCCAACCCGCCTGCCAAGCGTGGCGATTATGGCAAACCCCCCTTTGGGGGAGGCCTATGTCCAGCAGTGGATTTCTTTCGGCTGAAATGATGATGATGAAATTTGCCACCAATCAGTGTTGCTTTATTCCAGTTTGAAGAGTGCCGCCGCATACTTTAGGCACTTATCATTAGACAGTGACCAAAACCTCAAAACTTAATATCTCCGCGCTCAGCGTTCTTAAGATTTTGAATCACCAGGATTTTCCGCTACTCATAATAATCTTACGGTCAGGGTAGGTGGAGCGATAATCTTATAAGGGCAGCTAGTAGTGCTGGGTGATAATAGCAGCGGATCGAGTTGAACGGCGTGCTACTGGACAGTCTTAAGTCCAGCAGTGGACTGCGATAGGCTGAGTTGATTATGCTGCTGAAGTGTAGTGCGCCAACTTCTCCTGCCACCCCTGAAGATCACTCACCCCGCCTCTAACACTGGCGATGGCGCGGGAGTCACCCACGTTAGCGCAGTACAGGGTGTTGTCTTTGACCAGCACCGCGACAGCCGTGCTACCGGCTACCTTCTCTTGCAGCATGTCTTCTTCAAGCATCGCCTGATCCAGGTCTAGGAAACCCTGAGAAGATAAGATAAAGATTTATTTGTCATCACAATAAATAGTACATTTTCAAATTCATTTTCGCTGACCAGCGTCAGGCACTAGTTGTCTAGCATTTATGCTGAACTGGGCCTTTTTGGCGCAGCCATGAAGCACACAATATTGTTATAATTAAGAGCCTATACTACCTCAAATGGCTTAGCATGATCCTCCGTTATATCGAAAATGCTGCAACATTCATTTTGAAATAAATATATGGTAAAGTTGAGGATTAATGTTAAATACTATGTTTGACGAAAACTCGAGTCCATAAAATTTTCTTCATAGAAAAAAAACCAAAGTTACCTCCAAATCGAACAATAAACCACCTGGTATTCAAAAAATACTTCAAATTAGATAATTAAACTCTTCATATTAACTTAACCAACTATAAAGCAGTCCTTATGTATTTTTTTTAACTACCATTATTTTCACCGTAAAAAGAAATAAACTAAAATATCGGTGCCTTGGAGTCTTCTCCCTGCCACCCTGTTTCGCTTGCTCGCGTAACCACCAACTACTTGTGCGAGCGAGATAAAGAGTGAGGTGGCGCTGAGGTAGTACCTTTAGACCCTTAAGTTGTTTTCCGTTGTTTTGTGTGTATATCGTGTGCCTTAAGCATAAAAATAATCCGCCTTATTACAAAACAAGATTTATATTTTGACATGGCTTAAACCATGGAGCCAATTTTTCTATTAAGAACGTAACAGTGATGGAAATACCGTTCTTTATTCAAAACTGTAAACTTAGTTCGGTACTAAGTTGTCAGTTTTGTGTTTAGGAACTTTACCATAGTCGGAATAAAGTTCGAAACTCAATAATGGCTCCATGTTTTAAACCTGGGTCTGAAGATAAACCTTGTTTTGTAATAAGGGGGATTCAGTCTATAATGTTCCCACTGCTGGGTCACAGACAAATCATCTTTCTGCGTACCCGGGTCAAATAAATGTATTGCCTTTCTGTTTTTTTGTAGATTTATTTTAAAAGGACAGAGACCGTATTAGAACGTTTAAAACCATGATTTTTCCGTTGTGAGAGAGGTATGCGAGCTACACTGGACGGATTTTAATCAACATACAACTGACCTGCAGATTGCTAAAATCATAAGAAAATTTGAATTTAGCGGGCTACCTTAGCGCATCCCCCTTAACTCAGAAATCTCAAAGTTTTGACATGTCGCATTGCTCTCCTCACGATTGCTATCTAAAAAGCTAGTGGTGAAAATCTAACGGCTTAGGTGTTATTATGACGTTAAGAGCCAAATGCTCGAGCATTATTGTTCATTGATAAATTGATCATTAAGTAAATCACAACTAAATTATACTCAATTTGAAATAAGATTAGAAATTTAAATAAAGTTTTTTACAGTCCGTTTATCCGATTTTGACTTCTATTCCGTAGTTATAAAGTTGGCATTAAAAGCAAAATCGCGGTTACAATACCAACTATTTATTACAGCTGGCATTTGTCATGTTACCAACGCAATAGAAGTCAAAATCGGTTGAACGGACTGTAAAAAAGTTTATTTAAATGTCTAATCTTATTTCAAATGGAGTATAGAGTTCAAGATAGCGTGCATAAGGTGATTCCCGGTGGCGTGTTCACGCATATTTTTACTAAAACTTGACAGACAAACACATAAACATTTCGCTACTCTAATTACCTACGCTGAGTCCCTGACTAATCAAAGCCAAAAAAAATGCTGAAATGAAAAATCTTGGAACAATCTATATCCATCTGTATTGGTCAGTTTTTTTATTTGAATTTTCGTATCTTTATGCGTGTTTTTGTGACAGATAAATCTATTTTACTTTCTTTCTATATACACAATAAAACTTTTTACAAAAAAACCGGTCAAGAGCGAGTCGGACTCGTGCACCGAGAGTTCCGTACGAATGTAATGATGTTGATTTCTGAAATACTGTGCTATTTAGAGACATCGTTTTATTTTTCCTGTAATCTTTACTTAGGCTTCTATCATATAGAATAATTTTAGATTTTTATCTCTGCAAACTTCGGAGATAAGGATCGGTATTTTTTTTTACATTTTTCATCACAAGTCGAAGACTATGCTGCCTATAAAAAAAAAAATATTTTTGAGAATGTGCAAACAACGTTCTTTCATATGATACCCCACATGCCCTAGTAGCCCCACTTCAAGTTTTTAAGACCCCCTTTCAGTCACTTTTGCAAAAAAGATATATGTTTTTTAATTTCTTTCTTGCTTGCAAAATAGTTGGGCATACGTCATCTAAAACTATTCTTAATTTCAAGTTGATAGCATTAGTAGTTCTTGAGATACCTAGGTGTGACAGACAGACAGACTGAGTCTCACATAAGGGTTCCTTTTTACCATTTGGTACGGAACCCTAAAAAACAACAGACTTCCGAATAAAATACTACAAAGTGAAAAATAACTTTAATTACGGATGTCGGTGTCTTTGGATTTGTATTTTTGTTTTTTGCCACTGACTTCGGAAATTAAAGTTATTTTTCACTTTGTAGTTTTTTTTTTGTAATTTTTTTTTATCAGACCAGAACACTAATTGCGTAACACACTATCAGTAGCAATCGGTTTCATTTTGACAGTTCAACAACATTCATTGCGTTTTTTTAAGTTTTGAGCAGACAAATTTTTCAAACATATGAAGCAATGGATTAGCAACATACTTCATAATCATTCAGATTGTATTATTAATGTGTTACGCAATTAATGCTGGTAAAACTAGCTGATAACTAAAATAAAACACCGCACCTATAAAGATGACATAGCTAAATACATAGTTATTAAATAAACACTCAAACACCTACTCAGAGTTTCAGACGTCATGCTTTAGGGTTGTCACGAGTAAAAGAAATTTAATAAAGAAAGAAAATTATTTTATTTGGGCACGCACAGGAAATACAAACAATAGATAAAATAAATAATTTAAAAAAAACCCGACAGAAAAAAGACAAGTAATGCACTAAAAATACCGAAACAAGATTGAGAATAGACTAGCTCACTAATTGAGATAAATAAAATTATAATTGCTATCGGGAGACCTCTTAGATTAAAAAGTGTTCCACAGAACGGTCTTAAACCCCATGTAATAGGGGCAAGCCTATTGCCTATTGCTATTTAAAATGAGAATGAAAATGAAAATTTAAAAACTTTGTCAACACTGCCTGGCAACCCGGTAATCGAACCCAGTAGGTACTGAGCATGAGGATCAGAAATTTATTTATTTATTGCAGTTAGGTTTAGGTATGCCAAAAAAAACGACTGTGCTTTAGAGCACACGACTGAAGTAAAACAGAAGTGTATAAACGGCCAGTGTGAATTTAAAAAAATACCTATTAATCGGGACGGCCCGTGGCTGTGACGCGGTGTGTTCCATGTTTAAAATTTAAACAACTTCTGTTCGCCTCGCCCGAGCAGTTTCTATAACGCTCTCGTCACGCATTAACCATCTTACTCTCCAAGTCAAGCGTGCGTAAAGAAGTTTTACTTCAAAAATATTTCCTTTCACAATTTAACAAAAGGACAAAAACAAAGCTGACACTAATATTTCTACCATTATTGCAAATTTTTATCAACATTACGCTGACAACCCTACCTAAATTTTAACGACACGTGTGAGGTTTTTACGTAATGAGTTTTTTACATAAAAATGAATCACAAACTAACATGCTACGAATCTAAATTATATGCACATGTTTTTTTTATAAGGTCACATTCAGAAGTTAGCTGAAAATATTAATAGCAGTAGTTACTTACTAGGAAATTTTTTATTTTTACTTTGTATGATGATGCATTTATGTAAATTTTCAGATGGTCACGCAATGTACTTGAATAAGGTTATTTGTAATGGCACAAATGAAAACGGCCAGTTCTACGAGTATCAAGTTCCTTGTTCAGATCAGGGACCATTTCGTTTACCCATTGAAAGGGTTTTCGATAGGGTTTTTCTAAGCGGTTAAACAAAAACCCATACGATAAGGGTAACCTTATAAACGGCTTAAATTAAATTTTGGTAACCCATTGAAAGGGTTTTCGATAAAAACCCATAAGGTGTGGGTAACCCTTTTCAACGGCTTAATTTAAGCCATTCAAAATTACCCACACCGTATGGGTTTCTGTTTAACTGCTTAGAAAAACCCTATCGAAAACCCTTTCCATTGAAAGGGTTTTCGATAGGGTTTTTTCTAAAATGGTAACCAAAATGGTCCCTGGGTAGAATAGAGATAGAATTGGTCATGCTACGCGTGCTGGGCGGATATCGAAATAACATAATATTATGATTTTTTCATGTTACTGGGTTTCAAGTAGGTATAGAACCCATTGAAATAAGTTATCATGTAACCCTTTCACTCGGCTTCAAGTATAAAACCCATACAATGGGTTATCATGTAACCCTTCAATGGGTTTCTAGTATAAAACCCTTTCAACGGGTTACATCATGATAAAGGTATTTGTTTATTTGTTATTTTTGTGCTCGTGATTATAATGTAGATAGGTTTTTTTTTTTAATGTTTACTTGCTCCAGTTTGTGTTTTCCTAGGCACGTGTTTCTGTGACGAATAAAATTATTTTTCTTTCTTTCTTTCTTTCTTCTTTCATTGAATGGGTTACCCCTTCGAAAGGCTTAACTCTTAACCGGGGTTGTGCGGTCCGTGGTTCAGATGGGAAAATGATTAATGGTCGTTTTCATTATCACTTGGCTACACAAGAAGCGCGAAGTTGGATTTCCAACACTCGGCTCGATTCTCGGCAACTCTACCGGCCACCCTGCGAAGATCGACGCTCCACCTAGGCTGAGGGCATCCTACCTTACGTTTGCCGATTCGCGGTGTCCAAAAACACGTCTACCCCAACGGTCGTCGGTTCTACGGCTAATATGGCCGGCCCATTGCCACTTAAGCTTGCTTATTCTACGAGCTATGTCGACGACTTTGGTTCTCTGTCTGCCGGATCACCGCGTTCCGGATTCGATCCCTCAGTGAGACTCCAAGCATAGCCCGTTCAATAGCTCGCTGAGCGATCTTGAATTTATGGACCATGTCTTACCGTGAGTTTCCACGTTTCGGCTCCGTAAGTCATAACAGGCAGGACTTGCCATAGTACACGGCTACACATCAACCTATACATTTCCAGTAGGAGCTGATCTCGCATTGTATAGGATTTCTGTACAATGAGAGGTCAGCGAGTACTGGAAATGTATAGCTTGATGTGTAGCCGTGTGTATACCCACATTTCGCCAGTTATGTTAAATAGTTTTTCTCGCAATAGTATTTAGGTTTCTAAAATACTATGTTCGTAAAACCATTAAATATCTATTAATTAACACATACTTTAGGAGAAAATCGCTTTTAAATGTTGTGTAAGTGTACGGCTCACCGCAGTGGCGTAGCTAGCATGGGTGAAACCCGGAGCGCATAAAGGCTTCTATATACTGGCGCGACACAAAGGCCCCGCGTGTCGCGCGACGAGCGGTGTCTTGGTGTCGCGTCGCGAGTCGCGCCAGTATGTAGAAGCCTTAATTGTGGTGTCACCCAAAAAAAAAACCTGCCAAGTGCGAGTTAGACTCGCGAACGAAGGGTTCCATACCATTATCTATAAAAATGGCAAAAAAATCACGTTTGTTGTATGAGAGTCCCCCTTAAATATTTGTCTTATTTTAATTTAATTATTTATTTATTTTAAAGTGAATATATAACTAAATATTCTGTGAATATTTCAAGCGTGTACCTGTTACCGTTATCAACATAGAGCAAAAAAATCACGTTTGGTGTATGGGAGCCCCCTTAAATATTTATTTTATTCTGTTTTTTAGTATTTGTTATAGCAGCAACAGAAATACATCACCTGTGAAAATTTCAACTGTCTAACTATCACGGTTCATGAGATACAGCCTGGTGACAGACGGACAGACAGGCAGACATACGGTGGAGCCTTAGTAATAGGGTTCCCGTTTTACCCTTTGGGTACGGGACCCTAAAAATGCAAAAATAACACGTTTGTTATACAACGTGTTTTTTTAAACAAAATCATTATTTAAGGGGGCTCCCATACGGGGCTCCCGGTAGGGAGCCCCCTTAAATAATTATTTTATTCTGTTTTTTAGTATTTGTTGATAAAGTGGCAACAGAAATACATCATCTGTGAAAATTTCAACTGTCTTTCAGTGCGTACTTGCTTGTAAATAATTATGTCAAAATGACAAAAGAGAACAAATTAATAAAGATTACATTACATACTATTTATGACAAAATGATTAATACAGGAAAAAGTATGTGATCTCTTTTGACGTACGCTGACGTATGCTGTTATTATGGATTTATATTTTTCATCGATATATTCAGAAGTCCAGGAAACAATCCCTAATGCCATGGAACCACGGGTAATTAAAATTACCCATGGACCCGGTAATGAGTCGACCCACCGGGACCACGGGTAACGAGTGTAACCATCACGGTTCATGAGATACAGCCTGGTGACAGACGGACAGGCAGACAGACAGACAGACAGACGGCGCACAGTGTTCGGAATGATTATATTACGAGCTACTTTAGGTACAAACATCATGGCAATATAAATTGAAATTTGCAAGTGATTAGGGTACATTATTAGACGTACAACTCGTTCCCACGCCAAATTTGCCGATTCCGGGAAATGTTTACCGCTCAGCACTGCACTAATCCCACACGATAACAATACCGGTCAGTCGCTTTTGTTAGCCGCTAATCATCGCATGTGTTTACGCTCTGTTCTTACAACTGTTTTTGAGTTTTTAAATAAAAAAATTGTTTCATCATGGGTTACACATCCACAGGTAAGATATACACCAATTTGTTAAACATATATGAATTCGTATTATGAGAAAATAAATAAAATATGAGTTGAAAAAAGTAACTAAATTTGCAAAATTTTTTAACGTTTAATAGATTCCAAGTTTTTCCCAGCCAATTACAGCCGTCCATGTTTTTTTGTGAAACTCGAGAATTTATCTAGCTTTCGAATGAATCTAGTCTCAATATTCGACTCGCCTCGACTTTTGAGTGATGTAATTTTTTCATTTACCAGGTGTAACCCGAGGAATAACTCGCCTTCATCTTTTCGACCTTTTATGTCGTCATAAACTGGTCAATCAAGCGAATAAGGGATCGTCTATTGCTCGGATGGTGGACTATGTCTCTTCAGATATTCCAGGACTTCCAGTAGAAGTTATTAAAAATAAAATAAAGGTGTTTTCTGCTGTGCTAACCAAGAAATGGAGTGCTATTAGGAACAAAAAGAAGTTTGTTTTAAAATGCAACGACTGGCTGCAAGAAGAGCTTTGGTCAGTACAAAATCAAGATGCTGGACAACCTGAATGTACACCTGCTCGATCTGCTGTAGCTCAAAGGATGGATTTTGTTGGTTTAAGTACATCAGCAAAGAAAACCCGGACGAAGACATTGGTGGCGGGCCATTCTCCGGAGGAGCTTGCCTATGCCACTCAAACAAGTTTCACAAAAATTGGTAAGCGGAATATGGCCACTGTTATAAAGGCAGTAACTGTGTCGTCACCTAAATCACTTCGGATGATTAAAAGAAGGAAAATAACGCAGAGATTTATACGTCCATATACTCCCGATGAAGCATTAGCTCTGATAACAAATTCCAAACTGAGCGTGGACCAGTATAAACAGATTCGCAGAGGAGCTAAAGAGAGAGGGTGTGATATATACCCATCATATGATAGAGTTCTGAAAGCACGAAAAGAGTGTTACCCGAACGACATAATAATAACTGAGACGAAAGGCGAAGTTAAGCTGCAAAGTTTGCTTGATCATACAGCACAAAGACTAGTTAAAGTTCAGCTAGATGTAATAGCAGGTGTAGTGATCGAAGATGGAAACAGCAAATTCTACCTTAAATCAAAGTGGGGATTTGACGGAAGCAGCAGCCAGTCAGAATATAAGCAGCGGTTTACAGAAGATGCGGCCGCGTCAGATGCAGATATCTTGCTCACATCGCTAGTTCCACTACAGCTAGTGATGAAGAGAGAGGAAAATGAGACAATTCTTTGGCAAAACCCGAGATCTTCATCCACTCGCTTCTGCCGCCCGATACGTTACCAGATGTTGAAGGAAAGTCTAAAGGTTCTAAAAGATGAAGACGACTACATCAACAGACAAATAGCTGCTCTGAACCCTACGCAAATAGACATCGGGGATCGAACGGTCAACATTGAGCACATTTTAATGGAGACAATGCTAGATGGAAAAGCCGCCAATGCACTCTCTGACAATAAATCTTCCCAGACTTGCAACATATGCAAGGCAACACCTAATCAAATGAATGATATTGATGCGGTCATTCAAAGGCCATGCAACAAAGATTTGTATGCATATGGATTGTCAACATTGCACGCCCATATTCGACTGTTTGAGTGTGTGCTCCACATATCGTATAGGAAGGAACACAAAACATGGCGCGTGACTAAGAACATAAAAGAAGCAGTGGAAGAAAAAAAGCGCGCCATTATAGAAGAATATCGTCGTCGAACTGGGCTTCTCGTCGATACAGTAAAGCAAGGTAGCGGCTCAACCAATGATGGCAATACTGCGCGGACGTTCTTTGAAGACCCTGCTCTCGCAGCTGAGATCACTGGGGTTGACAAAGATCTCATTACAAGATTCTCTATTATACTCAAAGCCCTTTCGAGCTCGTACGATGTAGAGCCAGAGGCCTACAAGGAGTATACACTTGACACGGCTAGACTCTACGTCACCAAGTACCAATGGTACAAAATGCCTTCTAGTGTACATAAAATATTAATTCACGGAGCTGATGTCATCGAATCCCTTGTGCTTCCTATAGGTCAGCTAAGTGAAGAAGCTCTAGAGTCTAGACACAAAGACTGCCGTTATTATCGAGAGCATAGCACGAGTAAAATTGGAAGGAAGCAGACTATTGAAGACCTGCTACATGCTCTGCTCATCTCCTCCGATCCATTAATATCCAGTATCAGACCATTGCCTAAGAGAAAATCGGGTACTTTGGCGCCAGAAGTATTACAATTATTGAAAGCTCCTGAAGCGCCTGATAGGACGCACTCATCCGATGAAGAGGCAAACAGCGAATAGACAAAGGCCAAAGGCCTTTTTGATTTAAAGTGCCGCAAAAAAATACTTTTTTTTTTAAAGACTATGTTCATGTACACACTATATGAATACAACATATACTTAGTAATAAATGTGTTTTTTATCGTATAAGTCCATAAACATGTACCTACCTACATTTAAATTAAAAATTTCATATAAAAATCAAAGTGGCTCGTAATATAATCATTCCGAACACTGTGCGGCGGAGCCTTAGTAATAGGGTTCCCGGTTACCCTTTATTTATTTACCCGAAAAAAAAAAACGGCCATGTGTGAGTCCGACTCGCACTTGGCCGGTTTTTTTTCCTTCCCTTTTTTGCTATATTTAAATTATTTAGTATGGATAACTAACTTGGTTATAACGACTTCTAGCCTAAATGGTCTATCGTTGAAAAACGTGATAGTTTGTGTACCTAATAAAAATTTCGGCTACTTGAATGTATCCCCAAATTCTTAGTTAAAACGCTGACAACAGCTAAAGCGCGGTCACTGTCAGACTGCATACAAGACAGAAGTGCGATGACACAATGTTTGTAATTTATTGCAAAATATTAAGCAATTAATATCTATTTTCTTAAAAATGAGTTGAGTAAAAAAAAAACAACCATGTTCTGCATTCAAATACGACGTTCTTGTTATTAATTAAACACCAAAGTACGTTGATATTTAATAGAGATATTTGGGATTGGAACTCAAGGTAAAAGGCTAGTTTACCGTTAATTTGTATTGAGATTTTTTCTAAACGTGTGGTTAACAACCAAGTTCTGAGAAATATTTTCAAGAATAACATACTTATATTTTTTCCACTACCACAAACTATAGATGTGGCAATTTTTAGGGTTTCGAACCTCAAAAAGAACAAAACGGAACCCTTATAGGATCACTTTGTTGTCCGTCTGTCTGTCTGTCTGTCAGTCTGTCATATCATTATGAACAACTTTTACTATGGGACCAAACCTGAAATCGCGAACAATAAATCAGCTGTTCCCTACATTTTGACGAGTTATTCGAACATAAATGTACGGAACAACAGTTTTTTTTTTTCGCGCTTTCGGGTTTGGTCCCATAGTAAAAGTTGTTCATAATGATGGGTACAATGACCCCTTAAGACGTTGTGCGTTATTTATGTAACATCTTGTATAGATTTTATCAATTAGTCACATTTCGTACCTGTCTGTGTGAACGCGTTGTTATTCTGAACTACGCAACGGATTTTAATGCGGTGATCATCATCATCATCATGATTTAAGCCGAAAGACATCCACTGCTGGACATAGGCCTCCTCCAAAGGGGGGGGTTGCCATAATCGCCACGCTTGGCCGGCGGCGGGTTGACAATCGCAGTATGGTGTTAAAATGCATAGAGAACGCTCCTGCCCATTCTCTAGTAAGTCTCTTAGTCGCCTTTGACGACACCCACGAGAAGAAATGCGTCCGGCACCACACGGACACGTGGTCACCATCATTGAAAGAATTAATTCCGGAAAGTTTATATTTACTAATGTTTACAATCATCATCAAGCCGAAAGACGTCCACTACTGGACATAGGGCCTCCCCCAACATAGGCCTCCAACAACAAAAACAACAATTAAATTCTATAATTATTATTATTTTTTACTAAGTAAATACAAGACAATCTTGTCGATGTTAGTCAAGTCATAAAAACCATGCGAAGCAAATTCAAAACTATACAAATAAATAAAATTGAGGTGTCTGTTTGTAATGTCAAAATAACAGATTCTTACTAATGCTTAGGAAAGTATACAACATGTCCCAGAATTAACGCACAACCTCTTAAAGGGTTATTGAACTCGTCATTATGAACAACTTTAACTATGGGACCAAAACTGAAATCGTACAAAAAAAAAATTTGCTGGTCCCTACATTTATGTTCGAATAACTAGTCAAAATGTAGGGAACAAAAGATTTTTTTTCGCGATATCAGGGTTTGGTCCCATAGTAAAAGTTGTTCATAATGACCCCTTAAGAGGTTGTGCGTTAATTCAGGGACATGTTGTATACGGTACTTGTAAAAAAAAAAGCAATTATAACATTTTTTTATGTTGTTTGTTCCGGATAATATCCGAAATGGCTGCACTGATTTTGACGGACTTTCACTAGCAGATAGCTGATCTTATAAGGAGTAACATAGGCTACTTTTATTTTAGAAAAAGCCATCGCCCACGTGGCTTTTTCTAAAATAAAAGTAGCCACGGGCAGCAGCAAGTATTTAGGTACATACATAATGATATCTTGGTAAACATTGCTCAGGTGTTTTCCAGTTCATCAACACGGAATCAAATTAAGCCAGTTACGACAAAAAACAGGTTAGTTGACATCATAATATACTATATTCCATTTGAATTAAGATTAGAAACTTAAATAAACCTTTTTTACAGTCCGTTCAACCGATTTTGACTTCTATTGCGTTGCCGGCATGACAAATGGCAGCTGTAATAAACAGTTGGTATTGTAACCACGTTTTATCTTTTAATGCCATCCTTATGCCTACGGAATAGAAGTCAACATCGGTTGAACGGACTGTAATTTATTTAAATTTCTTATCTTATTTCAAATAGAGTATAGAATGACGTATTTTGAATCATATCCGTTCTACGATCGAAACTCGTGGGAAAATTATCCTAACTACGTGAAGTAAGTAAAACTAAAGAGAGGTGGCGCAGACGTATTATGGACATTTAAGTGCAAGTGCAAGTACCGTGTGGTGCTGGACGTAAAGAATAGCACCACCCTATTTCTTCCCGTAGGTTTTGTAAAAGGCGACTAAGGGACTTACTAGAGAATGGGCAGCAGCGTTCTCTATGCATTGCGATCACCAACCCGCCTGCCAAGCGTGGCGATTATGGCAAACGCCCCCTTTGGGGGAGGCCTATGTCCAGCAGTGGAGGTCTTTCGGGTGAAATGAAGATGAAGTCCGGGAAATTTAAGCCGAATTTTAGGCTAACTTTGCAATAACTTAAAACAATGTTTTGTTTTCATTTAGCTTGTAACGAAATTGGTTTTTACCAATTTTTTCTAGCTAAAATTTTCCTGTGAACTATTTGCATTCAAATTTTATTCACACAAACGCGTTCTTGTTTTATTTACTTTGATGCGGTCCTGGAAAAAGTTTAATTTATTGTTAGCCCATTCACTGGCCAGTCTGCATGGGTTTGTGGCAACAAGCTCGCCCCCTATTATATGGCGCATCGTCGTAAGTCCAAATAAAATATAAGCAAATAAACATTACAAAACCGGCCAAGTGCGAGTCGGACTCGCGCACGAAGGGTTCCGTACCATTATCTATAAAAACGGCAAAAAAATCAAGTCTGTTGTATGGGAGCCCCTTAAATATTTATTCTATTCTGTGTTTTAGTATTTTTTGTTATAGCGGCAACAGAAATACCTACATCATCTGTGAAAATTTCAACTGTCTAACTATCACGGTTCATTAGATACAGCCTGGTGACAGACGGGCGGACAGAAAAGTCTTAGTAATAGGGTCTCGTTTTACCCTTTGGGCATAAACACATGATCAACACATCATGAACATCATCATGATCAAACATTTCGTTCTGTATTTAATATCTTGCATGCAATGTATGTACACCATGTTTATAGAAATAAATAAACTTACTTACTTAACCCTAAAAATGTTCAGTGTTAGTGGAACTTGTTACATAATTGGTGAAATGTGGTTGTATTTTACATCTCTGCCTATCCCTTCGAGAACTACAGACGTGATGTGTGTAATGTATGACCAGCGGGCCGAGCATGGGCGTGTCAAGACGTTTATGACAAGACATGATAAATTATGTCATGTCAATTTGTACTAGCATTTTATGACAAAAAGTTTTATCGCTCAAACTGTAATAAATGTGTGACTCAAGTCATGTCACAGTAGGCCGTGCTCGCCCCGCAGAGGGGTAATTGCGTAACACACTATCTGTAGTTTCATTTTGACAGTCCAACAACATTCATGTACGTTGTTGAGCAGACAAATTTTTCGAACATTATGAAGCAATCGATTAGCAATATACTTCAAAATCATTCAGATTGTGATTGATAGTGTGTCGAGCGAGACGCATTAGGGTGTATACTCCATTTAAAATAAGATTAGAAAAACTTTTTTTACAGTCCGTTCAACCGATTTTGACTTCTATTCCCAAGGCATATGGATCGTATTAAAAGCAAAAACGTGGTTACAATACCAACTGTATAATACAGCTGCCATTTGTCATACCACCAACGCAATAGAAGTCAAAATCGGTTGAACGTACTGTAAAAAAGGTTTATTTAAAGTAATCTTATTTCAAATGGAGTATAATGAGTCTCCCGTGTGAGTGTTCCGTGTGGTGCCGGACGTAAAGAATAGCACCGCCCTATTTCTTCCTGTGGGTGTCGTAAAAGGCGACTAAGGGACTTACTAGGGAATGGGCAGCAGCGTTCTCTATGCATTTTAACACCATACTGCTATCGCCAACCCGCCTGCTAAGCGTGACGATTATGGCAACCCCCCCCCCCTTTGGGGGAGGCCTATGTCCAGCAGTGGACGTCTTTCGGCTGAAATGATGATGATAATGAGTCTACACCCTAATTGCGTCTCGCACGACAGACTATCAATCACAATCTGAATGATTTTGCGTTGCGTACTGTAATTTCTGCCTACCCCCATGGGAAAAAGGCGTGAGTTTGTGTATGTATGTTATGATACTCAATAGAATAGCTACCTGTTTCAACGCCTCTTCAATGTTGCCGAGATGGTACTCCGGTCGCGCTGTTATAAATTTGTGCAAGTGCTTGCCAGCATACTCTGCTATGTTAGAACCTTGAAACATAATAAGAGATATAGCGACGCTGTTCTACACAAACAGCAACTCTACTGTAGAATAGAAATAGCTTGTCTACCGAAAATGTTCTACTGTCTACAAGGAAACGTAATTTTCGTCTACAATTCCGTCGACAAAACGCTTCTCTGCGGATCTCGTGCTAAGCTAAGCTAAAAGAGATGTCAGCACTGAACTGACGGACGATTAAGACCATAAAAAAATAGAAATCGCTTGTCTACCGAAAATGTTCTACTGTCTTCACGGAAACGTCATTTTTGTCTACAATTCCGTCGACAAAACGCTTCTCTACGGATCTCGTGCTAAGCTAAGCTAAAAGAGATGTCAGCACTGAACTGACGGGGTCTGTTAGGACCATAAAAAAATAGAAATCGCTTGTCTACCGAAAATGTTCTACTGTCTACACGGAAACGTCATTTTTGTCTACAATTCCGTCGACAAAACGCTTCGCTACGGATCTCGTGCTAAGCTAAGCTAAAAGAGATGTCAGCACTGAACTGACGGGGTCTGTTAGGACCATAAAATATAAAAAGTGAGTTGAGAATATCATGTTTTTTTTTGTTTTATCGTATTGTGAGATTACGATACTCACCAAGTCTGTGAAGTTTACACAAAAAAAAAACTGACATTTCATTGTAGGTAAAATCACCAAAAAATATCAGTAAATGTTTTTTTTTTGTTGTAGTTATCGTAATATTTAGATATCAATACCCATCACGTCTGTGGAGTTTCGCTAGCTAATTTAATTTGACCCTGTATATGTATACTTTATTGTACAGACGCCAGCTGCAGGTCATGCTACCCGAAACTATCAAATTTTCCCAATCAATCTTGAACCTTATGCTGGTGGGATAAAAGCCTCTCCAAAATTTTAAATGAAAGCAGATACTAACCACCATGCCCATCATAGACAGCAAAGTACGCAGTCCCTGGATCCTCAGGTAGCGACAGTATGTGTGTATGAGAGTCATCCATAGACACGCGCCATCCTTGCATGCAAGAGGAGCCGACCAGGTAGCGGCTGTCCTGGACTGTGGACGACTGCTTCTCCGTCACTGGTTCTGATAGGGTTTGACCCATTACTCTGGAAATTATTGAGATAGTCACATCATCATAAGTTAATTTTTTACCTATTGTGGTATAGTAATTTTATTAAAATAGGTGCATTGTCTTCACATATAATTAATGTACATATACAAAATATTTTAAAAGATTTTTAAAAGACTAACAGTGGAGTTTCTTGCCCATTCTTCTCCATAGGAAACTATCTTTTGGAAGGGGCAACTAGAATCAATTCTATTTTTTTGTAAATTTTGACGTCCAAAAGTGCCTATTTGAAATAAATACTTTTGACTTTGACCCAACTTCCAAAAAGTTGGTTTTTATAAATCATAAATACTTCTTTTTATGTGCTTCTTTCATGGTAACCTTTTTTTTTATTAACCTTAACCTTTGTTTTTCTATTCTCTTTTTTATATTAGGTATGTATAAACTGTGTCTATAAATGTTATTGTAATTGGCTTTCAACCATTTTCATTAGAATAAATAAATAATAATAAATGAGTGGACTGCCAATACCAGGCTAATATGAAGAGGAAGTCAAATCGGCAGTTGGTCTACAATAAGAAAATACTGGCCCACTATGAGATGTGAAAAATGCTGAAGGTAGCCTTCAAAATCCACCAAATCTTAATATGGAAATATTCAAGTAATCAGTTGTTTGTTTGTTCAAAAAAGCTACTGAAAAACATGAGTAAAGTACCGTATACTGCTCTTTTATGAAGCTAATTAATATAAAAAAGGCTCAAGAAGCAAACTGTTTCCAGAAAAGTAAAGTTTTACTTTGTTTAACAGGAATCTAGCATCTGTCTTCTAACCTATACTGTAAAAATAGTGCAGATAGTACAGTAAAATGCCAAGTTATTAATACATTATATAAGTAATAGTTCATAGGGGGCAAAATGTCATGGGTGCTGCTCAAATATCTAATTGTTCTTCCCTTTGAAACAAACTATTCAACCAAGTAAACATGTTCCAAGACCCTTTTATTTAATTTCTTCAAGGCACTGTAAACTTAAACCTATATTGACTTCTTTGTGTTGTTTGTGGATCACTCAGTTATATCTATAATAGCATACAGCCATATATAGTGCATTAGAAGTGAAAGAATCTACTAGTATCCACTAACGTGCATTCATGATTCTTAACTGTTATATTGCAAATTATCTTTATCACCGTTCACTACTTACCCATAAAGCTATGCTTTCTAATAAAAGTATTAGGAAATCAAGATAATTCTATTTAATATTGAATTTGAGTTCTTCTACTCACCTTTGAAATAACTATATTCCTATCATCATCATCATTTCAGCCGAAAGACGTCCACTGCAGGACATAGGCCTCCCCCAAATATTCCTATAGCACATGAGTATTCATGAATTCTAAAATGATGTTATGAAAATGTATATTACCATAAAATGCAGGAGAGCATCGTAAATCATAACGGGTACATCGGGAATCGGTAAACTGACTGTCTTCTACCACCAGTATCAATAGAACAGCTAGATATGACTATACTCGGAATTTTAATTCGATTCCAGATTTGACAATTTCAGTGTTGCAACGTTATGACAAGTACTAAATAGTGACGTTGCGAAATTATTCGATATGGAAATGGAATATTTCCAGATCGATTCTTCTCGTTTATAATTTTACTCTCGTAAACTAAGTGTATCAGGAAATTAAATATTTCTGAACCGATAATTTAGTTTTGACGATTAATTAACGATCTGAGACTTTTCTTTTATAATTGTGTGTGAAATAAATAAAAAAATGTGATCATGAAGGAACATGACAAATAAAACAGATAGATGTATTATGGTAATAATTAAACTATCTAAAGTAACCGTCATGAGAAGCTATAAATACATAAAATTGCAAATTATACAACTATCAACTTTAAACTCAAGATATCTAAGTTGATTTATGAATGAAGAAGTTATCGCAAAACGTCATAAAATAATTTTAGTTGCAATGGAAACTGAACCATACGCAATTTCAGTTAAAGTTTTAAATCCCAAAGTATGAAATTTATCTCGTCTCATGGCGTTGACTTTAGGCTCTTTTATTATAAGTTTTGTTTTTAATATAAAAACAAAAATATTAACTTTTTATAAAATAGAGCAGCGATTACTAATTAATAAATAATTATTATGAATAATTATGTATTTATTTAAATAAAAATCAATAATTTAGTCTTTAATTGGCACACTGATGGCACACACACTGATTGTTTATCGATTTTTGTGTTCATCACTACACTATTATATGTGGTATCATTATTTCACAAAATGACAGTAGCTAATGTCAAATCTGGAATCGAATTAAAATTCCGAGTATAATATCTGATGTCATTAACGTCTTTACAAAAATCACTTAAAGCAAGTCATTTTCTTAGCAACACTACAATAATAATGCACCCAATAATCCCACATATTGTTTGTATGACATATTTATCTCTCTCCTAGTACTGAGTATACTGTAATTATCAAATTCAAAACAACAAAAAATGATAAGATAAAACCCTCACATTACTACGCTGTTATTCCTCACACATAGAATAAAACATACAAATAAATACACTCACGGTTATGTCGAGCACTATTAAAACGTTTATTGTTCACTATTGTTTTATTTTGTAACAAATCAAGGCTTATTTTTCAAGTAATTCACGAAAATGCGTAGGTAAATAATATCCGAGACAAGATTACGATTTTGAGAAACGTCAAAGTGACATGTGCTAAAGTTGCCATCTTTTTATGATTCTATTTAATTAAAATAGTAGAAATCCTCACTAAACTCCCATTATACCAAATTGGTATAAACTACAAGTGCGTGTCGGATCACGCACAATGAATGGTTCCGTAGTTGGGATTCTTGGGATGAATTTATCCCAAAAACAAACTTAACATTCTAGTTGAAAAACATGATAAACGTCGATATATAATACATACGTCACGGTCAATCCTCCAACTGCAAATGTAAGTTGGTCGACTATTACTCGTGAGCAGTTGTAAAGCCTACTTAGCTCATAGACTACTTACTTAGCTGTGATAGTTTTCCAACTATGAAACTATGCTATCCATGCCATGTGAGTTGTAAAACTATGACATCTAAACTTCTGCCAAGATTTCTTTTCACATATCCAAAAAACCATTTTGCTGGCAGGGGGGGGACGATACTTGAGTCCAAGAAAAAATAAATCGATAAATGATCTTCACAGATCCGCAATATTTTTGAACGGCCTATCCAACGATACCCCACATTATGGGATACACGAGAAAAAAACATATCATCCCCACTTCACGTGTAAGGGAGTTACCCTAAAAACAATTTTTTTCCAAGGTTTTATTTTACGACTTTGTTGACGTATTAATATATATATCCATGCCAAATTACAGCTTTCGAGTACTAAGGGCTCAGAATATAGAAAGAAGCAGATAGACCGCGCTGAACGATAAAGTGAGGCACGTTTGTAGACATGTGTGCGTAACAGCCTCGTGACAGCACTATAAAAACAGGTTCCTCTATGTTTGTGTACGGTTGCCAGGATAATGAAAAAAAAATTACCCATAATATTTCATTACATGAAATAAATAATTTATTGTCTTAGAAAAGAGTTATACATAGATTGTTCTCAGGTGGAAGAAAGCATATAAAATAGAAACAAAATTCCTAAAAAACAAAGAAGAACGGCTAAAAAAAAAATTTGAAATACCGAGAGTGCAGCAAAGCTTGGGTCGGCCATCGAAATCGTTTACAAAATTTAGCGAAACAAGTAAAAGAAGGAAAACTTACTATGTCTGTCATTCCGGGTGGAATCTTGCAACTCAAATTTCGAGCACTTCCCCATTAGCTATCCAGCTGAAACTTTCAGGGTACCTCACAACTCGATGACAATGCATTCTAAATCCATTAATTAGCATGCAATGCCGCCACCTTATCTCAAAAAAACATAAAAACCGCTATATCTTGTAAACACATCGATCGAGAGGTTCGCAAACCTGAAAACATAACCAAAATTTTTCATTTTTTGCTTTCTTTTCGTATTCTTTTATACTTATCTGTCTGTCCTTCTTCATAGACATTAAATTATTCATTTATTGCTGATTTTCATATACTTATATTCCGTTTGAAATAAGATTAGACATTAAAATCAACCTTTTTTACAGTCCGCTTAATCGATTTTGACTTCTATTGCGTTGGTGGCATGACCAATGACAGCTGTAATAAACAGTTGGTATTGTAACCACGTTTTTGCTTTTAATGCCATCCGTATGCCTACGGAATAGAAGTCAAAATCAGTTGAACGGTCTGTAAACAAGTTTATTTAAATGTCTAATCTTATTTCAAATGGAGTATAGTTAAAAGCAAAATTTAAAAAAAATAGGTTATGTTTTCAGGTTTGTGAACATCTTGATCGATGTTTTTGATAAAGTGGAACCCCTTTAGGAAGCCGCTAAAACGTGCTATCTTTGCTCTATCTCGCTTCCTTTACAAGATATAGCGGTTTGTATGTTTTTTTTTTTTGTGGTAAGGTAATTTCTTTCTAAATTGCATTCTAATAAATGGATTTTAAAACACTATTAATTAAATAAATATTTTTGTAAATCGATACTCCTGTATCCTATACTTACTTCTTAACTTAGGGGTAAATGTTTCAATATAAATTAGCAACACCGAATGATTTTTGTTAAGTTTTTGTGTTTCAAGATGTCACTAACAATAAACACGTAAAATAAATCCAAATAGACAAATAATCAATATTTTACCTATGAAAGATACTCCATCTTCTTTCTTTCGTTTTTGGGAACAGTTTTTACAATGTTTAAAAATACAAGACGGCATTATTCTGAAATTATCTGTTAGAGCCCGTGACGTATTAGCGATGCGACGCTTCATGCCAAGGAATATACTACTCTCTAACGAGCTTCGTGGTATAGGTAGGTACTGGCCCTGGGGGTCTACTCCGAACATAAATCTGAAGTATCGGCCGAATGTTCGGCAGTTGCTTGACCACGGCTAACTATGGCTGACTACGGCAAAAGAAAAAAAAACGGCAGCCAAAGAGATAAGTCAAAGTCAAACATGTGACTTAAGGATTCAAAGTCAAAAAAGGAAACTATGGAAGTTATAAAACGGCCGAACATTCGGCCGATGCTTCGGATTAACGTTTCGGAGTAGACCCCCAGTACTGACTCGAGATTGTATTAGCTTTTGAATATGTATTTGGTTTGTTGGCCGCACTCTCGGTGTTCCGCGCGGGTCTATCTGCTTCTTTCTATAATCTGAGATTTAGGGCGAGTTTTACCAATGAAAACTGAACGCGATCAGCACAAAACTACGTTTAAGAGTTGTCAGTGTCATTATTTTCTTTGTTAGATTGACACTAACAGCTCTTGAACTCGGTTTTTAGGTGCTGATCGCGTTCAGTTTGATTGGTGAAATTCACACTAAGGGCGAATTTCACTAATGAAAACTGAACGCGATCAGCACTTAAACTACGTTTAAGAGCTGTCAGTGTCATTATTTTCTTTGCAATATTGACACTGACAGCTCTTGAACTCGGTTTAGATGTGCTGATCGCGTTCAGTTTTATTGGTGAAATTGGCACTTAGGGTCTCTGAGCTAATCCGGGGACAGACAGACGGACATAAAATTATAAGGGTTCCTTGTTGACTACGGAACCCTAAACAACTAAATGGTTGGCAAGCTTAATTTATTCGGCAGGATATTTAGACATCATAGCTCATTATCGTAGGTATTCATTGTATAAAACACTTGCACTGGCCGTGAGTACAAAAACAACTGTAATAATAATATGAAAAACACAACACTTGCCTCATTATTTTTGACGCTCCAAACATAATTTTACTGTATAAACTTGTATAAATAAATTAAATATAAATTATTAACAGTAGTAAAAAAAACCGTTTGCAATGGCTATGTGGCACAAAATATTTTTTTTTTTGTAAATACTTAAATAAATCTACTGATATAATGTCCAAATTTGTCAAAGACAGTCAAAGTTACATCTTAAATAATGAAATATCGATTTTTTTACTTTAGCTGCGTAGATCTAATCATACCAATACCAAAAAGGTTTTGGCTCCCAAACGTCCGTCCATGGAGGTTCGTTATGCATGCGCTACGATCTACGATGCGCTCATATAGGAAAGTAATATATCGGGGATGCGCTCCACTTTTTGCTCCACGTTGTGCTTCTGATGTCGGTCTTCGTCTATCATAAAGCCAGATATTTATCAATTTCTCGTTTGGCATTGAGAGACCTTTGCATTTTCATGAGTTTATCATAAACTCATGGCGTAAAAAAAGGGGCCCAGATGTAGATAAACCACTGGTAGACGAAGATTTCACAGCATTTATTATACCTATTTTGCAGTCACTAACATGGTAAATCGTTTTAACTAAGTAAGTATACAATTTACGTCGGTTTAGCGTAAATAATGTCTAATTAGTCACATGCGCGAAGCGTGCTTACACACGCACGCGTAACCATAATATTAAACTAACTGATTCTAAATTCTAATAAACCAGCTGTGTCATCAGAATTCGGCTGAGGCAATTCCAATGTTGTTTTGCACAGACTTTTACACTGTGCAAATATTAAGTGACTGGTATGTCCGTTTTTAGGGTTCCGTACCTTAAAAGGAAAAACGGAACCCAAAGGATTACTCGTGTGTCTGTCTGTCTGTCTGTCACAGCCAAGCTCCGAGTCTAATGGACCAATTAAGTTGAAATTTGGTACACCTATGAATTTATGTGACCCAAACACGGACGTAGGTCACGTAGGTAGGTATAACGTAAATATATGAATTTTAATTAAGGGGTCACTTTTAAGAGGGAAATAAAAACTTATAAAAAAAAAATTGCAAATTGTACCGTGTAACCTAACATAAGACAGGACTTAGGAAATGGACTTTTTTATTTTAAAATAAATTGTTTTAAAGTTATTTAACAAAATAGCAGAAAATTGACCACCCCATATCTCCGAAACTACTGATCCAAAAATGTTTAAAAAAACATAAAATACTTCTATGTTTATAGTTTACAAGAAAACCTATAAGAAGTCTAAGATCTTAAAATAACATGGTAAATCTCTCAATACTGTGAGTACAAACTTACATTTGCAGTTGGAATGTATGGGAGGACATGTTTTTCTATTACCTACAATATTAAGTTTCTTCTTGGGATAATTCTTTCTCTTCTTTCTTCATCCCAACTACGGAACCCTTCACTGTACGTAGTCCGACACGCACTTGGCCGGTGTTTTTATAGGGACCGTACGATTAACGATTGATAAAGTACAGGAAAAAGGGAAATACCTACAGTGCTCAGACCAACAAAAAAATGCTACAGAGATAAGATAACTAACTACACTTTTAGGCCCGTATTTATAGAGCGTTAAGGCTTCTACATACCGGGGCGACTTGTCGCGCGACGCGACGCTACACTAAGGCACCGCTCGTCCCGCGACACGCGGGGCCTTTGTGCCGTGTCGCGTCGCGCGACAAGTCGCGCTGGTATGTAGAAGCCTTTACTGAGTACTCAAGCATTACTGAAGCCATTGGATTGGTTGAAACTAGTCTTATGTAATGCTTGAGTTCTGAGTAATGCTCTATAAATACGGGCCTTAGATAGGGTCTAGTTAAAAAAAAAAAAAAATGTGTTTATTATCTTAAATCTATACAATTAAGTTGCCGGGGCTTCCCAGAAAGTAATCCGATGATACTTGTGATGGGATAGACCAAAAAAAAAGGGTAAAGCTTAGGTACAGACGGCTACACATCAAGCTTATACATGTCCAGTATAAACTGACCTCGCATTTTATATGATTTCGGTACAGTGCGAGATCAGCGTAAACTGGAATTGTATAGCTTGATGTGTAGCCGTGTGTACCCGAATGTCGGAATAATCTAGGTCTCATAAGTAGGTCCTAACTACAAATATCAAATTAACATTATAAAAAATCAAAAGATATCTACTTACCTAATCTTTTTGCTCCTTTCCCCCAACTCCGAATTGAAGGTGTCATCACCCATTGCCACTGAAGGGTGAAACCTCAGATGATAGAATAATACTGAGGGTGAAACGAGGTTGACAGAAATGTCGTTTCACCGTGCAGTGGCAATTAATGACATCTTCATTATACAGAGTGTTTGGTGCATCGTGTGCCAAATTAAAATGGTCGACTGAAGGGGTCATCCGCTAGCCTTTCAGACCCTTTAACACCCCTCATGCTTTGTGGATTTTTTTTTATCGACTTTTTATTGTTTTCCAAATTTTACATTCAAATACAGATTTAAAAAAAAATATAAGGCGTAGACTCTGAATATTAATTTTATTTCGATGTGTATTGTTTAAGAATACTTTTAAATACAAAATTAGTGATATTAGTCACCTAGTTTTTTTTTTAATTCACTCGCAAAGGTAAAACTTAAATTAAAGCTGTACATGTTACAGCTATTTATAAGGCTACAAAAAAAAACCAAAAGCGACCGGGATCTTCCAACTCTCTCATTAATTCTCCAGTCTATCCTCTTTCTAATGATGTGCCACATGCCATAAAAGTATTTTAACAACTTTGTGAATTCGCTAGAATTGTGAATCAAGTCACATAAAACTACATTCCAAATTCTAATGAAAAAATATTGATTGCGGAACTGTTACTTGAGAAAGAGGTAAAATTTGTTTTCTCACTCTTTCACAGTAAAATCTATCTTCTATCTCTTTCTTGCATACCTTAAATCGGTTTGAACAAATCGCGCCGCCCGACCCGCCATTTTTTTAGTCGAGCGAGACATGACTGCCTCTGCTACCTAACGTGTGTGCTAGTTCACCATACTCCGCGATTCTTTTATTACTTTGTTATCGTTAAGTTTTGCTGGTTCTTGTTACATTTGTTTAATTTTTGTTGTTATTGTTAAACTTTGAGTTTTTTGTTATTGCAATGGCGACATTCTCTAACGAAGAATATGCGGACATCATGATGGCTTACGGAGCCGCTAATGGCGTCGCTCGTGCAGCGCAACGACTTTACCAGGAAAGCTTTCCTGGTAGACGATTACCTGGCCGCAGAGTCTTCCAAGACACATACCGACGCATACGCGAGACTGGCAGTGTTACTTTTAATGAACCAAGGGGCCATATTGTGCGACATAATGTTGAAGTAGACGAGAGAATACTGGCACTTTTTGAGGAAGACCCTACAAGAAGCATTATAAATGTGGCATCACATCTTGATATTTCAATATGGAAAGTGTGGAAAGTACTTCGTCAAAACAAAAAGCATCCATTCCACTACACTCCGGTGCAAGGTACGTAATTTTAAACTAACTTTAAACCCGTGCAAGCTTTGTTTGACCTTGCCTTTGTTTAGCAGGTAATGGGTATGGTATGGCGTCACTTCCAGGTAGTGAATCTATTAGCACGAACAGCGGGTCCTTTCTTGTGCAATTACTTATTGCCCAAGAGAAATTTAAAAGAGTTTTATGTTTGTTGCAGGTCTTGAGGGTGGCGACTTTGAGAGACGAGTGGCTTTTTGTCGGTTTCTTTTACACACGGATGTGGATGATCCTGATTTTTTAAAAAGAATACTGTGGACGGATGAATCCAAATTTACCAAGGATGGGATCCTCAATTTACCCAATTTGCACCACTGGACAACGAAAACGCAATACCCACGTGTTAAAAGACAGAAATCTTCTCAAAGAAGGTTTAGTGTAAACGTTTGGGCAGGAGTGATTGGGAATCAGGTAATTGGACCGCATTACCTGCCCGATAATCTCAATGGCGAAGACTACCTGGAATTCCTACAAAATGACCTGCCCGAATTAGTGACCGATGTGCCCGTATTTAATGAACGTGTGCCCATTGTATTTCAAAATGACGACTGTCCCGCGCATTGGCGATTGACTGTGAGGGAATATCTCGACAATGTGTTCCCCAATGCATGGATTGGACGCCATGGCCCTATTCCATGGCCGCCACGTTCCCCAGATCTAACTCCGTTAGACTTTTATGTCTGGGGACGTGCCAAAGAGTTGGTATATGCCACGGAGGTTCCAACTAGGGAGGTATTAGTCCAACGCATAGAAGCGGCATTCAATACTATTAAGGAGGAAATACGACTTCGTACAACAACTGTTGAAATACGAAACAGGTGTCGGGCCTGCATTCGCAACAGAGGCCAACAATTTGAGCAAGATTTGTAACAATGATTAAATAAATGTTAAAAATGCAATTTTGTTTTTTTATTTCAAGTAAATCCCACGAAAGATACAGATATGAGACACGAATTTACCTAACCATAAGAATGAGATAGCAGATTTATAGGTTTGACAGGTATCATTTAAGAGATTTTTTTTTAAATCATAATTTTGAATATTAGCCTTAGGTGACTCGATTCACAATTCTAGCGAATTCACAAAGTTGTTAAAATACTTTTATGGCATGTGGCACATCATTAGAAAGAGGATAGACTGGAGAATTAATGAGGGAGTTGGAAGATCCCGGTCGCTTTTGATTTTTTTTTGTAACCTTATAAACAGCTGTAACATGTACAGCTTTAATTTAAGTTTTACCTTTGCGAGTGAATTAAAAAAGAACTAGGTGACTAATATCACTAATTTTGTATTTAAAAGTATTCTTAAACAATACACATCGAAATAAAAATAAAATTTAGAGTCTACGCCTTATATGTTTTTTTAAATCTGTATTTGAATGTAAAATTTGGGTCTTTTTTTTGGAAAACAATAAAAAGTCGATAAAAAAAAATCCACAGAGCATGAGGGGTGTTAAAGGGTCTAAAAGGCTAGCGGATGACTCCTTCAGTCGACCATTTCAATTTGGCACACGATGCACCAAACACCCTGTATAACAAAAATGCTTGTAAGTATTGGAAATATCGATTAGACGTAACGGTTCGTATTATTGCAAAATACCTAAACGCACAAGCCAGCTGACTTCCTGAATCTAAAGTGTAGAGTTACCTGGTAGTCAATTTCGGGCTTCTGGCAACTAACAACGGAACTCAACTAATTATTATTGTCACTTGCAGGAAGGAACCACGTTTCAATGAACCATTTCTCACGTTAAAGTCGCCGACGCAGCGCCACATTGGATTAACTTAGCCATTGGAAAATCGATATCAAGTAGTTTTATGTTACATTATCGAAGCGAGTGACGAAATCGAATCCAATGTGCACTCAGTACCAAATCGCCGCGCGCCGCGAGAGCGCGTCTGTCTCGCGTGTTCCTGTTCTAGTTTTTGAGTGAAAAAAAAAACACCGCTTTTGAAAATGGCATGCCCTATGAGGTAAGGTTTTGTTTTGATTACTTTTGAAATTTACCTAATTAAATCGACGTTACCGATATTTTTGTATCGTACCATATTGTTTGAACGTGATGTTCTTTTTATTAACTGCTTCCTATAATTAATTTAACGACTCATAACTAATTATAAATTAAGTATTCCAAAATTAGATTATTAAAATAATAATTATTGTGATTTTAAATAAACTTCTTTTCTTCAAGAAACCTAGTTGCCTACCTACTTAGGTACCTACCCACTTACATATGAAAAAAGCAAAGTTTTTTTTTCAATCACCCTGATTTATAGACTGGAATTTCCGCTTCTACAATGGTTATTCAAAATCACAATAATCCTATTTACATTTTTATTATAACCTAACTGCAAAATATTTTAAAAACGGAAACCGATATTTAAATTAACAATGAACCTCTGTTACCTACCAATAAGATTTTTTAAGACTATGACTTAATTTAAATTTCATGATGTCTACCATACCGTCCTGGGTCCATACCGTTACCATAGATCATAGAAGTGGCACAATTAATTTAATTTCATAAAATTAACTTTCTTTTTTGATGTGTATCCGCTCTGTGGGAGTGATTTCGTGAAAAGGGACGGAAGTGTGTTACATTTGAGCATGTTCAGCGGCACGGTTGGCGCAGTGGTTAAGCGATTGACTGCTGCGCTGCGTGTCGCGGGTTCGATTCCCGCACGGAACAAATATTTGTATGACCTACAAGTATTTGTTCCGGGTCTGGCTGTTTGTGTATGTGAGTTTTAAATGTTTGTAAACGCTGGGTGCGTTTACAAACATTTAAAACTCACATAGGTATTTTAAATACAGGAGAAATCCTAGTGTGGGGAAACGTTTAAAAAAAAAAATTTGCTTGGCATTTGTGTACTCATGGAATTAGTAAGTACCTACTAATTTTATAGATTGTAAGTAGATCATAATCATAATCATAATCATAATCATTTTTTATTTGTATAACATAGGTATTAGTGAATACAGTTCTTAAATTAAAGTTTTAGGTCGCTATGTTATGCCAAGAGGCGTACAAATGTGGTTGCATGCAAAATAAAATATTGATCATGCGAGACGTAAACAAATTATTTGGAACTACCAAATAATTTGTTCAAATTATATTATTCGAATTTCGACCAGTGGGCGACCACTAGTATAATGAATATTATAATTATTCGAATAAATATTTCAGTATTTAGCTTTTTTAAATTTTGAGTTTAATTTCTGTCGCTGCTCAGTTGCATAAATACCAAGGTAAGATGTCAGATGTTACACATCATCTTTTAAGCGACTACTGTAAAGCCGGGGTCCGCTGCGCCATTTTTTCGTGGTATAAGTATTTACCACGTTTTATATTGTTTTAATTAAGTATTGTAAATGGGAAGACTATGTGGGTTATTGTTTATTTTTGTTTTTACTCAGTTAGTTTTCATCATTGTCTGGCAGTTTGAGTAATTTATGCGGCCTACCCGAATGTCCTTTCTTTGGTATTGTTCGTTGAATCGTTGAGCTCCTCAGGTTCTGAGTTGAGCTGCACGACTACTGACAAATGCGTGCACTGACTGGACAAGTCCCCTCAATCTGTGTGATTCTTTCATCAAAAGATCATTTCAGGCTCCAATCTACATGGTCTTCACATGACTTCACCAAGATTATGTCTGGACTTTAAAAGAGACTGTGACCTCTGAGTTTGTTTCGGCCTTTCTTCTCAGAGTAGTCAGTTACGAAACGCCGACCTCATCTAGTTTTTTTTTGTTTTTTTAAATATGTTTGACGTGTAAAAGTGTTTGTACAAACCTACTTACAGAAAATAAATCATTTATCATTTACCGATTTGGTCAATTGGCGCCCCCAAATCGGTTAGGTAACGATGTTAGATGTACATGACGCAGCGGACTCGGCTTTAATAGGCTCGTCCGTTTTTTAGGGTACCGTACCCCAAAAGAAAAAACGGGACCCTTATAGGATCACTCGTGTTCTGTCTGTCTGGTTGTCTGTCTGTCTGCCTGTCTGTCTGTCTGGACAAAACACAGACCATTCCCATCTTATCTCCAAAACTACTGAGCCGATTTTTTTATACAGAAAATAGATCTTTACTTATAAATTACAGGAAAACCTATAAGAAGTCTATGATCTTAAAATACCGAGTCTTCGGTCAGCTGGACCCGCGGGTCCACTTGACCACACCATTTATTTTCTATTTTTTTATTGGTTAACTGGACCCACACAAAAACATCTATTGTTTAAAGCTACTAGTGGATACAGTCGAGCGCAAAATTGTTTAGTTAAAATATAATAAAACACAATTCAATTAGGTTTAAACGTTAATTCTCAATCAAAATCTAAAATCTTTAATTAGGTACATGTAAGTAAAATCAAGACAAACCTTTTTATAACGAGAATATTAACTACAGAAAAAAATCACAGACGGATAAAACAACTTTCAGGAATAAAATTATACAAATCAACGTAGTAGTTGCATATATCAACTTTAACAATCAACAATAACCACTCGTATACTACTATAATACAAATATGTTTATAAATAACATTTAAAAAGTCAAATCAGTCAGATACTCAGCACCCTCAGTACGCCTTTTTTGGTCACCATCTTATTTAGTACTGTTTAAAAATAATACTTAGTTATTAAAAATCACGGACATAAAAGTAAAAATTTAAAATAAAAAAAATATACCAATCAATATTCTAAATACACACATCACAAATCACAAATCAACAATGAGTAATTTTCTTTTTCACGATTATGTATCCACAAAATAGTATTTAAAAAACTTTTTGTAAAAAAAACATAACCGATTTCCAAAAAAACACTACAAAGTGAATGTTATTTTTTTTTTACAATAAGTTTTTTAGTGGGTCAGTTTTTAATTTATCTAAGTTTCAATAGCCTAAAGTAAACTGCTCATCACCTTTTACAAAATATTGCTTTTCCCGATGCTGCGACGTTAATTGTTAAGGAGTTCTCCTGGTAAAAACCAGGAGAACTTCCACTCACCATATGCATTATGACGAGCATAAATTGCTTAGCAACCATATTAAAGTACCTAATCGAATCGCAACCCGTTAAATACTTATTATTATGTTGTTCCGGTGGCCATCTGTGGTCTCCATCATCAGTTCCACTTCACCAAATAGTGATTTTCGGGAGCAAATGCACGAGTTACCATAAAAAATACCCAAATCGCTGTAGGTTTGCCTATAAAATTCGAGGGTTTCCCTCGATTTCCATGAGATCCTCTCATCAGATTCTGATTTGGTGTATCCTCTCAAACAAGAAAATAATTTTCAAAATCGGTCCATAATTGACGGAGATATAGGTGAACAAACATAAAAAAAAAAAAAAAATGTTCAGCTGAACATATTATAACCTCCTCCTTTTTGGAAGTCGGTTAAAAATAGTCAGTAAGTCAGTTGAAAATCAGTCTCACTTGATTAATTCAATTTTTATTTAAATTTTTCTAAACAACGACCTAAAGTCCTAAACAAATTTGGCCGCTGCCACGCTGAGTGGTTCACCTACAGCGTAGTTGATCTTATTCTTTCTTTCCTTGCTTTTCGGCAGCCGCTTTGATATTTTGATACCGTAAGGACATTTCACCGCAGTCGAGTAATAAGCCGCATCCTTACATTGAGTATTACCTACTACATTACATTACATACATTGAGTACTACCTTTTAGAAGTTGAGCAATATTTGGCTTAGTGTGGTGCGTAAGTGTAAATACCTAATTGAATAATATTAGTATATTTGAACTCATACAAATAAAACTAAAAGATTCGGCTTTACTCTGTGACTACTTATAATGAAATTGGGCAGTGGGTCCAGTCGACCTATTCAAAATGTGATTGGGTTGACTGATCCCGCGGGACCAGTTCGAATGGGTCCAGTTGACCAAAGACTCAAATAACATGGTAAATCACTCAATATTGTGCGTACAAACTTACATTTGCAGTTGGAATGTATGATGGGAACATGTTTTTCAACTACAATGTTAAGTTTGTACTTAGGATAAATTAATCCCCACTACCTACTGAACTCATCATTGTGCGTGGTCCGACGCGGACTTGGCCGGTTTTTTTTTTTTAATAATTCAAGCGGACCTAGGTAAGCCTTACTTAGAACTACTGTTAAAATAAATTAAATGTCATTTACATATTTATAAAACAATGGAGTAGACTACTAGTTATAATACAAAAACATTATTAATTAAAGCAATAAAAAATTTTGTTGTAAGAAAAATAATTGGCCTTATGGCGTGCAATTACTTTAACCGGACAATTATTAATAATATAATGTGTATATTCCGAATAATCTAAATAAAACCCGTAAAATAAATGCCCATTCGCAGCTTATTCACATCGTCAACACAAATGTTTATTCAATTTTCAACCTTATTTGAAGCGGTTGTGTGAGTGCAGTTGCAGCGTTTAAAATCGTAGTCAGTCCGCACCTTAATAGGTATTATGTCAAATTCACACTGGTACACTCACAAGACCGCAGCTTTTTTGAACAGTGAACGGTGATTTCTGTTTTACTTCAGTCTTGTGAGGCACACTCGTTTTTTTTTAATTTTTCTAGTTTGCCTCCCAAAAGTGATGGTCACTTTTCGGGGGCATATTCAAAATTCATTTATTTACGTTGCACGTCCGTGTTTGGGTCACAGAAGTTCCCAACCCCAGAAGTAACCAAATCGGGCCAGTAGAGTTGGAGCAAATCGGCTGTGACGGACAGACACACGAGTGATCCTATAAGCTATCTGCCCTTCAAGATACAGGATTTTCCTAGTTTAAAGGGCAGGGGTCTTACTCATTAGAAATGGCCATACCCATCCCATAATCATACAAACCTGATGTAACCTAGACTAAGTTTTTTTGTAAATTTAAAAAATTATTACTAACTTACTTACTTACTATAAGGGTTACGTTTTTTCCTTTTGAGGTACGGAACCCTAAAAAGCTAAGCATAATAATAGCTACCTATTATTCCGTTTGGTGCCGGACGTAAAGAATAGCACCATCCCATTTCTTCCCGTGGGTGTCGTAAAAGCCCGTAGTCAGAGAACGGTTTCTCTATGCATTTTTAAAACCATACTGCGATCGCCAAGCGTGGCGATTATGGCAAATCCCCCTTTTTGGGGGAGGCCTATGTCCAGCAGTGGACGTCTTTTGACTGAATTGATGATGATGATAAGTTATTATTATCAATACCTACATTGCCTACATCATAAAAACACGTAACTCGCCTCAATACTTTAGTAAGCATCTATTGTGTCGTGTTTCGTGATTACCTAGGTAATAAACCTACATAATCGATGAATTAAAATAGAAGGAGTAGGTACACTATTGTTGCAAAGAAATCAAATAATCTTATCGGACTCGGTAGCTAGTAATAATCTATAAGTACTTATAATAAAATCGTAGCGAAGTCAAAATTGTACAATGAATATATTCGAAACAAAATAAAAGCGACGAAGTCTGCCGTCTGGGATCGATTCCAATGCCGAAAATATATATTTTTGTCTGAATGTATGTTCCAGCATCACGCAAATTCTACTGGATAGATTCTGTTCAAATTTTGCATTCATATTCCCTACAAGCCTGGTCAATAATTGGTAGGCTATATACTATCACGCTACTTCCTATGGGGGAAGAGCAATATTGCATTATGTTTGAGTATTCCTCTAGTAAATTGTAAAAAGACGAGCCGTGGTTTAAACATTGCAGATAGTTACAGATTTAATCATCATGCTATACCTTTACGGGGCTAGGCTGTCAATCATCATGACGTATACGGGGTAGATTTTTGAGATGGGGCAGTAAGAGTACCATAACCGTTGTAGCTACATGAAATCGGTCTTAGGAGACTAACCTACCTACCCTATCTACCTAGCTACCCTAAATACCTACCCTACCTACCTACCCTACCTACCTATCCTACCTACCCTACCTACCTACCTTACCTACCTACCTACCTACCTTTTTTTAATACATATATTTTTATTTTCTCACCTTTTAGACCTTCCCACCCACTAGCCAAATCGGTCCAACCGTTCTCGAGTTTTAGCGAGGCAAACGAACAGCAATTATTTTTATCTATAAAGATTTAATGGGAGACATTAAACCTCTGTGGTAAATTGATATCTAAATAAAAAATTAAAACAGTGCAGAAATGTTGTATGAAATCTCATTGTTGCACTGTAGACAGTGCAACAATGAGATTTCATAAAACATTTCTGCACTGTTTTGGTTCTAAGCAAGAATCGTGTTTTGTGATCGGTTTTGTAGTGATCTATCTAGGGTTGGATCTAGTATCGTTTGGCAGGAGTTGTGGGCTAAAAGGGGTTAAAACTGGTAGGAGTTGGGTCCCCGATTTTAACGCTACCATTCTTATTACAAGGTAATGCTTAAATGTTTCTAATTCTAACCTCAAATCCGATAAAAATCGAAAACGAAACGTTAAAATGGGCGATTGACGGCGATTGACTACCAAATCTGTCCCATCAGTATATTGTTCGTAGTGTAAAATGTCTTAAAACGAAACGTAAAAAAAAAACTATATTTTAGGCATTTTGCAATAATCTTCGACAATTACATTATTCGTGCAATAATGATCTAATTTATAAATATCTGTGGAGAATAGATGTAGAAAGAAAAAAAAGAGAGAGATCCTTTCGAGCTCAGCTTTTGAGGAACTAATAATAATTACAGTTGTAAATTATGGATTTAAAATTTATGAATGTTTTGTTTTTTTATCAACCTAGAAATCCTGCTCAGAAGAAAGTGAGTTAAGTGTATGTGTACTAAAGGCAATGATACTAGGAGAACTTAGATGCAAGAGCGAGCGAAGCGAGCTCGGGACTTGGGGCACCCCGACTCGGACAGGTTAGGTTCGAAGGGGATAGCGTGGCCATCCCCTTCGAGGTTTTTTTTTTAAACCATCCGGGCCTCTCCAGACTACGCCTTTTAAGCAACTTTAAAGTGTTTTGAGGTTAGGTTACAATAATTAGTTTTGCTCAAGAACGGTGCGGTACCTTTTCATGGGAGTAGTGCCAGGGAAAAGCGGAAGCACCCCCTACCCTCTACCCCCCTCGTACCCCCCTCCTCCTGCCAAACGATACTACATTTTTACCGTGATCTATGTTAACATTACTACGTCATTGAAAGAATAAAATATTAAATAGTTTACTTAAAAATATTACAAAATTAATAACGTCATTCTGTCACTATTTATTAACTTATTGACCAAGTTCGATCTTTAAGATCTTTGGTTGGTCTGAGGATCTTTGTAGACTTTTGCCGCAAAATGGTTCCTAATACAGCTATAGAATCATCTAATCTTCGAGGAATCCGACAAAACATATTTGAATTTCAGATTTTATTTCACGGCGATCTGAAATATAATTAATTAAACAGAGTAGTGTTCCTTACACACACGTATTAACATCGCATTTTTAGAGATAAAATATGTATATTTTTTTAAGTTGGATTATTATCTCAGCGTTGGCAAGTGGCAACACAGATATGTCACTTTTCTTTCGCGCGCTGACATGACATCGCAAGAAAAAATTCGCTCTCATCAAATCGTTAATTTCTATTATGTTTACAGTGCTCTTTACTGAAATTATGATCTTTGACAAAGTGTCAATTATGCCAAGTGATAGAAAGTGTAATGAGTGCATTGTTAGTGGAGACCTGAGACGGCCACGAGTCCACGACGTTCATGAACGACATCAACAGAAAGCAGATAAATACATCAGAGGCAGACTCCTAAACCTGACCCAAGATCCGGAGTCATCCCACAACCATAATGTGCGAGAGTGCCTGGCTTTAACTGACCACCTTGTACGTGATACTGATAGCGCTTTAAATAAGCACTATGGTGGACATTAACACTGCCTATTGCCAGTTGCTGCAAATTTTATAAAGTATTATCTCTCCAGAGACACGAGATGTCACCAGTATTGTTATCTCAACTATACTAGCTGGATGAGGAGCTGCCAGAGAGGCTCGTGAAGCCCTTAGCGATGTTACTGTGCATAGCTAACTGGTATGCGTTTATCAACATTCAGTGCGTGCGAGACACGCCAGTAACGTGTGACCTTCCCGTTACTAGCTGGATGAAAAGTTAACAGTGTGTATAGCTAACTCGGGTATGTACTTGTAATAACAGGTAAGTCTCATTTCTATGATCAAGGTTAAGAAAATTTAAAAAGGTGGTTTGATAGGCTTTTAACTTAAGAGCATGAACGCTGCGAGTCAGCCTTACCCAACCCTGCACACTGTCTGTGTGTTATACACGTGCAAAAGCATTATACGCCCTTGTGAGTGCTGGACCCTACCTCCGTACCTGGATTGTTATCATTGAGTATAAAATACTCTTAACAACACTGACTCTTGTCATAAAGGGGGTTTGATATGCTTTTAACTTACGAGCATGAAGGCCGCGAGACAGCCCTACCCAACCCTGCACACTGTCTGTGTGTTATAAACTTGCAAAAGCATTATACGCCCTTGTGAGTGCTGGACCGTACCTCCGTACCTGGATTGTTATCATTGAGTATAAAATACTCTTAACGACACTGACTCTTGTCATAAAGGGGGTTTGATAAGCTTTTAACTTACAGTATGAAAGCTGCGTGACAGCTTAGTCAACCCTGCACACTGCCTGTGCGCTTATACACTCGCAAAGCATTTGTTATTATTGAATATAAAATACTCTTAATATGCTCATAGCATGTTATCCCACCACTATGTGACCTAGCTCTCGCATCAAGGACAATACTATGGAAGCACACCTCGCCTCGACAGGTTACTTTTTATCAGCCACCTAGGTGGCTTAACTATCCTGAGCTACAAATGATACCTATTTTGTAAAGTATATAAAGCAAAATTGTGTAACTTTTAAACTTTTATTCTGTGATGCAATGGCTGACGGTACAAGATACTTTGCAAAAATGATTATGTGATACAACGGCAGACAACATTTGTTGTCTGCCGCTTCAGATATCTATGGAAATTTCCTTAAATGTAACTGAAATGAACCAAAACCATACAAAGTATTATTCAATGCTCCCTTAATTATCTATAAGGTAATAGGTGTACTTTCAGATTCCTCTAAACTGAGGGAACAAGGGATTGACATAAACAGGGGGACTGGTTACCTCTATCATAGGGACAGCAATGACTGACCTTATGCTCATGAAGAACATAATACAAACACAAACTGCGGATTGACTCGGCTGATGCAACAAAAAACACCTGCCAACATACAAAATAATTAAAATATAAATAAATAATAATATAATACTACCAAATTAAAACCAGAATAAAACTAATATTGCTTCAAAAATTGACATGATTGCTAACTTACTCTATTTGAAAAACAAACAGATACAATAACAAACTTGGGTATATAATTTTATAGCCACAAACAATAATAATTAATTAATACATATTAAACCCACAAGACATTCACTCTTGCTATCTAACGCTATCAATCTGTTTTTTTTTATATTATCTATTTAGAATGATTTCTTTGATATTATTATTATGATAATAGAGAAACTTACCAGTCCTTTTGAAAAAATGTACCTAAATAGCACAACAGGAGTTGACTTGTTATAGTAAATAAGAAATAAATAAATCCTACAACTGGGTACAGAAATCAATCAATATGGAAAACAAAGATGAATGTTGTTGGTGGACCTTAATAACAATCCGGCTTATATCTACACTCCTGAATGACAATTTATCAAGATTGATACTGGAATGCAACAACCATATGCTATGCCGAAAAAACAGCTGCAGACCACTGACCCTGTAATCGGCCGTGGGTACAAAGATACAATAAACTATTTGATACCTATCAAAATTCAATACCTCAACTTCTGAATACCATTTCAGCTAGCAAAAACCGAGATGGTTAAAAATGCATTAAGTACAGATTTACAATGAATTTGTACATTTTAGACCCAAACAAAATAGAAAATTCAGCTTCATTCTGAACCTAAAACTGGTACTTAACCCCTCCTAGGGCAGTGAGAATTCCATTATTGGTACTTAATTGACAGAAAATTACAAAGCTCCCAGATATAACCCTATTACTATATACTGCTAACTTGTACACTATTCAATTATTTTTCAACCTATCAAAATAGATAGGTATCTACTTATATGATTTTATTCTATAGGTACCCGCAGCATTCTTCCTATGACCAGATAGGTTAAAAATAAGGGTTCATTATAAATACATTGTCTAATAACTTCTTTAATAGAATTCTCATACTTCAACTGTATCTTATAGCTCTGCTGTATTGACCTATAATAAATGTAATCAGTGGTCTTGACTAAATTACCAGTAGTGAGTGACACTTAGGTACCGAAACAAGATTTCCTACCAACCCACCCTGATTATTTATTCGTCAAAATATCAAGACCGACATAATTAGCACCTTTAGACAGACACCAATTTACGTGTACAAATCGAAAATCGGCCGAAAATTAACCATGAACCACCTTGAAACAAGTGCCTTGAAATAACTATATTAAAACAAAAGTAAGAGTTTATTTACGAGTTTATTTACATAACATTACGCCCGCATTCCCAGAAGGGCCGGACAGAGATGGGTGATCTTATTCAAAGGCTATAAAATCAAAATGTCTAATTAAACATTTAATCATTCCAACCAAGTACTAGACTACACATTTAGCAGTACCTAGATAACAATGATAATCACAACACTAAAGTAAAATTGTCTAGGAAACAAAGGGGGGGGGGGGGCAGCGCATTGTGATGATAAAGTATTGATGGATTGTGATTAGAACATGAACAAGGCAAGGCATACCATACAATCAATGCAGGCACCATGAACAAAAGTACCTAAAAATTTCTTCGTTCTTAAGCACATTGTACAGTGAACATAACTAATTATACAACTTCCTCACCTAAGGCATATAACTCAATTTAATGCCCCATAGATGAAACTAATCTTTTCGATTAGCTCTCAACTTGTCAAGTAATAATTATTTTGACTATTTGCTAGCAGAACGTATGAAAATCATGTGGAAGTTAGGATGGTTTCACTATAAATTAAGAAATATATTTTCTTCTTTTTTAAATTCTATTAAGTAAATGGTGCTTACAAAACTTAAAAGTGATCAAGTCAAAAGCTTCATCTATTCAGCCGAAAAACATCCACTGTTGGACATGGGCCTCCCCCAGGGGGTGGGGGGTTTCCCATAATTGCCACGCTTGGCAGGCGGGTTGGCGAAAGTGTCAAAAGCTTATCCAGCGCCAATACAACGCAAAAAAAAAAAAAATGCAGTGCTTTTACAACGATCTGGGCAACAAAATCGGCCACCTCAGTGACTAAAACACATATTATAATACGCAATTAAACGTAATAATAGAGTTCATGAGCTTAGTGCAATCTCACGCAGTACGTTCCACACTGAATCCCAAATAAGTGAACGTTAAAGCTTATGGAGACATATAAGGCTGCTATTCCCAGTCACGAAAATATTCAAAAGTATTCAATCTCACATACAGAACAAACTTTACTAAACAAGTTGGCTGCCGTTTTGGCTCTAATGTTGACTCTGTGGACTAATAAAACAAATACTTCATTATAACCGTAACTTACGATAAGCGAAATAGTAAGCTAAAGTAATATTAATCCTTTACCTCTCACAGTACAACAAATACAACAGCTCAACTTAAAGTTGACATCAATTGAGACAAACACAATGTGGGTTTTCTCGATGTTGATTATGCCTCATTGCTGACTAACAATAGCCAGGAATAGGAATAATAATTATATATAATAGGAATTCTAATTCCTAACAAAGTAACGGTAATGAACAAAAATAAAAAGTAACAAACCAGAATATTTATAACCAGATATTGCAGACAACTCTAAACATCTACTCTGTTTAATTAATTATATTTCAGATCGCCGTGAATTAAAATTGGGAATCAAACGAGCTTACCTCTTAAGCGAAGTCTTGATTCTAATTTTATGAACGGCGATCTGAAATATAATCACCCACCCGCCACTAGCTAACAACCCCAACTCTGCAATAATCAGTCTACCTAATTCACTTATCCTTTCAGGAAACCCTAGTGAATGTAAGTATGCGGAACTACTCTGTACAGAAAACAGAGCTTGTTCCTTACTTAAGGATCTCTAAAATAAGTGACATATCTGTGTTGCCACTTGCCAACGCTGAGATAATAATCCAACTTAAAAAAATATATATATTTTATCTCTAAAAATGCGATGTTAATACGTGTGTGTAAGGAACACTACTCTGTTTAATTAATTATATTTCAGATCGCCGTTCATAAAATTAGAATCAAGACTTCGCTTAAGAGGTAAGCTCGTTTGATTCCCAATTATATTTATTTACATAAAGCTGCTGCGCAGGTGTTGTGATTCATATTATTATAAGTTTTACAATGAGAAACAAAAATGACACTGACATTTTAAGGTTAAATTAACATCTTTCGCGGTTTGCAATTTTCCGAAACTGTGGCAACGCCTTGAGCAAGCGTGGTAATTGGTGGTGATCAATGCTGCTCATGCCTTCTCTGTTAGGCCTTTGCTCTGCATTATTTTTTTATAGTACCTAGTAGGCTTAAGGCTGGTATTATATTGTAGCTAGAAGTTGCAGTGGCATTGGGCAGACCCTGTCTGTTGAAGGACCGATAGCCGTTGGAGTAGACTGGTCCTTGATTGGAGACCCTCAACTAGACGGACCAACGATGACTGCTTCTCGTAGACCTCAATTGGCGTAATTTGGGAGATGCCTGCCTGAGAGGCTCACTAGTTTTTATTGATTGATAGACCAACGAGCGAGCAAAAGGCCTGCAATCGTTTTTCAAGGCAAACTTTTACTAATCATTTTGCGATAAGGGAGCTCAATATTATAACCGCTGCTAGCTATTACTATGTGGTAAATTATACTGTATAACGGAAGAAATGAATATTAATGTTTTCTTGGAATCTGTGACGAATTAAATAAATTCGTATAAAATAATAAGATTGTATGCTATAAAGATGCCTAACTAATTATGTAGGTACCTACTTAGTTATTGTTCAAGAAAAAAACAACTATCCGTTCTAAAAAAAATACTTAGTCTAGTTTAAAATTTAATAATCATGGGTTTTTTTTTTAATATCTCTTTCCAATATGATTTTTTTTTCAATATTTTTAGGGTTCCGTACCAAAATGGTAAAAAAGAACCCTTAAATTATGTTGAGACTAAGTCTGTCTTTCTGTCTGTCACACCTAGATAACTCAAGAACTAATGCTAGAAATTTAGAATAGTTTTAGATGACGTTTGCCCAACTATTTTTCAAACAAGAAAGAAATTTAACAAATTTTTTTTTTTTGCAAAAGCCGCTGAAAGGGGGTCTTAAAAATTTGATGGATGGGGCTACTAGGGCATGTGGGGTATCATATGAAAGAACGCTGTTTGCAAATGTGCAAACTGCGTTCTTTCATATGATACCCAAGATTTATCTTAAGATTGTTGTTTTCCAACCATTTTATCATTTTTTCTATAGAATTGTTAATGTCAGCTTCGTATGTGTTACTATTTTTACAAGCGATTGTTATGGTACTATCATCGGCAAAAAGTGTAATTTGGTGGTCGATACTTTTGGGTAGGTCATTAATATAAAGTATAAAAAATAATGGACCTACGACTGTGCCTTGCGGTACGCCAATTTTAACAACACGCTCTTTTGACTTATGAATTACTTCTTGTTTATTGCTTTTATTTACTGTCGAAATTTCTGTAAATTGTCTTCTGTTGCTTAAATAAGATTGAATAAGGCTGGAGACATTACCTCTGATGCCATATGCTTCTAATTTCTCAATTAGTATGTCGTGACGGACATGGTCGAAGGCTTGTGTCATGTCACAGAATATCGTACATACTGGTATATTCGCATCTACTTTTGGCATGACACTATGCAAAAAATCATATAGTGCCAAGTTTATGGTTTTACCGTTTCTGAACCCTTTCTGTTCTAATGAACAGAAAGGGTTCAGAAACGGTGCCCAGAAACGGAAAATATAATGCCAGTATATTTTCTTTTTCGAGATAAGTATATAAAACTTATAACTTTATATATAACTTGCAAGAGTAAGTTTATATATAATATGTTACGAAAGCAACAATTAGTGTAATTTTATGTTTATTGTTTCTTTATTGTTTTATTTTTTTAATGTAAAGCATACATAAGTTTATTTTCTGTGAAGATTACATTGTTATAATTATAAGGTTGTATTGTTTTAGTTATAAGTAATTTGGTGTTAATGTATTGTGTAGTTATTTGTAATTGTTAGTAATAGTGTTATTTAAAATAGTTAATATTATAAGTAGGCTTAGCTATCGCATTAGGTTTCTAAACCTGTAATGATAGTTTAAGAGTTTTAAATAAATAAATAAATAAATAAATGTTTATATAAATACTTTTCAAATATTTTTGAGATAACACTAATAAGGGATAAGGGTCTATAAAATTGCATTAGCTCTTTATTTTCCTTTTTGAATAGTGGTTTAACAGTAGATATTTTGAGTGCCTCAGGAAAAACACCAGTCTCTATACAAAGATTAATTATATGGCTTAGATGCGTTGATATTTCTGCCGCTACTGCTTTTATTACTTTTGTTGACAGACCATCGTATCCTACACTGTTTGTGTTTTTTAATGTTTTTTATAATTTTAAACACCTCGATTGGCAGACATGGGGCCAGAAAAAAAGAATCTTTTCTTTTTTGTATCAAAGACGTAGCTTTTTTCCCAGATCCTGCTGTTGGATTAATTTTGTCAACGAAGTAATTATTGAAGGCATCTGCAATGTCCTTTGGGTCACTGATAATGTCATTGTTTACACGAATTTTCTCAATACAGTTTTTCGGATTGTTGAATTTTGATTTATTTATTATTTTCCAAGTAGCTTTTGATTTATTTTCTGCAATATTTATTGCGTAGTTATTTTGTGACCTTTGAGTAAGTTTTACAATTCTTTTAAATAGTTTAGAGTAATTAGTAAGTTTTATTTTATTAATCTGATTCGGTTTAAGTCTGTATTGCCATAAAAGTTGTCTTTTCTTTTTACTACATAGTTTAATACCCACGTGACACCCATTTCGGTTTTCTCATAGTATTAATTTTAACATTCACTTCGGGAAAGCACAATTTATAAAATAATGAAAATATGTCAAGAAAGGATTTGTACGCTACGTTAGGATTATTGCTTTTGTAAATGTCAGTAAATGATAAATTATTTATGCAATTTTTAAATTTTGTCAGGTTTTCATTGCAGTAGTCACGTTTTTTTACCTGCCCATATTTAATGTTACATTTTGTGTGTACTGGGAATTTCATAAACTGTGCTGTGTGGTCCGATAGAGCAAGTTCTAGGACTTCGACCTTACATGCTTTGCGAAAATTATGAGCAATATTATCAATTGATACAAGTTTTACTCTTCAATCGTGTAGGTTGATTCACAGCTAATTTTAAATTATAGTTTAGTAAAAGGCACTCAAATTCAATAGTTTGAAGGTTCCTTTTTAAAATATCGATATTGAAATCCCCTGCAATGACAATATTATGATAGCACTTCTTAGTTAGCTCTTTTAGGAGAATTTGTAATTTATCCATACATACGTTCAGGTTTATTGACTTGGGAACTCTATAAACACATGCTAGAACAGTTTTATAATTAGGTAACTCTATCGCACAACAATCAAATACTCCGGGTTCTGATATGTTAGCTATCTTCTTTAATTCGATGAAGTGGTGTCCGTTCTTTACCAAGATGCAGGCACCACCTCTCTTGCTTTGTTTTCTGCAGTACGATGCCGCTAGTTGATAATTTGGAATAGTTACATAAGATTCCGTTTGGTGCCGGACGTAAAGAATAGCAGCATCCCATTTCTTCCCGTGGGTGTCGTAAAAGGCGACTAAGGGACTTACTAGAGATTGGGCAGCAGCGTTCTCTATGCATTTTTAAAACCATACTGCGATCGCCAACCCGCCTGCCAAGCGTGGCGATTATGGCAACCCCCTTTTGATGGAGGCCTATGTCCAGCAGTGGACGTCTTTCGGCTGAAATGATGATGATGATGATGATGACATAAGATTCATATCCTGCCATATTGAAGTTTTCAGTTACGCACAGTATATCTACATTCAAACCTTTTCCTGATAACTCATCTAAACATATTGTGACCATTTCGGATTTGTTTAGTAAACCGGCAATATTCTGATGCATAACACAGATATTGTTAGTGACGAAAAAATGTTGTTAGCTTCTCTTTATTTACTTCCATAGTTTTACCTGTGTCATTGTCAACACATTCTTGAGTGAGGGAAATTTCATCCTCTTGTGTATAAGTTATCATGTTTGCTTCTATTAAGTCTGCGTTAAATCGATTGATATCAAGTAAAAGAGCATTTAGATCTTGAAAAATAGTTCGCATGCCCGTGTTGTTGAGCTTTCCGTTACGTCTATCGAACATTGTGTGATCATAGGATAGGTTCTTGTTCGAGTCGATGAAATAAGCGTGTTCATGAGTCAATATATCGCGGTACAGCAAACTATTAAAATGTTCTATCTTTCCATTAAACAGATTATTATAATTGCCGCATTTGAAAGTCGGTGCGCAGATGATAATATTTGTATGTTTAATTTTCTCCAAAGATGCTCGTATACTAAATATGAAATCAGGACAGTCATTTGAGTTGACGTGTTCTTCCCCTATTAATATGATACAGAAGTCGTTCATTGTAAATGATTGCACTTTGGTTTCTATGTTGTGCATCATTTGGTCCACCGTACGGTGTGGCATTAAGTAGTGACATATCTCTGACTTAAGTTGCAAAGTTGTATCTGAGATAGAAAGAATTTTATTTACATTATTACTGCTAAGGATACATTTTAATTGTTTCAGTATTCTGCCTGGATCTTGGTTCTTGTGTAGATGTGATTATTTTTGCTGGGCGATTTGTTTTGACGTTATGATCCTGATGTTTTATAATCTCCGCACGCTTTGTGACATTTTGTGGTGACTGGATTATAGATACAGGGGTGGCTGTTGATGGTACGCTGTATTCCTGTTCTAAAGTGTCAGTTTGTGTTTGTTTTACTTTCCTAGTTTTACTTGACGTCTTTATTAGAGTTATGACTTTATGTTTCAACGGACTACTTGTTATCTTTTTATATAAGCTGTTCTTCTTAAGCTTATCTCCGAAGTTTGCATAGTTAAAAATCTGAAATTATTCTATGTGACAGAAGTTTATGTAAAGATTACAGGAAAAATAAAACGATGTCTCTAAATAGCACAGTTTTTCAGGAATCATCAACATCATGTATACGTACGGAACCCTCGGTGCGCGAGTCCAAATCGCTCTTGACCGGTTTTTTTAATTTTCAAATTAATTGTTGTATCAACAATTAAAATGTCTTAATTTGTAAAAAAAATAAAATTTAAGTGATTATGTACTTAATTATAAATTAAAATACATTATGCTTTCACTGTTGGCCAAGCGCAACACGTCTTACTCGTAGCTACCATTACCATGTCGGTGACCAGAAATCACTCAACACGCCTAAAATTGTTTTCAATTCATAAATATATTACCCTAAACTATCCCTCAACTGGACACAGCAGCCTAATTGCTTAACATAGTTTGAATCACAATCTTAATGATTTTGAAGTAGATAAGTATAGGTATTAGTAATCCATTACTTCATGTGTTCAAAAAATTAGTCTGCTCAACAACGTAAAAAACCCAATGAATGCAGTTGTTGACCTGTCAAAATGTAATCCATTGCTACTGATACTGTTTTTTTAAATTACCCCGCTGGTCTTCCCTGATTCGAATTACCATCTCTGCCTAAGTTTTCCACGCCGTCGATTTTTCTCCTTTTTACCCGACTGCGTGACGCAAGGAGGGTAATGTGTTTTTAACAACGGAACAAGTATAAGACAACTAAAAAAGATAGTATGTAAAAAAATTAAAAATATTTCTATTTACCAACGAGGCACTTAAGACGCAGATATATGCCAGTGACCTTGAGTGGTTAGATTGCGTGTTCTGTACTGAGCTCACGCAACGCGTTGTACGTTCAGCCAGTAATAGGACTCGTCCATCTAGGAGCGCTGTCCCCAATTTGACGCATTATTAATTTATTATACACAAAACAAAAGGTATTTTAATAAAACGCGTATACTAAAACATAAATAATTAAATTATCTTTAAATTGGTGAAGGTTTAAAAAAAATACGCTTAGTAGATTTTGCGCCATTCTCAGTTTTTTATCCGCGTTAGACATAATTTAACAAATTCATTTCACTATGTATAATAAACATAATCTAGAATAGTAACATACTAAGTTATTGAGAAAATGCTCTTATTTATCATATATTTTTTCAAATCATTAACACTCGTTTAGACGTGATCTTCAGTATAAAACCGTAAAAGTCGGTTATCGTCCCCTTAAAACTTCCTCGTTGGTCTAGTGGTCGCAAGCGCTCTGCTGAGGTCCTGGGTTCGGTTCCCGTCGGGCAAAGTGATATTGGGGTTTTCAATCTGGAAATTCTCAGTAGCAGCCTGGAGTCTGGATTTGTGCCCGGTTGATGGCAATAGGCTCGCCCCTTATTACATGGGACCTTAACATAACTGGGTGAAATGTGGGTGTACTACAGGGACACCTCTGCCTAACCCTTCGGGGAAACAAGGCGTGATGTTAAATTATGAAAAAGTGTAAGAGCATGCTGATGATGCTGGTTTACATTTTAACAATGATAATTACTGGCATTCAACCCATCCAGCGGGGCGAGCACGGCCTACTGAGACATGACTTGAACCACACATTTTATCACAGTTTTTTCAAAATCAAAAGTCATGTATTCAAACTAGGCTGAGAATCAGCACGTTTCGAACGTCAAAAATTACATGAGACAGTCCCCCAAAAACGCCCACTCTTCACCACTTCCTAGTGCTTTAGCTGGGAAGAAGAAGTGGCGCAACAAACTCCCCAGCAGTTTGAACGATAAAACTGTTTTGTCATAAAATGCTAGTACAAATTGACATGACATAATTTGTCATGTCTTATCACAAACGTCATGGGCAGCCCGTGCTCGGCCCGCTGTCTCATTTCAAAACTGAAAGCCCATTTTAATTTGTGTTTTGTTGGAACTTAAAAATTCTGATGACTTCGTGCAACAGCTCAATATTTCTTTTTGTCTGGACTCCGCATCATTAAAAAACCGGCCAAGTGCGAGTCAGACTCGCGCACGAAGGGTTCCGTACATTTATTTATAAAAATGGCAAAAAATCACGTTTCTTGTATGGGAGCCCCCCTTAAATCTATCAGAATACCAGCGCTGCGGTATTTATTTTTTAAATATCGCGGCATTATGCTGAGATAAGGACCTTTTTGGCATCGCACAAGTTTTGGTTGTTTTTAATGTAATTTAGTTATTTGTATTTCTTGTGCGTGTCCAGAATAAAATATTTTTCTTCTTTCTTTTCTTCTTCTTTTAAATTATTGTTTTATTTTAATTTAATTATTTATTTTTAAAGTGAATATATATAACTAAATATTCTGTGAATATTTCAAGCGTCTACCTGTTGCCGTTATCAATATAGAGCAAAAACGAGCAAAAAAATCACGTTTGTTGTATGGGAGCCCCTTAAATATTTATTTTATTTTGTTTTTTAGTATTTGTTGTTATAGCGGCAACAGAAATACATCATCTGTGAAAATTTCAAGTGTCTAACTATCACGATTCATGAGATACAGCCTGGTGACAGACGGACAGACAGACGGTGGAGCCTTAGTAATAGGGTTCCCGTTTTACCCTTTGGGTACGGAACCCTAAAAAGACCCTTTGCTCTGAGACTCGTTTGGTGGTTAACATAATTTACTTCCATAAAAGTTTACGGAATAAGGAGCCTCTAAGCAAGCTTTCGACATGCGTACAGCGTAACAATTTTCGGTATCGATGAACAGGTATTTCTGGTTTGACTCATGCTAATTATCTGTCAAACATCAAGATCGGGGGACCGGTTAAAGTGAGACACATTCATGCCATTGTGTGGTAAAAGTTGTCACGTTATAGTAATCGTAATTTGTATTGAAATCCCACAATTATTGAAAGCCTGGTGCCCTGGATTCGTACCCGGTTGATGGCAATAGACTCGCCCCCTATTACCTGTCTACATGAGAGTTGAACATAATTGGCTAAAGATGTTTCAACATGGGCCAGGAAAGAAAAGATAAAAATCCTTAGAATTCGGGAAAAATACTGATAATTCATTTAAATGTATACTGTTGTGGTAGTGAATTTATATTTAATTTTATCAATTATTTTTATCGACTTTCAACATGGCGTCTTACTGATTTAGTTACTCTGTGCTTGAAAACTGACAGAAGAGAACTGTCAGCTGTCAAAACAGTGTCTGTTCTAGGTTCAGTCGGTTCAGTCCAAGCTTCAACTTATCTATATATAAATAAACATGTCAAACGTCATAAATCAAAATGACAGCTTACAGCCATGACGGGTTTTGTTGTACCTACATTGCAATTTCAAGTGTAATTCCTTGTGTTTCACCAGCAAAGCAAGCCATTTTACAGTAATTGGACGATGTATTTCCCTATTTTTAAGTAGAGTGTACAGGGACCTGGCCCAGCTTCGCACACATTTTGGAACATCTCCTTTTGGGTGTAAATTTAATACACCTCTGCCCTACCCTTTCGGGAATACAGGCGTGATGTTATGTTAGGTTGAAGTTGTGTATTTTACTGCGGACTTATTTCCACGCAAGAAGAGCTTCTCCTTCGTACATTTCATACCAAAAAACTTCATTCTCTTAAAAACCGTGTGCCCGGTGCGGTTTTCCATCGGTAAAAGTGATCGATTTTGTGTCTTCGGTTTTGTATTTTCGTTTTTAGGGTTTTATACCTCAAAAGGAAAAAAACGGAACCCTTATAGGATCCCTCGTGTGTCTGTCTGTCTGTCAGTCACAGCCGATTTGCTCCGAATCTACTGGACCGATAAGATGCATATGAATTTCTGTGACCCAAACACGAGTGTAACATAAATTAATTTTGATTATGTATGGGATTCACTTTTGGGGAAAAACTAAAAAATAAAAAAAAAGCTTTACGAACTGTAGGTACCTACCGTGTGTGTGACATTTCAAATGAAAGGACTTGTTATGAGGATTTCAAATAATATAATTATATATTTTTAATAATTTTAAAATAACTACTTTTAAAGACAATTTAAGGAAAATAGCCGTATTTTTTTATTGCATTGGAAATTTTGATTTTTTTTAGAGCTCCAAGGGACCTTCGTATTTGATATTAATTTCAACTTGATGCCTCCACGCGTTCCTGAGAAAAAGGGTCTTGACAGACTGACAGACAGACAGAAAACGGTTTTCCGTTTTTCTGTCTGTGTGTAAGAAAAACGGTAAGAGGTAAAGAACCCTAAAGTTCCACCTATGTACGAGCATACCTCTGTAATTACTTAGTTTTCGATTTCTTTTGGCAGATTGTTATTAATACTAGAACACGTTGTAGGTAAATTTTGTAATATTAGAATAGGTACTTACTTAACTGGTTTTACCACATGACACGAGTAGACGCGATGTCTGTCTAGCTTTGTTTCCAATAAAATGACACGGAAAGTCACGAAATTAATTATATCATCTAGGTAATGTAGATAGAAATCTAGAATCATTTGAGAGCAAAAAAAAATTAGCCTTGAAATACTTTTTTGAGATTATGCTTCCGAAAGCTTACAGTCTGTCTACATAATAAAGTGTGTTTCATCGCCTTAGAGTGAAAACCTCGGGAATGCAATTTTGGGCATTTTTATTTTTTTACATTTTTGGAAAGAAAACTTCGCAACGCGGCACGCCCTAGATTCACAAAAAAAATATTAAGTAACCTGTAACGCCATCTATAACGAGTTTTAAAAACTCCCAAAAAATACGAGATTTTCAATTTACCAGCACTTAGAATTTTTAAATAATAATTATGTTTAGGATTTTTTTGAGGATTCTATACTTCAAGTGTTACTTATTATTATAAGTTATAGTTTACTTAACTACGCAACAAAATAAAACGGATTATAAGAAGCATAATATCAATTTTTATTCTAGAATGTAATAAACTTGTAACTGCTACCACGCGGCCTCAAATACTGGGAAATTATTTCCCACTTAGTCTGTCTGAAATAACAAAATCAATTTTATTTGCTAGCACCAAACAGTGCCAACCGTAAAGAAATAAAATCATTGTAAAATTCACTAATAAATGACAACCCTTTTCTTATAAAAATAACGGTTATTTTTAGTCTTTGTGTGTGTTATTGATAAAAAATATATATTTTTGAACTGAAGCATTCTTTCCTAGCTAAATGTACAAGGAACCATGTAAGTGATTCGAAATTAGCTCCCGCCGTATGATCGAAATAAATCCTGCGTCAATACCGGTGAAGTAAAACAACGTGGGGTTAACTAGGTCCAACACAAATTAAGTGGGCTTGGGCTTGGTTACCAATGCTGTAGAAAAGAAACAAGCGCATTATCGTTATTAAATTCATCATTGACAGTCTTGTTCAGTCACCCACTGCGTGCTACTTGCGCCCGTTGGCACGCCCGGATTTACGCCTAGCCACTTGGCCGGGTTTTTTTACCTTATGTTGGAATATTTCGATAGATTTTATTTTACTCAAGTTGAAGAGTAAAATTAAATATTGTACCCCTTTAGTATTTTTTGATATCCAGTATTTCCGCGGAGCCCCCAAAGAGGCTTTGCGGAGCCCTAAGGCCCCGCGGAGCACACTTTGGGTATGCCTGGCATAGACTTATGTTACAATATCCTTTATATTTATTCTCTTTGGTTCATAATTACAATAATATACCATTACATAAATTGTATGGTTTATGTTGGTCATGTTACTTCTGCCGTAAAACAAATCTGCCAAAAAAAGAATCTGCCGTTCAAGAATCTGCCCAAACCAGAATCAGTCCTAAGTCGAATAATCCCTTACTTATAGTAATTAAAGTCGATTAAAAAATATATTTTCTGTACTAGTGTATTTTATTTGTTAAATTTCTAAAATGGCTTCAGGGGAGGGGGCTAACATCTGAAGTGCTTAGGGGCCCTGGATCTCCAAGTCCGGTACTGCGTCGGTTTTGTTAAATATGTCCGTGGTCTTTCCCACCAAATTAGGCAAGTCGTATAGTAATAGTGTGTCAAAACTTCTGCGTATACTCGTATACCACTAGCCCATAGTTTAATCTCATATTCAACAACAAAATTTTTGTTCCCAGGTCTGTGTTGGACGAGAGCATGGCTCAGGAAGGTAATACCCTTGGTAACGAGGCCGGCATGCTGTATGGAGAATATCTGATGCTGGACAAGCTTCTATCAGCACAGAGGATGCTGAGCGCCGAGTCTTCTAAACCCGTGCACGATGAGCATCTGTTTATTGTTACTCACCAAGGTAAGGGGTACCTACTTAAGGCGATACCAAAATAAATTGGGGACCTTTTCGTAACCATTTATTTCACTATTACAGCATGTATGAATTTAATTTTTGGATATATGTTTATTGACTATTTGATTAATACTCTGACTGAAGGAACTCGATAGATTTTAATTCCGAAAAGACCTATACTTTTTTTGTTTTTCTGTAATTTCAAAATCCTAAGTAATTTCATTGCAAAATTGCATTAAAAATGTGCGTATTAGGTAATAGAAAACTCTGGCTGAACATATTTTTGGTACATAGCTTAATTTATTTTTGAACATTTTTATTTGCTTCCGCTATCCGCTCTTACGTTGTTTAATTTTGGTTCCAGCGCTTTGTTGCGCTCTCTTTTTTCGCATGTGGAAGTAATTGACTCTGTCACTTTCTTATGCCCGCCCAGTTCGCTATGACTTATTTTTTACGTCACCTTAAGACTCTATACTACCTCAGCGCCACCTAACTCTTTTATCTCGCTCGCTCGCACAAGTAGCTGGCGATCACGCGAGCAAGCGAGACAGGGTGGCAAGGAAAAGACTCCAAGGCACCGATATTTTAGTTTATTTCTTTTTACGGTGAAACTATAGGTAATTAAAAAAAATAACATATGACCCGTTATAGTTAGTTCAGTTAATATGCAAAGTTTTATTATCTAATTTGAAGTATTTTTTGAATACCAGCGGTTTATTGTTCGGTTTAAAGGTAACTTTGGATTTTTTTCTATGAAGAAAATTTTATAGAATCGTGTTTTCGTCAAACATAGTACTTACTTAACATTAATCCTCAACTTTACCATATATTTATTTCAAAATTAATGCTGCAGTACTTTCGACATAACGGAGGATCATGCTAAGCCATTTGAGGTAGTATAGGCTCTTAAAACATTAAAAGCTTTATCATCATGCCTCTGTAAATACAGACCTATTCGAAGACAAAAGGATGGGCAGACATAACATGGAACTGTACCTGTTCCATGTTATAGAGAAAGAGCCTTTTACCATCATACGCGCACAAATCCAGACCCCGACTCCTATTGAACATCTTCATAATCATAATGCTTTGCGGGGAAAGCATTCTTAAGTTTTGATCTCAGATCGAACCCAGGATAGCTCACTCAGCCCATTGACTCAACTCAACCTATCGCAGTCCACTGCTGGACATAGGCCTCTCCTCTGCGCCACAACACCCTGTCCTCCGCCTTCCGCATCCAGTCCGTTCCAGCCCCCTTTTTAAGGTTGTTGGTCCATCTAGCTCAAGGTTTTTTAAACTTTTTGCAGTCACGGACCACTTTCACAGTTTTATCAATTCCACGGACCCCTGTCAAAGAATTTTTTAGGAAAAGAAATCAAGCCTAATTTTGAATTTTGGTTAAAAAAACACAAACCGCGAGGATGATGCGCGTCGTCGTCGCGGCGAGGTCGTGGTTTGGCCGAGAAATGCTGAGTTTACTACACAATTTCCTAATAACTGCGGACCCCTGATGAGACACATGCTATGGGGTCCGTGGACCCCACTTTAAGAAACCCTGATCTAGCTGGGGGGCGTCCCACACTATGCTTGCGGATACGCGGTCTCTACTCCATCGACTAATGAGGACTTTAATAAAATATACTTCGGGTGTAAATACCACGCTTGGTAAACAGGTTATGTAGGTTCTTCTCTGACTTCCAAGTTCAAGAAGTGGGGCAGGTGCATTTAGACTTAAGGCTCGTACAGACTGGTGCGATATCGCGGGCGCGATGCGACACTAGTAGTAAAAATTTTTTGTTGCTGCCTGTCGTGACCACCAGTCTGTTCGAGCCATTATTCTTAGGTAATATTTGCTAATTACTTATTGCAAATATAAATTTTAGCATGTATAATTTAAGGACGACAAAAACTTACAAAATCTTCGATGCCTTCATCATCATCATCATCATTTCAGCCGAAAGACGTCCACTGCTGGACATAGGCCTCCCCCAAAAGGAAGGGAGGGAAGGGGGGCTTGCCAAAATCGCCACGCTTGGCAGGCGGGTTGGCAATCGCAGTATGGTGTTAAAATGCATGAACAATGCTGCTGCCCATTCTCTAGTAAGTCCCTTAGTTACCTTTTACGACACCCACGGGAAGAAATGGGATTGTGCTATTCTTTACGTCCGGCACCAAACGGACAATACGATGCCTTAAGGGGGATGCGCTAAGGTAGCCCGCGAAATTCAAATTTTCTTACGTTTTTTGCAATTTGCAGGTCATTAACAGGTTGTATGTTGATCTAATTATGATTCGCGGCCATAACAAATATGTCTTTACAGAATTATAATCATTCACATCACAATATTTACGAAAATTGACCCAAAAAATACTTAATAGATTATAAATTATCGACCACGTTTTTCTTCAAGTGAGCACAATAATCATGATGTGACCCAAAAACCGACAGTGTTTATCTATAGAGTCACTACGCAGTCTGCAAACGACATTATTATCTTTAGAAAGGCGCCGGATATGTGACCTTTTGCACTTGAACTGTCATAAAGTTAAAATATTAAATTATTTCACGACTTCTTCAAACAAACACCGCATTCGATAATGGTTAAACTAAGAACTTGACTTGAAAAATGTTAAGATAACTTTCGCATACCAAAAATGGTAATTAAGAGGATCCTAATTGGGCGTCCAAGCAAAAAAGGTATATTAAGACGCAGCTATGTGCCAGAGACCTTGAGTGGTTAGCTTGCGTGTTCTGTACTGAGCTCACGCAACGCGTCGTACGTTCAGCCAGAATAGGACTCGCCCATCAAGGAGCGCTGTCCCCAATTTGATGCATTATTAATTTATTATACACAAAACAAAGGGTATTTTAATAAAACGCATAGACTAAAAGATCAATAATTAAATTATCTTTAAATTGGTGAAGGTTTCAGAAAAATACGCTTGGTTGTTTTGCGCTATTCTCAGTTTGTTATCCGCGTTAGACATAACTTTACAAGCTAATTTCACTATGTAATATAAATATAATCTAAAATATTCACATATTAAATTATTGAGAAAACGCTCTAATTTAAGATATTTTTTTTTCAAATCTTTAACACTACGCGTTTAGACGTGATCTTCAGTATAAAATCATTAAAAGTCGGTTATCGTCGCCTTAATGGGGTATTGAGATATGCCTAGATTCGTTATCTAGAATTTATAGTCAATTGATAATAAGGATTAAAAAAATAATTAAAAACACACACACATTTTTGAAAAGTTGATTCTCAGAAAAAGCATTTTCAAATTGGATATGGCGACCACTGGTAGGTACTGCCGGCAGGGAGAAGGTTCTGAGGCGCTGATACTCTTGGTAATTTTTTGGGGGCGCAAAACCCCACCCTATTAAACTATCCTTGTGACGCTATCTTACTAGCTTTTTCACTAGTTTACTAGCCTAGAAATGAAGCCAGTTCTGTATACACGTAGCCAGAGTTACTAGCTTGCTAGCTACTATCCTACCTTGAAAAGAATTTTAAAGTTACCAAAGTTAACGCGTATTAAATTCACACTTTCTTTCACTTTCTTTGAGTATTTTTCCATAATATAATAACTAGCTTTTGCCCGCGGCTACGCCCGCGTGGACACAAAAGATTCCACGGGGGAACGTACTACCGGGATTACAAGGAAACGAAGCGATCACATACCTCATAGCCGTGGAAAAGGTCATTGACTCCTAGCGCTGCACCCGCTCGCGCCGCCGCGCGCCGTCTACCATAATTATTTTGTTACGCGTAATTATGAATCTGTGATATCTTTTAAATTATTCATTTACATGATATTATGAGATTAAATAAAACGTTATGAAGCATATTTTAATCTAAATTAAATGCCAAATTTAAATAACATATTTTATTGGATTAGGATTACAAACTGAAGTAACTATGAAATTTTCATTTATTGCCCGTGGTTCGACCGCGTAATTCTACTAGTAGGACCAAGGGTATTTTTATGTTCGGTGGTTCTATCAATCGAACCATTTTATAAAATTATCACATAATTGTATTGGCTCTAGATCTACTGATGGAGTAGAACTAAGATAAATATTTTTGCTCTTGGTACTTTCCGCTTGCTCTCATAAGGACAGATTCTCAAAAGGACAGATGCTCAAAATTTATCAAATTCTGAACGATAAAAATGGTTACTGTGAGTCATCCATAGAAGGTAGACCACAGGTATCGCGGACTTTTATGTTGAACTTTTTAAGATGTACGAACAGAAATTACGTATATGTACATCTTATGTATCTCGTACGCTTTACGCGGGGGCGCGCGGCGGCACGCGGCGCGCGTGTAAAGCAGTAAAGCGAAATCGGAATGATTTTTTCCGACAACTTCAACAATAATCGTCATATTTCAGCCAATTTACACAAAACCTTAATGAATTATATACATAAACTTTCCTCATAGATCCCTCCGTCCAATGATGAAAACCGTTTGAAAATCCATTTAGTACTTTTTGAGTTCATCGCGTTCAGACAGACAGACAGACGCGACGCCCCGAACTTTGTTTTATAATCTGTAAGGATAGAAAAAGACGGGGAGAGGGTGAAAGTCGCATGGAGAGGACATGACGCTTTTTCCTTACGTGTCGACTTCTGCCAGTCAACTCCAACCACAAGCTGCGTTAAAGAACTTCGTTCCAATTAAACCTTCTGTTTCCAGCATACGAGTTATGGTTCAAGCAGATCATCTTCGAGGTGGACTCGGTGCGGACGCTCCTGGACGTGGAAGGCCTTGACGAGAGCCACACCATGGAAATACTGAAGAGGCTCAACAGAATCGTGCTTATTTTGAAGGTAGGTACGTGATATTTTGTCACTCTCGTAACTTTAACTTTATCATTGATGTTCCAAAAGCCTCACGCAAAAAAAAAACAAGCTAGCCTTACAGTAGTCGCATACGATGTGTAACCTATGACATCTGTCAAAATATTTTAAAAAGCTATATACTGAAATATGTATTCGAATACATCATCATGATTCATTTATTGATCGAAGATTGCTAGTGGTCGCCCACTGGTCGAAATTAGACCCCCTCTATTTACAAATTATATAGTACTTACTAAATCCATGCTATTAAAAAGTAATAAAGACGCAGATATATGCCAGTGACCTTGAGTGGTTAGCTTGCGTGTTCTGTACTGAGCTCACGCAACGCGTCGTACGTTCAGCCAGTAATAGGATTATAGGATTCGCCCATCACGGAGCGCTGTCCCCAATTTGACGCATTATTAATTTATTATACACAAAACAAAAGGTACTCGTATTATAATAAAACGCGTATTATACTAAAATATCAATAATTAAATTATCTTCAAATTGGTGAAGTGTTCAGAAAAATACGCTTTGGTAGATTTTGCGCCATTCTCAGTTTTTTATCCGCGTTATACATAACTTTACAAATTAATTTCACTATGTAATATAAATAAAATCTAAAATATTCACATATTAAATTATTGAAAAAATGCTTTAATTTAACTTATATTTTTTTTAAATCATTAACACTACTCGTTTAGACGTGATCTTCAGTATAAAATCATTAAAAGTCGGTTATCGTCGCCTTAAGTACTTACTTATTCCATGCTGAAGCTGTCACTTCCTGTTACACACTTCCGTCCCTTTTTACGAAATCACTGACACAGAAACTGAGAGGAAAGATGATAAACATCAAGAAGTCTGAAGAAGTGGATATTCAGAATTAGGGAAGTTTAATGCGAAAGTAAATATATTAGTAAGTAAATAAATTTGGCACGCAGGTAGACCATGGCTTGGGTGACTGCCGGAGTAAGTAATCCTATGTTATAAACTCCTATTTATGACAACATACTTTTTTATCCCGGTAGTACTTTCACGTAGGTTAAGGACGCATTCGCAAATCTGACACAAATTATTAATGACAAATCTTATTGTTATTAATAATTAACTGTTTTTATTTTACTTCGATGGTGCTAGTTTATCATTTGTGACTTCGAGTTATAGCTGTAGCTTTATTTAAGCGATTTTTATACGTTATTTATATTATTTAGATACGTTTTGTTTACGTTATTTCTGCTTGAGTATAGTTTTCGACGATTATTATATATATATATATATATATTTGTATAATGGTGTGTGCTAGCTAACATAAGGCAAATAATTTAATTTAACGTTTTGTGTTGCGTAATGCAAATTATTTTATATTGTATTGTATAGCTTCAAGTTTTTTATGCGAACAGACAACTGTGCTGCTGGGGAGTTTGTTGCGCCACTTCTTCTTCCCAGCTAAAGCACTAGGAAGTGGTGAACGGTGGGCGTTTTTGAGGGACTGTCTCATGTAATTTTTGACGTTCGAAAAGTGCTGATTGTCAGCCTAGTTTGAATAAATGACTTTTGATTTGACAAAAATTTGCAGTATACAAATTTTTTTTTTAAACGTTGCCCCACACTAGGAATTTCTCCTGTATTGTGGGTGCGTTTACAAACATTTAAACTCACATATACAAACAGCCAGACCCGGAACTACTACTTGTAGGTCATACAAATATTTGTTCCGAGCGGGAATCGAACCCGCGACACGCAGCGCAGCAGTCAATCGCTTAACTAACTGCGCCAACCGTGTCGTCACACAATATCTTTAATAAGTAAATCAACGGCGAAATAAGGAAGCGGCGAAGCGAGAGACCGCAAAAGTGATGAAACTGTACTTTTATAGTTACACTTTTTGTTTCATGTATTTCAAGTTTTTTCGACGAAAAAAATTGACGAAAAAGAAAGAAAAATAATTTTATTTGTCACAGAAACACGTGCATACGAAAACAACAAAAAAAAAAAACATACGAAAAATGTTATTTTTTGTGCAAGCACCCTTAATATTTAACTGTGAATAATTTATTTTTACATAAATAAGTAATATTTACATAATATATACGCTAACAGACTTAAAATAATAATATGTACATGTATATAAAAAAGAAGGGGGACAGAATCAATCTTGCGCTTAACCCAATTTATTTTTGGTCGGCGCAACACGTCCCTTTCTTCCACACTTCATAAGTGGTCATCTCGGTAGCCGGTCGGTGCCTTCTAGCCATAAAATCTTTCACACAGTCCCATCTATCGTTTCTTTGGTCTTCCCCTACTTATAAAGTCATCGACATTCACATTAAAAACTTCCCTCACGACATTTTCCTCGTTCTAATGTTTCTGACTTTCTGAGCAAAATCTGTGAGATTAAAGTTATTCCATACGTCACAGTAACATGTTTTTGTTACTATACTTACATATAATTACGCATATTAACTGTGATAGTGAGGAGCCCTGACATTTGACCTGCATCGACATCTACACGTAATTTTTTATCAACAATCTGGTTCGCACTAGTGACTTGCTGTTATTGCGCCCTGCTCCTCTTGTAACGGCTGGAATTGTTTGAGAATAGCTGATGCTCATACTGTGATAAAATATTATTCCGTCAGCGATATGCTAGCGAGTCTAAAACTACGGTTCCTAGAAGACCGGTGGCCCCCACATAGCGTCTGCAATTTACCGACGAATGACGTCAATGAACAGTAGATTGTGGGTAGGTACAAGGGGCTAAAATTACCCATTATATACGAGGTAGTTTTACTCTCGAGCTTTAGCGAACGATAAACCGAGTTATAATACGTTTTTAGCGCCGTGTGTTATTATACTTTTCACTACTATTGCAAGAAAATAAAATAATCCAATACACCTTGACGGCAACAGATTGAAAAATTAAAATTTCTTCTTTTTCTATGAAATAGTCATCATTATCATCTTTGCAGCCGAAAGACGTCCACTGCTGGGCATTGCCCCTCCAAGGGGAGAGGGGTTGCCATAATCGCCACGCTTGGTAGGCGGGTTGGCGATCGCAGTATGATGTTAAAACGCATAGAGAACGCTGCTGCCCATTCTCTAGTAAGTCCCTTAGTCGCCAGCTGCGGATTCACCCTTTTTCGTTTTTGTAGGCTCGTTGGTAACAGACAAAAATTCAAATTAAATTACATTTTCCCTTAGAGAAATATATGCTATTTTAGCCCCGCTCTGGTACGCTAAAATTACAAAATTTTTGAGCAAGAGGAGTGAAACCGTTATTTATGACAGTAAGTTGGTGTGTTTTCCTAGAGCGCGTTTTTTGAGACCCCAGTTAAAGTTTTTATATGAAGGAATGTAGAAAGCTAATATTTTCATATAATATACATTAGAAATAAATTAAATTAAAAAAAGAAACATTATACACACTACCATGCGTTTGACACACAGGCACACACATGTGCTTCATGACTTGTAGATAGATAGGTGACAGAAGTGACAGCTTGACCATGGATTAAGTAAATACTACTCGTGGAATTAGTAAGTACTGGTCGAATATCGACCAGTGGGCGACCAGTAGTATAATTAAAGACTTTTTTTAAAATAAGATAATTTATTTGCTTAAATCATGGTTTATATAATTCGTATTATAGATAATGAAATCATACATCTTTTTGCAAACTTAGACAAATAGACAAATTTGAATTTAAAAACATTGTAATTTATGTAAAAAAAAATCTATAATATACAAATTATTTTCATTCAGCCATTCTTAATTTAATTTTTAATAACCTGCAATTTAAAAAAAATAATACATTATGTAATTTATTATAAACACGTACACTCATAGCCAGGCAGCTTTTGTTATAATTTGCCAATCTAGGGAGCTCATCTAGTAGGTACAAGTCTGTGTTGGTCACGCGCACCGACTTAGAGAACTTATTTCCTCTGCTGTTTTGAACAATTCTTTATATTTCGATCGCGTGATCCTAGTTGATATCAAACCCATGCATAAAACATTTTTGTTCGATCATAATCTTGCATACATTAATTTTTTGTTTTAATGAAAGCACTTAAGTAATATAATTGCTAAGCATTACTTATCAACATTATTGGCGATTTTTCTCCAGACTTCTTCGAGTGTAACGAATCGATTGTGATTTAAATTGTTACTAATTATAATAATAAAAGACAAATCTCAAGTCAAATTATCTAAGTACTTAGATTCGATTAAAACAATCTGCATCCTAATTGCGTAACACAGTTTGTATCACAATCTGAATGATTTCTCACGAATCACTCCGTCCTTTGGTAAAAACTGTTTGAAAATCCGTTCGGTAGTTTTTGAGTTTATCGCGTTCAGACAGACAGACAGACGCGGCGGGGGACTTCGTTTTATAATAAATGTAAGGATAATAATTTCGCACAAAGACAGTCTCAGTCTGCCCTCTGGGAGGGCAAACCTACGTCAACTACAAGATTGTCTTTAGACTGACCACAGAGAGACTGATTATCCTTCTATGAAAACGATGATGGAGCGCACACACACTATGAAACAGTTTCATAGTAGGTCAAAGTTGTTTAACGGTTTTGAGACAAGACAAGATTGTTTTGAGACAAGACTGTTTTGACTCTGTGTGCAACACTGTCTTATTATCTTGCATATAAAACATGTCCCAGAATTAACGCACAACCTCTTAAGGGGTCTTTGTACTCATCATTAGGAACCAATTTTACTATGGAATCAAAAGTGCAAACGTAACATCGCAAAAAAAAAAGTCATGATGTTCGATTATCACGTCAAAATGTGGGGAACAGCTGATTTTTAGGGTTCCGTACCAAAATGGTAAAAAGGAACCGTTATGGTGAGACTAAGTCTGTCTGTCTGTCTGTCACACCTGGATATCTCAAGAACTACTAATGCTATCCAACTTGAAATTTAGAATAGGTTTAGATGACGTTTGCCCAACTATGTATTTTGCAAACAAGGAGGAAATTAAAAAAAATATATCTTTTTTGCAAAAGGGACTGAAACGGGGTCTTAATAATTTGAAGTGGGGCTCCAAGGCATGTGGGGTATCATATGAAAGAGCGCTGTTTGCACATTCTTCAACATTTTTTTTTTAGGGAGGATAGTTTCCGACTTTCGATGAATAATGTAAAAAAAATACCGCCCCCCCCCTCTTATCTCCGAAGTTTGCATAGATAAAAATCTGAAATTATTCAGATTTTTGATAGAAGTGTATATAAAGATTACAGGAAAAATAAAACGATGTCTCTAAATAGCACAGTTTTTCAGAAATCGTCAACATCATATATACGTACGGAACCCTCGGTGCGCGAGTCCAACTCGCTCTTGACCGGTTTTTTTTGCGTTTTCAGGTTTTGTCCCATAGTAAAAGTTGTTCATAATGATGAGTACAATGACCCCTTAAGAGCTTGTGCGTTAATTCTGGGACATGCTGTCTATCAGTAATTGTCACTCGTTAAGTGAGCTCACATAACTATTTCGTATGATGTAACAAGTAACATGTGATCCGTATTGATAGTGTATCAATATGTTATTATTGCTGTTATGAATCAAAACAAAGTACAGACGCTAGCACATCAAGCTACTGCAATCTGTCAAATTTCTTTAATAGATTTTCAGCTTTATCCCTACATTATAAGGTTCAAGGTTGATTGGGAAAAGATTACTTTTTCGGGTAGCTTGACCTGCTGGCGTCTGTACAACAAACACGTAACAGCAGTTTATTTTCTGACTTCAGCGGGGAATTGCGTAACACACATATAGTAGCAATGGGTCTCATTTTTACAGTACAACAAAACTAATTTACGTTTTTGAGCATACAATTTTTTCGAACAAAATATGAAGCAATGAATTAACAATATATTTCAAAATCATTCAGATTGTGATTGATAGTGCGTTACGCAATTATGGTTCTGATCTTAGGCCCGGCGCCAATGATATTATAATAAACAGATATTTCGTTATACACTCACAAAACAATCGAATAAAGTGTTCCGCGCAGCAGCGGCAGCACACATACCCAGTTTTCATTCATTTTATATTTCACTACAAGTAAAAATGATAGAAAAGAGATGGCTTGATAAAAACAACAAGAAAAAAGAGACAGCTAGTGTTGTCAATTGCACGTGAATGTAAACATCACCGAATGTTGGCTCACAGACTAACAAATACGTCCCAATTAGGACGTTTTCGAGTCTTCACGATTGCGTGCTCACAACATAAAGGCTTCTACATACCGGGGCGACTTGTCGCGCGACGCGACACGACACAAAGGCACCGCTCGTCCCGCGACATGCGGGGCCTTTGTGCCGTGTCGCGTCGCGCGACAAGTCGCGCTGGTATGTAGAAGCCTTAAATCTGTTTAATTTAATATCTTGCCCGGCGCCCATTGGCGGCACGGCACGGCAAGTTGTTTTTAGGCGACGAATAAAAATATAACTTATTGGTATGGAAATAAAGTTGAAATTTCAATGTTAACGGTCATAGTCATACGGGCATACCGCGGTATTGTTTTTGAACTTACGACCGTTAACATTGAAATTTCAACTTTATTACCATATTATTGAGTTATATTTTTATTCGTCGCCTAAAAATTCCTTGCCATGCCATGCCGAGCCGGGCTTTAGAAAACTAGATTTTACTAGTGACTTAGTCTACGAAGATTTTTATAAGTACATATACACTGGTATTCAGTTACCTACATGATGAGGTGAGACTGGAAGCCGACCCCAACATAATTGGGAAATAGGTAAACAGATGATGATAGTAGATTAGGTACTTACAGTATTTTATTTCATGCTGTTTCTGTGGCTGAAATTGGCTATACCCGAGTCACTTTAGCGTGGCAATACCGGTCATTGACCCTCCTACATTTTCTAGCATTATTTATTTCAAAAACTGAAATAAATTCCATTAACGAATCAATATCTATCGTGACCTTCAACATGTTCCAATAACGAAAAACCATACTGGAACACTGGATATTTTCGTGTAATAATATTAATGTGCATGGTGATGCCTGCCAGTGGCGAAAGCACCATATAACACGATTCCTGCCGGCTTCCCTTCGGAGGTTCTCATCAACAACTCTACCGCTATTGAAAAATGGCACAGACAATAGTCTATACTTTTGCCAAAAAAATATAGTTACACTACCGGTATTCAATTCACTAATAACATCCAAACAACAAAAATGCCTATTTTTATTAGCTTTAAATTGCAATAACTAAAAATAAAGTTTGTGTAGTAATGCGTCTTTTTGGTTCTGCTACTTGACCATAGATGGTGTTAAATTCAGTAAAGAAAAGACTTCTTTTTAAATAAATTTATATTTTTTTTCTTTATTGATAAGTAAGTAAGTTAAAGCCGGCTTCGCTTCGGCTTCTCTCATAGAAAAATTGACACCTCGCCGCTGATGCCTGCGGATTAATTTTTATGTTATTTAATAATATTTATTCTTATAATTGGTTATTGCATTATATTCTAAGTACTGAATATTTTATTTTATTTTGTTACCTATTTACTTATGTACAACTTATTAAGCCTGACTTGGGTTACGTACGTATTTTTCGGGTGACCACTGAAAATCAGCGCTGTGCTGTGGGTCCCCCATAGCATAGCATCATGCTGAGTGCAAGCCTTCTGGCTATTTGTTTGTTTGTGATAGTACTTAGATCCTGTTTTGTGTAACCTTCGGGTATTATTACTTATTAAGTTTTTTTTCTGTGACAATTAAAATTATTTTTCTTTCTTTCTTTCTTCTTTCTTTCTACATAGTTTATTGTTTCGATTAAACGGAGAGATATTAGGGAAAGGGCAATGACCGCTATAACTGCCATGCTAAAGCGACTCGAGTCTATTAAAAGGCTTCAATAACATCATTATTGTAATGTAGGTAGGTACAGACGGCTATACATCAAGCTATACATTTCCAGTATAAGCTGACGTCTCATTGTACGGAAATCCTATACAATGCGAGATCAGCTTATACTGGAAATGTATAGCTTGATGTGTAGCCGTGTGTACCTAAATAACAAGGGGTTGGTGGCTAAGTAATAACTGCCACAAGGGTCGATCGATCAGGTTAAGCTACGCTTGCTGCGGTTGGTCCGTGGATGGGTGACCATTTTTACATACCAATACCCCTCCGTACCTCGGAAAGCACTTATGCCGTTGGTCCGGGCTGTCAGTCTTTGACAGTCGTTACGGGTCGTCAGAAGCCTGAATGTCTGACAACCAGGCTTACCAAGGGGTATCGTATTACCCAGTAACTGGGTAGTGGAGGTCAGATAGGCAGTCGCTCATGTAAAATACTGGTATCCAACTGCATCCGGCTAGACTGGAAGCCGACCCCAACATGTTGGGAAAGGCTTAGGCAGATGATGAGGTAGGTATCTACATCATCATCATTCCAGGCGAAAGACTGGACCTAGGCCGCCCCCAAAGGGGGTTTATGCCATAATCTCCATGCTTGGCAGGCAGTTTGGCGATCGCAGTATGATGTTAAAATGCATAGAGAACGCTGCTGCCCATTGTCTAGTAAGTCCCTTAGTCGCCTTTTACAACACCCACGGGAAGAAATAGGTTGGTGCTATTCTACGTCCGGCACCACACAGACATCCGGCCGGATAATTGCCTACAGCCAAAATGGGTTGAACGACACTGGTCAAGTCTGTTATTCGTCAAATCGGCAATTCGTCAAATTTGATACTGGTCAAAAATACATATTTAAATGTGATTTAATTACTACAAAATATGAGGATACTGCCCTTCAACTTGATGTATTAGTGCAGCCCCTTAACGAGCCCCATGGGCAGAGGGACAACATGTGAGACGATACCATCCATTTTTAATGAGTAACATCTTTCCTCTCTCTTTATATGGTGCTAAAATGCATAGAGAACGCTGCTGCCCATTCTCTAGTAAGTCCCTTAGTCGCCTTTTACGACACGCACGGGAAGAAATGGGGTGGTGCTATTCTTTACGTCCGGCACCACACAGACACGGTACCTACCTACATAGATAACAATAATGATGATGGGTACCCAGGATGCACTTAGTAACCGAATAGTCTCGATACCCAAGTTTCTTACCAGTCTTTCATTAATTCCAATTTTAATTATCTAGCGATGCTGTTCAATCTAAATTGAAGCCAGTCAGATTTCATACGTATCTTACTCAATTCTTCATGCTTGAGTATCATTCTAGGTTGCCGGCCATAACACAACAGGCACTCACTGCATTGTGGTTATTAAATTATCGTCCGATGTATCGAGTATCAACTTTCTCCGACACTTTCACGTTATTCAAACGACAACATTGTAAGCCGCATAATCTAGAAATGAATACTTACCTTACCATCAGTACACAAGACAGAACTTGACAAGGCGTTCGAAAACGTTCGGCTATTCCAAACAAAAGTCGATCACAGTGTACGAAGCAGCTGATTTCAGAGTTGGTCTCGTATTATAAAAACTTAAATATTCGGGCTAGTTATCTTGGATATGTCACGGTAAGATGTAAGCACCGCTAATAATCTATATAGTATTGAGATTATGAACTATCGAGGCTTTATCTAAATTATGAACTGTTAAAATATAACGCATTCATTTTCGGTAGTAAATAATCTATCAATGTTAAAGCCGGTCTAATCTGTAAGAATCTCACCGTGAAATCTTAGGTGAAGTGAGATTTAAGTGAGCTGTCATTCCACCTGATGCTACGGATCGGTAGGGGTTGACACTATTGGCACCTCACTCCAAGGTCACTTCATCTAGGATTTCACGGTGAGATTTTTACAGAATAGCACTGCTGGTCAAATTATGAACGAATCTGCACTTAGTGACAGGGTTTATAATCTGTCCGATTTTATCATCCATAAAATTTTAAACCGGCCCTGCCGGTCTATTCTGCAAAAATCTCACCGTGAACGTTTGGGTGAAGTGAGCTTGAAATGAACTGTCATCCTACCCGACACTACGGCATCTAGAGGTTGACAGCTCACCACAAACTCACCTCAACTCAGTTTTCACTGTGACATTTTTACAGAATACCACCACAGATTGCTGTCTTGGCGGTAGCCGAGTTGGTCGCAGTAACTTACCCGGACCAAATGTGTTTGTTAGGTCATAAGTAGAGATCGGATATTCGGATGCATATTCACCTAAAGTTTGAGAGTTGACTAGTATGGAGTGCGCTTCGGTACGAGAAGTGTCGGTTTCTTTCGAACTACTCTTTTGTACTGTGTATCCCCGAATAACTATATTTCATTACAGAATATAAGGTTTTGAAGAAATATTAATACTGAGTGTTTTTTAAACGTGTTATATTTTCCACAAAATTCTTGCCTAGTTCTAAATAGATAAGAAATATTTGTTATACTTAGGAATACAAAATTGTTTACCTACACACTTATCACTGAAACCTCGCGATCCCGGAATAAAAATATATTTTAAGAAGCCGTTTCCATACTTTGTATCCTTTGCCGGAAAAAAAACGTACTTTAGGTAAATACGCATCCGAATATCCGATCTCTAGTTATAAGTTATAACTGTGAGTTTTTTTTTTTAACTTTGCCCCACACTGGGAATTTATCCTGTATTGTGGGTGCGTTTACAAATATTTAAACTCACGTACACAAACAGCCAGTTATAACCAACCTCATTCCCAGTTGGTCGCAGTTACTTGGCTATTTAGTATTAGCGAAAGGTGCGTTCGTCGCATGCAAGTTTGATACCAGTTCACAATCAGTCGTTTTGCCATGCATAGATTACAAACTATCGAAAAATAAATGCGTTAAATTGTAAATTGTTGCAGTTTTAAATTTTTGCGATGTTCAATGTATGCACGATGAACATAATCATACGGTGACATATATCACAACTAAGATTTTCGGACTACTTAACTATACTATTTAATAAGATCGGAGCGGTGATCGGACTACCTACCGATACTGTTTAATAAGATCGGAGCGGTGATCGGACTACCTAACTATACTGTTTAATAAGATCGGAGCGGTGATCGTGACAGCTTCTAGTAACAGCAGTTTATGTATCTACTACCTATTTCTTGGTACCCAATTATGAGCAATTATAGTGGTTCGTTAGCACGGCAACTGCATCTACCGGATAATTGAATAATTACTTAGAGAGAGAGGTATCAGATCTGTAATTTATCGAGGTTGGGGAAATCCCTGGACTGTGAAAGGCTACGCGTAATGGGAATGCATCACGTTCTATAATATCGGTTGTGCTTCAGATGAACACCAACCTTAGCTGAACTTAATACGTTTCTGTTTCCAGCTGCTGGTAGACCAAGTGATGATTTTGGAGACGATGACTCCGCTGGACTTCATGGACTTTCGGAACTACCTGCGACCTGCCTCCGGGTTCCAGAGCTTACAGTTTCGTCTGCTCGAAAACAAGGTAATTTTTTAACACTTAGCAAAGTGAGGATATGGTCCTCGGTACAAGCGGCTGGTCCAGTGACTATTATAGGTATTATAGGTAAAGGGTAGTCTACCCCAAATCATTTGTATTTTTGTGGTACAAAGTATCTTAAGTACGTTACCGGAGACTGACAACCCGAGCCGGCGTACACCCTTGTGATATTTCATGATTTTTTCCGAACCCCTTCACCCCCCCCCCCCCCCCTCCTTTTGAGCCTCAGGTGATTAATGGACGATCCATAAGCACCGCATACATTATGTAACTCGCGTAAGCGACATGCTCAGTGACTTGACTGATGATTTCATAATGTCCACCAGCTCAGTATTTTTTTCTGGATGATGTGAAAAGTTATCTCTTTGTAATTTGATTTGATTGAAACACTGTTTTTTGTCATGCCGCAAAACCTTTCCAACGAAGCTGTATTATCAGATATCAATTGATAATTATTGCTTCTATTAATGCTGTCGTCTCTAGCATTCTCGTGACCACCAATTTGTTAACACGAATTGTTTCAGCGGAATTTACTTGAATCAATGTGGCAAGGACTTTGTTTTTGCTACTGGGAATGGCTACGAGTATTATAACCATGGATGTTAGCCATAAATATCATAGATTTTACATGGGCTTAATAAGCCTGTTTATCTACTTCTACTTTCTTCTTTTTTCGTGATAGTCACTAACCTGCGGGCTAATTGCGTAACACACTATCAGTAGGAATCGGTTTCAATTTGACAGTTCAACAACATTCATTGCTTTATGTACGTTGTTGAGCAGACAAATGTTTCGAACATATGAAGCAATGGATTAGCAATATACTTCAAAATCATTCCGATTCCGATTCAAACTGTGTTAAGCAATTAGGGTGTGCTGGTGTCAGAGTTTTTATGCCCTCCATGGCCTCTGACTTGGCTTCACATGCCGTCGAAAATTATCCCTCAGCCTATGCCGGTTTCTTCAAGATGTTTTCCTTTACCGTTTTTTAAGCAAGTGGTAAGTATACAATTCGCACATAAATCCGAAAAGTCAGAGATGCGTGCCTTGGGTTCGAACTCAAGACCTATGACTTCGCAGTCTGACGGTCACACCACTATGCTATCACTACTGTGTATACTAACTGCATAATAAAGGTCTTACTTGGAAGTCATCATCAGGTGCAGCCACACCTTGAATAGATTCTTGATGAAAATAAAATCTGTCAAATCGGTGGCCGTTCCCATTGCTTCCCAGAGTGCAGTGGAAATGTCATAGGCTGATTATGCTGTGCTTATGGTAATAATTTCTGGCGTGACTATGAATGGCTGAAAATGAGGTTATAAGGCAAAGGTGCAGTTTAAAAGAAGATGTAGTGACAAACATTTTAAAGAGTATGCTAAGATGGTTTGGTCATGTTGAGAGGATGAATAATTAAAGGTATTTACAAAGCAGAGGTGAGTGGAAACGCCGAGAGGGAACGCCCTAGGAGGACATATAGTGAGTGACCTGTTGGTGATGTTCTTCAGAAAGGTCAGGTGCGTAGTACTCGCAACCGGCGTGCGTGTATGACCAAATGTATGAACGTAGGCGAAGCAAAAGGAGTATGTAAGGAGCGTCAAGCGTAGCAGGTCGCGTTCTATATTTTCTGCCTACCCCCATGGGAAGAAGGCGTGAGTTTATGTTTGTATGCTAATAATCTCTTTGTCGTTTCTTTTTTCCAGCTGGGTCTGAAGCAGGCGCTCCGCGTCAAGTACAACCAGAGCTATCAGACGGTGTTCGGAGACGACCCAGAAGCTATGGAAAATCTACAAAAGTAAGCCTCATTTTACTTTTACACCTAGTTTAGACCCCGAATACTGAAAGTACGCTACAATAAGGGGTGTAAATAATGGAAATGACGCTTAACGAAGCCTAAAATCGCGCCACGCTCTAGCCCAGCCTAGCTTGTGCTATTTCTAAACCACGTGTTCTTCAGGACTTTAATGAATTCCTTACCTCTTCCAGATCTGAACAGGAGCCAGCTCTCCTAGCACTGATCGAGCGCTGGTTGGAGCGCACTCCAGGGCTCACTACGCACGGCTTCAACTTCTGGGGCAAGTTCCAGGCCGCCGTCAACAAACAGATCAAGGATGATATTGACGCTGCTGCGGTGAGCACCAACTTTTTAACTGACATTAGCTTAGGGTTCCATCACTGCTAGTCCTGATAGTGATACAGAAGCAGTGACCACTTTGTAAAGTCGGGTCTGCTGCGCCATATTTGCGCGTACATGTTTCGGAACATAGAACATGTTCCGAAACATGTACGCATACACGCAAATATGGCATGCATCTCAGCTTTGTCCAGCCCGTCCGCTGCGACTAAAGAGTGTTTTTGTTTGATGTTATGTTTTTGCTACTAAAATCTCATTTCAACAATGAGTTCCGACGAGGAAGACGTGTATGCTGTTCTAGCAAGTAAACTTAGTTTTACAAATAAATAATATAAATTATAGATTCCGTGTTCTACCGACCTGCGACCACGTTCGTTCAATATAAAATTTATAAAAAAAAATGAATACTTTCATTTTTAGGGTTCCGTATTCAACAAGGAACCCTTATAGTTTTGCCAAGTCCGTCTGTCTGTCTCCAGCTTAGCTCAGAGGCTCTTAGTACTAGAAAGCTATAATTCGGCATGGTATGTACACACGGCTACATATCAAGCTATACATTTCCAGTATAAGCTCACCTATACAATGCGAGATCAGCTTATACTGGAAATGTATAGCTTAATATGTAGCCGTGTGTACAAATTAATCACGCCGACAAAGCGGTAAAATAAAATCACGGCAGTAGTTTATAACGAAATTAAAAGGAAAACTATCACAGCTAAGTAGGCGTTACAAGTTAACGATTAATAGTCGACCAACTTACATTTGCACTTATATCGATATATAGGATGTTTTGCAACTACAACGTTAAGTTTGATTTTGGGATATATTCATCCCAACTACGGAACCCTTCATTGTGCGTGGTTCGATACGCAGTTGGCCGGTTTTTGTAATTCCAATCGTTTTTGGTAATAATTATCTCCAAAAAGGCATCTTGCCTTTTATATTTATTTTAGTCTATTGATGTAGCACCCATTGACACTGGTCTTTCTTAAATAAGTTGTATAAAAACAAAGTATTTTCATTATTCCACTCCGTCATTAATTACACAAATGTTAGGAACCGTCGTCGTCTGGAGAGCACTAAACATGAAATGAGTGAATTCCCCCCTCCCATTTCTGCCAGGCAACATATTAATATGTTCCAATTTGAAGGGTATGGGGCACATTTCCAAAAGCGGCAGAGATTTTATATCGATAAGCTGGAAGCAAAATAGAGCAGGCAAGCACACATGTTTTCAGATGGCTCAGCCAGAAGACTTCGTTTTATCTACATTCCATCACTCGACCGAAATTTATTAAAAAGCTCCTTAGAAAATGTGAAAGTGGAAAAATCTAGTACTTATCACAGAACATACTTTAACTATAAAAGGTTTTGATTTCTATATGTTCCTTGTTCCTTCCTTGCTGTATTTTCTGTGCTCTTCATAATGTTTCAACCATTTGCAAGTTCTTTTATCAGCCTCCTATTATTATGGGTTCAAACAAAATATTTGATCATTTTCAGCTGGAATCCAACGAGACAGTCCGTCGTCATCGCCTGCAGGACGCTGAGAACCGTCGCGAGATCTACCGCTCTATCTTCGACCCAGCCGTCCATGACGCGCTCAGGTCCAGGGGAGAAAGGAGGTCAGTATCCAGTACAGCAATAGCATTGTTCCACGTTCTTACTTCTCTAACACTCTTAAGGGCATCCATGAATAAAATAGTGAATTTCAACCAAGAATAACAACGATTTAAAGTTAGATGAAAAATATAAAAAAAATATATGTAAGAGTTTGATATATGTTCTTCATTTTCATCAACCAGAATTAAAAAAAATGCGTAGTTAACGAAAATATTAAAACTTTGTAAAGATCTATTTTTGAAATGAATCTCGTTATAAATAAGTGAATACTATATCTGGCTTAACAATTTTTTATTGTATAACAGATAATCATATATTCTTTATTTTCATCTAGCCGTTTTTTATTTTATTGTATATTACGTGAAAAAATTAAAACAATGTATATTTGTACGCGAACGCAAGCGGCAGGTCCGTGCGCGGGCGATCGGCGGCAGTCAGCTCAAAGCCTTCACACGGGGAACTTTAGTATTAGCAAGGACCGGTAGATGGCAAATTTTACGTAAATACAGAGAAGGACCGGGAAGGTCGGTGGGGTAAGAAACTGTTCGATGCTCGAGGTCACTGAGACTATGGACGCCCTTAAGCTTAATCCGTCTGATCGGCATGGTAGCGTCCCAAACGACCCTGCCAGGGTTACAAGCCTGTCCGAAAGGGATATCGTGGCCCTGGCACACAGGCATTTGAAGGAACACGGTAGGTTTTAGTCAGTAAAAGTCTGACACGCCCTCCCACTCCGCCCAGAGCGGGAGAAGTTATTTGATAAATTCCCACCCAAAAAAAAAAAGCCTTCCAAACGACTGGACCGATTTCAATGCGTTTTTTTGTCGAGATTTAGAGAAACAACTTACCCGAATTCTGCTTTTTTTCTTTTATTTTCAAGTTCGTTATGGTTTGTACTGTTAGTGTATCCCTGCTTTAGCTATAAAGAAAAATGTACACTATTGTCTATGACCAGTTAGCTTCCGTTGTCTCTGCACTCTGTCGCCCCTTCCTTTCTCGTCTGCACTACTGTCATGTCATGTTATGTTAAGCAATACATAATTAAAACGTTATCCGAGATAATCCTGCAGTTTCCTTCACCTCCAATAATATATTCTTCCTCAAGATGTACGAACAGTAGACCTAGCGAGCACAAACTTTTTAGCAACAATTAAAACAGTTTCAGTTTTGTTTTTAAAAACATGGTAAAGAAAAATTTGTAGGCCAGCTATATAAAATAACTAGGTTTTAATTGGCAAAGGTAACGCTGCAGCTTAGTTAAAGGACCGATTCCACTGGTAAAAATCTAAAAATGAGCAATTTACTGCATTTTGAGGAGCTATTCTTCTCATCACGCCGAAGATCCTCACCAAATTTCTATGAGACCAACTTAAAGTTCTAACTACTTTTCAAATAAAAAAGACCATCGAAATCGGATCTCATAAGGTGGAGGTATCCAGTATCCAAATACTCCTCCAATCAAAAATCCCCAACGCCAAAAAGCAAAAACCGGCCAAGTGCGAGTCGGACTCGCGCACGAAGGGTTCCGTACCATTATCTATAAAAAAATGGCAAAAAAACACGTTTGTTGTATGGGAGCCCCCGTTAAATATTTGTTTTATTTTAATTTAATGATTTATTTTTCAAGTGAATTTATAACTAAATATTCTGTCAATATTTCAAGTGTCTACCGGTTGCCGTTATCAATATAGAGCAAAAACGAGCAAAAAAAATCACGTTTGTTGTATGGGAGCCTCCTTAAATATTTATTTTATTCTGTTATTTGTTGTTATAACGGCAACAGAAATACATTATCTGTGAAAATTTCAACTGTCTAACTATCACGGTTCATGAGATACAGCCTGGTGACAGACGGACAGACAGACAGACGGCGAAGCCTTAGTAATAGGGTTCCCGTTTTACCCTTTGGGTACGGAACCCTAAAAACTATAAAATCTTAAAAACCTGTATACCAAGTTTCGTCCAAATCGGTTGAAAAATACGACTTGTAGGGGAGTAGCAACAAACTGACAGAGGGAAGCAAATTTTATGACTATTAACATTATATCCTGTTCCAGGTTATCCCACAAGGCATTGCAAGGCGCCATCATGATCACATTCTACAGAGACGAGCCTCGCTTCTCGCAGCCTCATCAGCTGCTCACTCTCCTCATGGACATGGACAGTCTCATCACCAAGTGGCGATGTGAGTACCAATTAATAATACCAACCTATTATTGTCCCGGTCTCTTCTCCTACAAAGAAGGCACAAGCATCGATCACCACGCTTGCTCAAAACAAGTTGTTTATTTTAGACTTGAGGGTACCTTAGGAAAAAAAAAACATGCGGGGCAGTCTTTGGGGACTGCCGATAGAAGTGAAAACAGTATAAATATAGCTCATGGAAAGCGTTCGGTGACGATGACGCGAGTTCCATGATTTTTGTTCACCCAAAAAGTGCTCAACGCGCCTAAACAATTTTTCACTTCAAAAATCATCTTTAGGTCGTTGTCATAATAAAGTCGTTATTTGAATCACTATGCAGAACCACAGGCCATAAGACTCAGTTATATGCCAGTGACCTTGAGTGGTTAGCTTGCGTGTTCTGTACTGAGGTCACGCAACGCGTCGTACGTTCAGCCAGAATAGGACTCGCCCATCAAGGAGCGGTGTTCCCAATTTGACGCATTATTAATTTATTATAAACAAAACAAACGGTATTTTAATAAAACGCGTATGCTAAAAAAGCTAAAAAATCAATAATTAAATTATCTTTAAATTGAAGGTTTCAGAAAAATACGCATGGTAGATTTTGCGTCATTCTGACACACAAATTGATTTCACTATGTAACATAATCTAAAATATTCACATAATAAATTATTGAGAAAATGCTCTAATTTAACATATATTTTTTTCAAATCATTAACACTACTCGTTTAGACGTGATCTAGTATACAATCATTAAAAGTTGGTTATCGCCTTAAGGTGAAACCGCAGCTGTAGCCCGCAAAATTCAAATTTTCTTACGTTTTTTTTTGCAATAATTTGCAGGTCAATATCAGGTTTTATCTTGATCAAAATATTATTTGCGACTCTTAACAGATCATATGTATTTACAGAATTATAATCATTAGAATTAGTAATACAACTCTCTAAGTTAGATTTGTTACATTGAATTACTTTTTCATGAAATCATGACATTGGGGAACAAATCTTCAACTTAGAGAGAGATGTATTAATATTATATGAATTTCACGGGTTACAGCAGCTGCAGATTCACCTTAAGTTTAATGTGCTGTGTGCAAAATATATTACGCCTAGCACAAACTTTTAGCAAATACGTAGAATAGCGTTATGTGAGTGTCCTATAAAAATACCCAATTTAACCCAATAATGTTAAGCCTATGTATTTCAAAAAGAACAAAATCAAGGTAGTGTCACTATTTCTTTAAGTATGTTCTTCTTTTTTTGCCTATTGTTTTATTTTTATTCTTTTAAGTTGTTATCTATTATTTGTTAATGTTTTACTAACATAGTTTGTAAGTATTTTGGTACTAACACAATGAGTCTTGTTACTTGTTTTTTTTTTTGTGCTGTTGTGTGTTGTGCTGTCTTTTGTGTACACTGAATAAATGTTTTATCTATCTAAGGTGAGGTAAATGAATATTTAAGTACTGTAAATGGCAGGTCTGGTTTTTGAAGTGAAAACTTCTTAGGCGCGTTGAGCATTTTTTGGGTGAACAAAAATCATGGAACTCGCGTCATCGTCACCGAACGCTTTCCATGAGCTATATGTATACTGTTTACACTTCTATCGGCAGTCCCCAAAGACTGCCCCGCATTTTTTGTCGTGTGGTACCCACGTATTGAGCTTTCCGAAAGTAAAAATTTCGTTCACGGAGTGCCTTTTGAACGCGCGCTGCAAATGCTGCAAAAAACATCATGTGCAAGAGCAGATCAAAACCACGTTCCGTGATCGGACGATTCCTCTTATATTAGGCACGAGCCCCCGTGCAAAAAGATTCAAGATTATGCATTTCTTTTTACAGACAACCACGTGATCATGGTCCAGCGCATGATAGGATCGCAGCAGCTCGGTACAGGCGGCTCATCTGGGTACCAGTACCTTCGGTCTACGCTAAGGTAACAAACAATACACTATTTTTACCCGTCTGTGTGAAAGCACATCCAGGATCAGGGGCGTAGCTATTATCGTATCAGCTGCATCTATGAAATGGGGCGCCCAAGCTACAGGGGCCCCTAAAGCGACTTTTGTAAGCAAAAATACGTAAAATACATTCTTATTGGTAAGAGGAATGAGTAATAAAAAATACTTTAATTCGGACCTTGATTCATATAGTGACTTAATACACTATACTTATAAGTTATGTTAGTAACATAGAATACTCTTTATTATGTACCAGTGGCGAAGGGTGATTTTATGAGAAAGGTAAGCTGGAGCAAAAAAAATCCTGTCTATACAAAATAAACTCGTCATAAAATCGAAGAAATTGAACTCACAGCAAGCCGGACACGCGTACGAGTTATTTTAGGGCAAACATGTGTTGTTGTAGGGATATAAAGACAATAATATAATGTATTCGTTTTGTAATATTTTAATTTTACGGTGTATTAAATACCTATAGTGTGATGATATTATTTATTAACCCATCAACATTTCGACTATGCCATTTTTCAATGACGATAGAGTGGTTGTGTTCCGAATTTCCGAAGGGAAGCCGGTAGGAATCGTGTTATACGGTGCTTTCGCCCCTGTTATGTACACCATAAAAGTTACAGATATAAATGTTGAAATTTAACAGACTTACTTACTTTTTTTTCTGTACGTAATAACTATATAACTCAATTTTTCAATTCATATACCTGTAGCACTCATCTGACGCACCGGGTACATGCACCCAAAGCGCCGTAATGGTGCCACACGGCCTATCGTTATCACTGATGAGTGATGACCAAATGAAAATAAAAATAAATAAAACCGGCCAAATGCGTGTCGGACCACGCACAATGAAGGGTTCCGTAGTTAGGATGAATTTATCCCAAAAACAAACTTAACATTGTATTTGAAAAACATGCTCTCCCATACATCGATATACGTTACGGTCAATTCTTCAACTGCAAATTTAAGTTGGTCGACTATTACTCGTTAACTTGTAAACCCTACTTAGCTGTGATAGTTTTCCTTTTAATTTCGTTATATACAGGGTTACTGGTAATTCGACGTATATCCGGCAGGGGCTGATAAGGGGGCCAAAATGCAACAAATTGAACCCCCCATATGTATGGCCGAAATTCAATAGTTTTCGAGATATTAGAATTTTAAGGGTTTTTCGATATTTACCCAAAATTTGACATTTCATTCCAAATTAAAAAAAAACTACATATTTGAATGGGTACCATTAAAAATGATGTTGTAGCTGGCACTTCAATTAAGCTATGGACATAATTAAAACTACTTAATTTAACAAAATAATGAAAATAATGAGCGATATAAGAATAATATCTTACCAATATTTTCATTTTACGCTTCAAAAATGTTGTCTCGTCACAAAAATTTATATGACATTAATCGTACAAATAACTAAAACAACTTGCTTATCCTGTAAGCTTTCCAGAAAGGTATAAAAGTCAATTTTAAAATACATAATTCGTGGCATGGCATGTGTTTGAATCGGCGCGGGGAGAGAAAGGGTCATTTGTATTTGTATGAAATAAAATACAAATGACCATTTAATTATTTGGTGGGCCCAAGGGCCCACCAAATATCATAAATAAATTATCAACGACACCCATCCATACGTTCAGGGAAAATCTCATTTGCAACGCAGTTTCTTTTAGTTTTTTTGGATTCCTGCCTGCTTTAGGTGCCCAAAAATGTAAGTTATGGTAATTCGTTATTCCATCCCGGTCAAACTTTGACTCGTCAGTCCACAAAATATTTCTTAGGAAATGTTCCTGGTCAGCGTCAGCGTTTCGACAGCGAATAATAAACGCGGCGCAACAGATGAGAACAACGTTCACATCAAGAGTGACGAAATAAAATACAAATGACCATTTAATTATTTGGTGGGCCCAAGGGCCCACCAAATATCATAAATAAATTATCAACGACACCCATCCATACGTTCAGGGAAAATCTCATTTGCAACGCAGTTTCTTTTAGTTTTTTTGGATTCCTGCCTGCTTTAGGTGCCCAAAAATGTAAGTTATGGTAATTCGTTATTCCATCCCGGTCAAACTTTGACTCGTCAGTCCACAAAATATTTCTTAGGAAATGTTCCTGGTCAGCGTCAGCGTTTCGACAGCGAATAATAAACGCGGCGCAACAGATGAGAACAACGTTCACATCAAGAGTGACGAAAACCGAAGTTAGGAAGAGAATTCGAACCTGCATTCGTAATCGAGGGGCTCATTTTGAACAAGATGTGTAAAATTTGTAATAAAATTTGATGTACATTTTTTTATGCATTTTATTTCATACAAATACAAATGACCCTTTCTCTCCCCGCGCCGATTCAAACACATGCCTTGGCACGAATTATGTATTTTAAAATTGACTTTTATAGCTTTCTGGAAAGCTTACAGAATAAGCAAGTTGTTTTAGTTATTTGTACGATTAATGTCATATAAATTTTTGTGACGAGACAACATTTTTGAAGCGTAAAATGAAAATATTGGTAAGATATTATTCTTATATCGCTCATTATTTTCATTATTTTGTTAAATTAAGTAGTTTTAATTATGTCCATAGCTTAATTGAAGTGCCAGCTACAACATCATTTTTAATGGTACCCATTCAAATATGTAGTTTTTTTTTAATTTGGAATGAAATGTCAAATTTTGGGTAAATATCGAAAAACCCTTAAAATTCTAATATCTCGAAAACTATTGAATTTCGGCCATACATATGGGGGGTTCAATTTGTTGCATTTTGGCCCCCTTATCAGCCCCTGACGGATATACGTCGAATTACCAGTAACCCAGTGTATACTACTGCCATGATTTTTTTCACATATCCAAAACCGACCATTTAGCTGGCAGGGGGGGGACTTGACTAACAAAAAATAGCACTTTATAGCTTAATATTACGCAAACGGATCTCAGAATTGAAAAATGGCTTTCACAGACCCACAATATTTTTAAACGGCCTATCCAACGATACCCCACACCATGTATTAGACGAGAAAAAAAAATATCATCCCCGTTTTACGTGCAAGGCAGGTACCCTAAAATAAAATGTTTCTCATGATTTTATTTTACAAATTTCTTGGCGTAATTAATATGTACACCCATGCCAAATTACAGCTTTCTAGGACTAAGCGTCTCTGAGCTAAGTTGGGGACAGACGGACAGACAGACGGACATGGCGAAACTATAAGGGTTCCTTGTTTACTAGGGAACCCTAAAAACAATATTATTGCTAATGAAAATATGAAAATTAACGTAATTTGTTTATAAAGGCCTACAAAGCACTTTTTGGGTGAACAAAAATCATGGAACTTGCGTCATCGTCACCGAACGCTTGGATACAATTCACAAGTTACTTAGTTTTGACTTTTGAAGTGCAGTCCTACGACAGACAGGTTGAATTTTTATTTTGCGATTGAAATGAAATCGTTTATTCTGTAAATAGGATATTAGAATCACTTTTACACGTCATAAAAAAAATAAAAAAAAATATCTAGATGTAGCCGACATTTCCTATCTGCAACTACAATGTTAAATTGGTTTTTGGGATAAATTCAGCCCACACACGGAACCCTTCACTGTGCGTAGTACGACACGCACTTGACTGGTTTTTGAAGTGAAAACTTCTTTAGGCGCGTTGAGCACTTATATGGTGAACAAAAATCATGGAAATCGCGTCATCGATAACGAACGCTTCGATACAATTCACAAGTTACTTAGTTTTCACTTCTGACGTGTCACGTGCAGTCCTACGACTGACAGTTTTTTTTTTTTGTTTTATTTGTATGTATTGTGACTGGTATATTCGGACTTGGTGCCTTAATAAATAAAAAGTAGTGGTCACTACTTATTTATTTATTAAGGCACCAAGTCCGAACGCCGCCTATGCGGAAGACATCTGCAATACCTACCTACCAGAGGCATCGTGGATGCATTGCCATTACAGAGAAAACAAATGTGATGGGTGTTCAGAAGTGAAATTCATACACTCAGTGATAGTCAATCTCTCGCCCGCTCCAAAAGTACCGCCCCCGCAGGAAGTCAAACTACCATCTCCTTTTTATTATTGTGAAATATTCAGAGCACTTACATAAATTGATATACTTATAACAAAAATCATAGAAATGAAGGCTATTAGTTTCTAAACTACAATATTATAATTAAACATGATTTAAAGTAGAATTTACAAGTTAATAAAGTAATGTTCGGAGAACTATGGACAAGTTATTAATATTTAAAATGAACACAATATATTAGTGTCTTTATGAGTTGACAGATGGCGCTAGTAAGTATGTTACGTAGATTGCATCAGTAGATCCTGACGGCTGCTCTTATAGTAGTTGCTTGTAATTCGGGTAGATGGCGTTGTTTGTTAAGATATTCTTCCTGGGCTCATAGCTGGACAGCTGGCGGATAACCGTTACACAAAGCTGAGTGTCTCTTGTGTCTCATGTGCCTAGCTGTGTGCCTGTGATTGCCCCTTTGCTGTTTGGCCCCTATGGTAGATTAAGGCAGAGGGCCTTAATCTCACAGAAGAGACGCCTGTATCCCAGCAGTAGGAACAATATAGGCTGACTATGCATACCTTTCATGCCGAAATACAGTATGCTAGCTTTCTCCCTATATTCTTCGGCTTTTCCCCAAGATAATTGTAACCAGTTTTCTCGAAGAGGTAGGCAGAGTAGCGTTGCGACACAAATAATATGTGAACTGCAAGACAAAATGATGACCAAAAAAAATTGCAATCTATAAAGATATCAAAATAAAACCAAGATAATACTTTGATAGAACAATAATAACTGAAACTTGTGCTAATAAAATAAGTTATTGATGATAATACTACTTACATTTTAAGGGTTCCGTACCCAAAAGGGTGCCAACGGGATCTTATTACTAAAACTGCGACGCTGCTGCTGTCTAATAAAAAAAAATGGCCAAGTGCGTGTCGGACCACGCACAATGAAGGGTTCCGTAGTTGGGATGACTATCCCAAGAACAAACTAAACATTTTAGTTGAAAAACATGATCCCCCCATACATTCCTACTGCAAATGTAAGTTTGTATGCACAATATTGAGTGATTTACCATGTTATTTTAAGATCAAAAGTTTTCCTGTAATCTATAAGTAAAGAACTATTTTCTGTATTTTTTTCAAAATTTTAGGCTCTGTAGTTTCGGAGATTAATTTTTTTTTATGAAAATTGACTTCCCCCGAATGGTCAACATCCATGTTTGGGTCACAGAAATTCATACTGTAACGTGTGACATATCAAATGAAAGGACTTGCTATAAGGATTTCAATAATTAAGATTTTTTTATAATTTTAAAATATGAAATTTTAAAGTAATTAAAGAAAATTTATGAAAATTAACCATTCATCTCCGAGGCTGCTGAACCGAACAGAGAATAGTTCTTTACCTACAGATTACAGGAAAACTTATAAGAAGTCTATGATCTTAAAATAACATGGTAAATCTGTCAATACTGTGCGTACAAACTTTGATTTGCAGTTGGAATGTATGACGGAACATGTTTTTCAACTACAATGTTAAGTTTGTTTTTAGGACAAATTATGAATCCCCACTTCGGAACCCTTCATTGTGCGTGGTCCGACACGCACTGGGCCGATTTTTTAATGTTTGTTACGCGATTACTCAAAAATCCATCCTGTATATTTCGCATAAATGGCCGTATTTTTTTTAGTATTTGATGTTAATTTAAACTTGATACCTCCACGCGTTCCTAAGAAAAAGGGTCTTGACAGACAGGCGGACAACGAGTGATCATATATTTAGGGTTCCGGTTTTCCTTTTGAGGTACGGAACCCTAAAAACATAAAAAAACTAAATTCAACGTTTTATTCCTGCTTTAGGTGTATGTTGGTACTTACGGACAATTGCAATTGGCCTCGACCAAACTGAGTCCAAAATATAGACAGTTTTATAACCGGTATTTTTATTATGTCAAAGTCAAAGTCAAATTATTTATTTCAAAATATAATATATAAATATTATAATACACATATGAGGCACTTTTGAACATGAAATTTACAAAAAAAAAAATTGAGTTGATTCTAGGTGCCCCTTCCAAAAGGTAGTTTCGTATGGAGAAGAATGAGCAAGAAACTCCACCGTTACTCTTTTAAAAATGTTTTACAATATTTTGTCCATTAATTATAGGTGTACATTAATTATAAGATTATATGTGAAGACGATGCACCTAGAATAAAATAAAACTACTAAGTATATACCATATTAGGTAAAAATAATAATTAAAAATGAAACAATGAAAAATAACTTAATAGATAGATAGAGATAGATACATGGTGCTCACATATTTACAAACATCGTAAAAGTACCTATATGTTTTCCTAAAAAAATTAAAATAATAAGTCAGTGTATGAGTCTAGGTAATCACAGAATGTAAAATCAATGTCAGAAAAATAACAAATTATACAATTAAAATAGCAACCAGTTTGATTTTGTCTAATATGTTTAAGTACAGTACCTAAATTAACTAAGATATCGATAATTCGTAGTCTGACTCGCACTTTGTCGGTTTATATTTACTTAAATATATTTTTCTTATCATACCCTTCCTCAATCAAGTAGATTAAAGACATCGAAAACACCTTGACTTGCTTTGAACAACACTTTCACAAGCTACGGTTGGTATTGCGCAATCGTTGTAACGTGCGATGAATATTGTATTTACACACACTAGTAGTTATTCGACTGATATTTAATTTTAATTATAAATATTTATACATAACTGGTATTTTTTTAAACATGTTTTATTATCTATGTCCTACATTTCTCTTTTATCTTCAAGTGCCTAAGTTGATTCACGATACAAAAATAGATACGCGGTTTGTCGAACTTTCAAGGTTGGATTCGTTACCACGAATGAAAACAAACTATGCATGGCTATTAGAGTTGAACTTTTATGGATGGAATGTGTGAACACTGATGATATGACGGCTAATAGGAACTTTAGAGATTTAGGAGTAAACATTTTGCTGTTTGTTGAACTCTCTAAGCAAACCTTTCCTTTTATGTGGGTGTTATAAATGGCGTCTAGACTGTGGCATGGATCTAAAAGACGACTAGAGATGATGGCATCTGAATTTTGTTTACAATGAACTGCGATCACGTCATCCATCTGCATAGTGCAAATATTATGACCAATTTTTACTTAAACAGTCTCATTTACTTTTTAATAATATTCAATTATATTACAATTACATATTCCTCCTTGATTAACTATAGAAAATATGTAATCGTCATCTTTGTGTTTTTTTATGCAATCCCAACAAAAAATTCGTTTTACTGCCAAATGGTTATCTGAACACCTCAGATATAATATTAAATTATTTCTCGTAATTTTTTTTTTTCTTTCAAACTTCAAACACCGATGCTGCGGTTTTGTAGCTCCGCTTATACAGGTCGGTGAATCAGTCGACCGCTATATCGTAGTGCGAGGCGAAGTCGACACGTATATTGATTGCGTGATGTGGGCATGCAGTCCGATAAAATATACCGAACAAATTGTTCACTATAGACCTGACTTTTCTAATCGAAAATACGGCCTGGAACATGAGAACTACTGATGTTTTATACAACATTCTAAATGTATAAGGGGCATACATTTAACAGGCATACGACCCGGCTTGTCATATTGATTGCATGAAGTGGGCATGCAATCCGATTTTACTGTGAGCAAATGAAATGGTTCAAAAAAGACCGGAGTTTTCTAATCGAAAATACGGCCTGAACATAACAAGTGATGTTAATACAACAATCTATATGTGTAAGGGGCATACACTTAACAGACATACACCTGGCTGTCAGGAAATTTTCGGACTGTATAATGGGACCACAGGACGACACTTTTAAAAAACCTTTTATTTATGTAACAATTACCTATGTGTAAAAATATTAC